>JBAIZL010000007.1:53114621-53279621 GCA_036971475.1 Prosapia bicincta | reverse complement strand
TCATTTCCTCTAATGTTGTATTAAAATATTCCTTGTTTATTTCACTTTTCATATTTTTAGAACTATTTGCTTCAAGTGAAGTAGGTTTGCTTAAACTATACAAACTTTTAATTTGGGGTTCTTCTTTCTCCTTACTACTTTTTATGTCCTCGTCAGACATAGAATGTTCTTTCTCTAATTCACAATCCTCACAACTTTGATCTAAGTTTTTAATTTGATTATCCAAGGAGCTGTAATAATGGTCTCCATCTGTAAGTTGTGTAGCAGGCAGCTGCTGCTTTTTGAGTTCAACATTCGTAAAACTCTTGTTTTCTTTACTGTCAGAGAAAAAGTTATAATCGTGTAGCGTACTATTAACACTTTCGAGTTTGAAATCCCTGGAAACATTATTAAAAGGGTTTGACGCTTTTAAATTGTTAATAAAGTCATCTTCACAGCCAACTTCATCTTCAGCATACAAACAATCAACTTGGCCATTGCACCTTCCTGATGCAGGAATGCATCTTCTTCCAAAGTTACATTGAAACCCTGGACATTTTTGTAGAGGTTGTGACATTGGTAAGGAGTCATCTGCATAAAAACCAAGTTTATTAAATTTTCTTACTAATAAATTACTTAATTTTAATTATTTAAACACTTGACTAAAACTATAGACTTATTGATAATTTTCAACAGATATTAAGTCTGTTCCAACAACGGTTCAGTGTCTTTGTTCAACCCTTTAAAATAGAAACCTGATTTCCCTATTATCGATTTTTTGTAGATTTAAAGCAATTAGAACCTGAAAGATGAAGTACTTAAATGATGTGATTATAATGATAAAGAAGGTATAAAAATTGTGGTTGAGGGAAGGAAGATAGTGACAGCTATGTAATCCTTAATAAATATTAGGTCAATACATAATCTTAAATGTACAATAAGGTCAGAGTAAAGGTCATAAAAATAATAATAAATAAATGAAATGGTGTTTGCATTCTTCTTAATTTTTAATTGTGTCTTGATATATTGTGTTAATTTTTACTAACTAAATAAATAAAACCCATTCCTACATATATATATATCATAAGATGATATAGATATTACTTCTGAAGATGATTGCCATGTATTCGAAATGTGTAGTAAAATAAAGATTTTTGTATTGTGGTTAGTGGGTTTTATTTATTTTGTTAAAAAATTAATCCACAGTGCAAAAACATTTTAAAATTAATTATTACTGTTATATGTTTTTGTGCCAAAGTGAAACCATTGCTTGACATACAATTAAATACATGCATTTTTGCAATCTTTTTGCTTATTACCGCCTTTTTATTACTGATCTCATTTATATGTAATCATTATTCTTGGTTGGTTCTCCTGAAATACATTTTTTTAATACACAATATTTATATATATATATATATATATATATATATATATATATATATATATATATATATATTATTATTAAAATATATTTATATGTTCATTATTTATATATTTTTTAATATTACTATGGGTCATTGTTTGGTATAGCCTGGCTAAGCGAACCATCTGTGTTTTGATATAGTAGACCATAGATACTGACAGCTGTTCGTTTCATCATATATTATTTTCAATCTAAATCCGTTGTTTTATTTTACACTACTTTGTTCTTCATCCCTCTTAACCCATTGTGGTTTCCAGACTAGGTCAGCTAGTCAAGAGAATTTATTAGTAGCAGGTATAAAGACTAACCTAGGTAGTAATGAATGTCTTCATTGTTTGATTGATTTGTTAGCTTCAAGAGAGCTTATTTTCTGGTTTGTCATGCACAAGACTAAACCTCTGTGCTTTCTAAAAGATATTTATGGACTCTCAAAAACTTACAGCATAGATAAAAATATTTATATTTGTTGATTCCATCTTCACGTGAGCTACTAGTTTTCACTAAACAATTATAATTATTTATAAAATTGCCTATAGTAGCACTTACTTATATTTGTTGAGGACTGCCGTTTTGGAAGATGTGTCCAATTGTCAACTCAGACCGTAACTGATCTCAAGGTTTATGTAGGTTAGGGTGTTAGGGTGGGGGTGGGATATTATGGTGATGGGGGTGTATTTTTTGAGTATTAGGAGTTATGATGTCAAAAAGTGTGTGTGAGTTGTAATGTAATTGTGTATTGAGTATGTGTGTAGGGTGTAGTTTGAAGTGTCTGTATATTTCATATTGTTCGGTTGTGTAGCGTTGGTTATTTCTGTGTTGTTTATGAAGAATTTGTAGGTTAGATGTTATGTCTATGTAGTCGTGTTTTGTAGAGTTGAGATGATCGGCGAAGTTTCATTGGTAGTTATTGTTTGTTAGTGCTTTTATATGTTCTTTGTAATGTGTGTAGAAGGACCTCCCTGTCTGGGCTATGTAAAAACTGGGGCACGAACTGCAAGTTAGTTTGTAAACTCCAGTGTCATTGTAAATGTCGTCGATTTTGTTGTTGGGTTTAAATTGTTTATTGAGAGTGTTGTGTGTGGAGTAAGCTATTTTGTAGTTGTATTTTCCTAGTGTGTTGGTTAGATTGTGGGTTTTGGAAGATCGGTATGGTATTGATAAGTAGCAATGATACTACACATACTCAATACACAATTACTTTATAACTCACACTCACCTTTTGACATCATAACTCCTAATACTCACAAAATACACCCACACCACCATAACCTACGTAAACCTTGAGATCAGTTACGGTCTGAGTTGACAATTGGACACATCTCCCGAAACAGGCGTCCTCAACAAATATAAGTAAGTGCTACTATAGGCAAGTTTATAAATATTTATAATTGTTTAGTAAAGATATTTATGGCCCATTAACCTCGTGTCAGATAACTAAACATAATAGAAGCTTAAGCAGTGTCTTATGTCAACTGGAGTGAGAAGGTCAGTATAGGTTTTACTTGGTGTTGGTCAGTAGTGTATTTTTGTGTATATACAAAATGAACATTTACAGTGGGAGCCTGGAATCTAAAGTAAACGTCAAACTGTAACTTTTAATTTGGTTTTACTAATTATGGTTACACAATATAGCCTAATCAATAACCAAAAAATAAACTACGGTACTGAATAACTAATAAAAAAATTGCATCCGACTAGAAAATATAATATTTAGTGCTTTATAAGTGATAAAATTTTTATAGCGAAATACAACACAATTGACATGAAGAATTAGTTTGTACCTGATTTAAACAGGTTTAAGACTATATTCAAATTGTGTGCATGTCTTTGAGTTTCATTAATTCGTATTTTCCACTTTTTGAATGGAATGCTACTGTAATCAAATTTGAGGTCCTCTGGTAAATTAGTTTATTGCTTTTACACTTTTCTCAAATTAGTTTTGATAATCTCGTAACAATTCTAACAGGTAATATTAAAGTAAATACTATGGTACATTTTAGATCAATCCTAGTAACAACCAAAAAATCGTTTATCTAACAAATTACAAAAGCTTGAATATAATTTTAAAGTTTCAAAAAACTAAAGTACTGAATTACTTTAATTAACCTCAAGTTCTTAGTACTTTATCTGTTGAGATGTGGCATTAGTTTTGTTTTACCACTATTAACCTTCAAACACACGCACCGGGGTGTAAAGCATCCCACACCATTCATTTCTCTCTGAGTCGATTACAAAAAATTTTTGTTCTCGCTCCTCTCCTAGGTAGTTGTTTTTCACTTCTTCCTCCACACTGTCACTCATGGTCAACCCGTTGTGGCGTACCAGTCATTGTGTTTACATCGTTGTTTCAACTGCGGGGTGAATTCAACCCTGCGCGTGTGTTCTCGTCCAAAACTTTTTGTTGGTACATTTTTAAGTTATTGTTTTTTAATTAGTATATTTTTTTAGTGTGAGTCTTTTATTGGTGTTTAACATATTTATTTATCTTTTTTGTAATAATTTTGTCTTTTTGTCATAAAAAAAAATTAAAATTCTGGGTCAAGAACTTTCAAAACCCCATATTGCATCATGAGCCTTACTGCCAGGACTACCTTTGCATATAAAAGCAGGTGTGAAATACATAAGGGTGTTGAGAAAACTCGAGAAAGAAAAATTAAAGAAGTTCTGGACGATGCGAAGTTTGCCCGCGGCAAAAAGACAACCACTTCATGTTGCAACTGCAACAAATTACTTTGTAGGGAACATTCCTTTATATACTATGAAGAATGTGTACCTGAATAAAAATACATTTTGAAAATATTAATTTAAAAAATTATCTATACTTTTAAAAAAATTTTTTGACTTTTTAATTTGGACTAAAATAATGTTTACTTCTAAACCAATACTTCTGTACACAGTTATGAATTTAGCTCATTTTTTTCACCTAATAAAATGTGTATATTTTTTGAAATATTTTATTCCAATGTAAAAAGTTATTTACTAATGTTTACTTGACTAAATATGAAGTAAATTGCATACTAATAAGTATTATTTTTCATTATGACGAGTAATTTTAAATTTTGAGTGTGGCAAATTTTGACGATTTTCAAGCTGAATTTACATAATTTTTTTTCAAATAAACATATTGTTGTATTTATGTTGTCTAACTTTTTGAAAATTTCTCTAAAGAATCTAGCCATTACAACTTACTAAGGTGTATGAATAAATGTCTAATTTTAGTTTGAATAAAAAGATACAATTTATATAGTAAATTTAAGTGCATTTAGACTATAGTATTACAAAAAAAATCTACAAGTGATACACCCATACAAATACCATAAAACGTTTTATAAACAACAACATTCACACACACAATTTTATAAAGATGGAAATTTAGTGATAATTAACTTTTTTTTTAGATAAGAAATGAGGTGGAAAATACCCCGCACGTGTGTTTATGTCCGAGTAGTTGGTGCGTGTGATTGAAGGTTAAAGAAATTTTATCTACTCATAAAGTTAAGGATTGATATTTCTTCCAAATTATCCACTTGTAATTTGTGTTCTATTTCTTCTCTATATTCCTTTACCTTAAAAAAAATTTAGAAATCCAAAGGTATAAACTGTAAAATAGTTCAGATTTTTCCACTGTTACTGATTTTACTAAACAGTAACACTGAACTCACGCTAAATGATGTCTAATCAGACAGACGTTGCCTGTGATTTTAAAACACATGACTAATTTTAGTGGACAATTCGCTTTTAATTTCTCTATTAAACTCAACCGAAAGAATGTGTTTCATATCCTACAAGATTGTAGCTATTTTTAAATTGATTCAGTATGTATGAATAAGAACTGCATTCAAATTACTTGAATTCAAATAATTTAATGATTTTAGCTATTTTTAGGCTGATTCAGTTTGTATGAATAAGAACTAAATTCAAATCAGTTTTTCTTTTAATTTTCCGGTGTATACTAAGTTAAAATATGTTTATTTACCATTAGTGTACTAAGTATACCATTACTAGCGAGTTTTTGCTAGTAAATCTGCTAAATTGATTGCAATTGTACATATTATATTTAATACTATAATGTTTAAAACACATATACGTCATGTACAGTAATAAAACACCTTAGTTTAAAGTATTTCATAATTTTAAGGGTTGAAATTTAATAACCAAGGATAAGTGTTTTTTTTTTTTATGATTAGTGTCATAGTGAGGTTTTTTCTCTCTATTTAAAAATGAAGAAAAATAATTTCAAACATGTCTTATATTAACATATATACTAAACTAAATTCTGTTGCTTAGTAGATGTTATTGAGAATTTAACATACACAGATCTAATAATAACAAAAATGGATTTTTAAATTTAAAAAACTAAACATTTTTCTTTTGAGATTTAATTGTGGTCTTTCTCTTTTAAGTTGCCATAATAATATTGACAAATATACATTGTTTTTTTACATGCTCCTTGGACTAAAGTTTCTCACAAGATGTACATCTGTTTTAGTGTATCTGTTTTTTTACCAGGGCTAAGGTCACATTTTACTTTACCACCTTTTTGTCTGTAGATCCTTTTAGTTGTTTTACCAGTTATCTTTTGAATTTTTTCTTTGAGCTGGAGTGCTAAAGTAAGAACTGCTAAACTCTAGTAAAAAATATCTCGAACTACAAAATGCTTTATCTCAGATCTCATCCAAGTTTTTTGAAAATATCATAAAGATGTTTTACATTACAAGTTGATTGTAGAATAATGTAGGTTGTTTGTTGCGGAAAAGTGTTTTGCCAAGAGCTCAAGCAGAGCCTCACAATTGTGTGTCTGTTGGAAAATGCTGGTAAATATCCACTTAAATTAAATGTACTTGAAGCACTATCATGCATGTAATAATAAAAATTAAATATTTACCATGAATACTCCTTTTGATCCATTCTGTAAAAATTGCAATACGAGTATAAACACCAGGCTCATCAGGACGGGCACACCCTTCACCATGACTGACCACACCAGCAACATACCATTTACCTGGATGATGTGGAGCTCTGAAAACACATAGAATAATAATAAAATAACTTTTGAATGCTCATTTTTAATTTAAAATGAATTTATAAGTAACTATTACGTAACTGAGAGAATACGTTTGAACCAACTTACTTGCTGACACGTTTCAAAATAATCATTTCATTGACGAAGGCAACCTACTTCTGCCGGTGATCGCTCAAAGTTGCTGGACTTATGATTTATAAGGGTGGGGTGGGGTTTGGTTAAACCGTTTACTATATAATGGAATAAAGTGTTAGATTTGAAATGTGTGTGGTCGTTTAAGATATGTTGCTTTTGTATTAAGTGATGTTTGAATATTTCAATTTTTTCTGTATTGGTTAGTTTTTTACTGTGGTTTAATGTGTAGAGAATATTTAAATTAGTATTGATGTTTGTGTATGTGTTTTGGGTGTTTTGTATATGTGTTGTGTAGCTGGATTTTGGATTTATGTTTATGTCATAGATGTGTTCTTTGAATCTTGTGTGATTCTAAAAAATGATTCTACCGGTTTGACCAATGCAGAAGCTAGAGCAGTTTTTACATGTTACTTTGTATGTACTGAATTGATTGTATTTGTGTGTTGTTGATAGTATGTGTTTGTTGTTTTGTATATTATTTGATAATTGAGTTTTCTGAATCTGGAAGCAATTTTGTATGTGTTGTGGTACGTGATGGATATGTATTTATTGTTTTTGTGTGGCTATTTGATGGTGTTGCTTGTGTTCAATTTTCTTAAGTATGTTATCTACAAGTGTATGTTGGTAGCAGTTTTGTTGAGCAATGCATTTTATTGTATTAAGTTCTTTGTCATAGTCTTTTTGTGACTAAGTAAAGCTTTTGTAACAATTTGATTTTAATTGTAGCAATTTCCCATGCTAGTTTGTAAATGGTCAATATAACACTTCAAGGACATTTGAAGTGATGATCTAAACATTTGAAGCGATGAGACTCAGATTCACTATAAAACTGCATTATAAAACCATATTGCTTATAGTTTTCCTACTTATCATCCAGAAGAGTGATTACTTAATTTTAAATTAAAATTTGACACATTTATTTCACCTATTTAGTTGTATAAAACCTTTTATTGCCTTTAATTTATACCTCGTTATTTAAATTATTTAATATAATTGAATTTAATATAAAGACTTACCTACAGAGTAAAGGACCTCCGCTATCACCTTGGCATGTATCTCTTCCACCCTGACGAAGACCAGCACATAATTCAGCGCCTTCTTGATCTGCTCGGTGCTTACAATATGGTAGTATAGGGACATCTACCTGGTGCATGTGGTCAGCTTTAAAAAAATAAAATTATTATTATTGTTATTGCTGAGGAAAAAATATTAATATGTTCTTGAAAATATAACGTTTTAAAATATGTTAAGAGTAAGTTATAAAAACTGTAGCTAACTGTGGTGAAGTACTATACCTATTTTAAATTCTCATTATTTATATACAAGTACAAAAGTTTTGAGCTGAGTCACAGATATTTTAATATATCTATCTGGATATTTTTCCATATTTTATATACAGCATTTTATAATAAATACTCCTGACCTCCAATACTTAGAATGCTCATTCTCTGCACCAATCCAACCCTCATTTTATCATTGTGAAATTTACACTCAAATATTTGAGTCATTCCCTTCATCCACATTTTACAAGTAGAGAGGTGATCAAGGAAAATTTTCCCTGCAAAGAATTTTCTATATAGCAACAGTTATTTATTGGTAATTAAATAGCTAATTTGAGACTTCTATAACAACCAATAGCCTTACAAGTCTATTATGCTCTAGCAATGATTTTAAACAGAACAAGATTATTAGGTATGTTTTGTCTACTTTCAGTAGAAGTCGAATTAATAATTAATCACTTTATCAATAGTTTATGATTATCCGAACTTTAAATTTTGTAAATTTGTAAAAACTTACTGAAACAGAACATTTTTTATCGCTATGTGGTAATCTTCATCAGTGTCTTCTGCTTGGAGATGTTGGGTTAAGCAGTGACGGTTTTACAGGCATGTTTTCGATAGTATCAAAGAGAATATGTGATTTGAATTGTGTTTGTTCGTTTAGGAAAATAACGATTGTTAAGAGATACCTATTTTATTGAAAATGTTTTGACAACTTATTTGTTGCTCTCATCAAGCCTGAACATAATTGTTCAGTGTGCTTTTGTAACACCGATCTTACATCATCGGAATGCTGCTCATAGGATATTTATGATGGCTTCAACTATCAATATAATCACTACAACTTGAGTTTCCTTTTAATAGACCAATACGTAAATATTTAACCCACAAAAAACACACAAAATTTTAAAAACACGCCTAAATTGATGAAAGAAGTAATAAAAACACAAATTAGGTTTGAATGTTGGCTAAATTTGTTAGTTTTGAAATACATTGTGTTTCCCAAAATAATGGTTTGTGTCTTTACTTTCTAAGTAGATTTTGTACCATCATTTTATTTACATTACTTCTCTTTTAGTATACATATACTGTCCAAATCTGACCATAGTAAAAGAACCAATATTTGTACAGTTAATGAGTGGCGTATTACAAGTTTTTTTTTTTTATCAAAAAGGTTTTAATTTTTTAAGGAGATACTGCTTAAAAGCCTCTTTCCCTTTCCAAACATTTGACTTTTGTCAATAACTAGGTTTTTATGTTGATTCATAGTAAAAAAGGTTTCCTTCATAGGGTTTCAATAATTTTTATTATATAAAACTTATCCACTGCTAAATAATGCGTTTATTATTGTAAAAGTGGAACTTTATAAACTTTAACAGAATTTGACCTTGCATAAAAACTTTGAAAAAATTGGTGCCTAAACAGAAAATCAGTAGACAAATACTGTTTGATTATGTTTTATTTATGCTGATGCTAAAAACTGAAGTAAAAAGAAAATATATTTCTGCAGTGTTTATATTAGTTCTGTACAGAAAATTAAGGAAGATGACTGCTAGCACATAATATTTTATGTTTAAAGAGCAATAAGAAAAACATAATTAAAAATGTTAGTAAAATGTATAAACTTCCTACCACTTATTGCCTCTAATTTCCAAAGCAATCCCTGATCAGAATTATTAAACACAATTTACCAAGGATAAAAACCATCATTTTGTACCCAGTGACCAATAGATCATTTTAATAGATTATATTATTTATAATGTGCTGAAGATCAAATAGGCCATTTATTGAAACAATGTTTATACTGTTTTTATTATCTCTTGTGGTTAATAATCTTTTAGGCACTGACCTGTGTTGAATCTGATATAGTAATCTCATTCAATAATCTTTAATACTGCATAGCCCTTGTTATTGTCAAAGCAGTCTTTATTTGATTCTAATATATCGCTACTTTTGTTATTAGTTTTAAACAAAAGTTAGTTTATGACTTATATTGAGATTTAAACACACACAAAAACACACCAGAAATAAGAAGTGTTTTCACATACAACTTTCATAATAACCTATAAAGAATGACAGCAGTGCCATGCAAAAATGGAAAAGGCAGGAACTTCATTAGCAGTCAGTTACAGTAAAATTAACAGAAATAAATTTCCAATAGGTATCACTGGAAATATCCATAATTGATCACAAAACATTCACAAATGTCAATAAAAAACACAAGTGTTGGATATATTCTCTTGGGATATTATAGTTTACTTCTCAACAGGATAGATGTTACAAAATTTTTTTAAAAAAGTTCAATAATTGTATATCATCTAAACCTGAATAGTTATTTTAAAAAAAACCCACTGAACTTAACTTTAAAACCTGTACCTGACCATCTTTAATTATAATTTTAATCGAGACCCATATTTTTTTAATATTTTCTTAAAAAACTTACGATCTGGACCGTGTTCTACTGTAGCTCCCCAACCAACAGCAGTGCAAACAGTCCCAGAGACCGGTCCCCAAGGAGGCTGTGGTGCTGGAAGACATATTGGACGCACCCAGCGGTTAAATTTGAGCTTGGAATGTAACTTCAGTAGGGCAAGATCATTTTGCATGTCAGCTCGATTGTACATCACATGTACAATGATATATGAAACGGATCGTGTCTGTTCTTGAGGAGAGAATGAAAATCGTCGTAACATTCCAGCTTGAACCTCAAAATACTTCTCTGTATACCTAAATGAAAACAATTTATAAATATAATTAAATACATATTTTACACCTTACTTTTCAAAGGTAAAAAAATATGTGTATTATTATTGTTTTATAAATAAGGTTTTATTGGAAATCTAATGCATAGGCATTTTTATTGACATTTTCTTAGTCATACAAAAATGCAAAAACAATACAAATTATATTGTAATAAAAAATGTATTTACATTTGAGAAATCAGCCTAAAACAAATTCTTGAAATAAAAATAAATTTTCCAGTTTTATAAGCTACAATTCTACAAGAAAATACTAAGACTATGAAACATTTTTGAAATTTTTTAAGAACTGCATTCATTGTTATGTGATTTTCTAATGGAAATTAGCAATAGCTAATCCATTTAGATGCTCTTCAGAAGTTGTGTTTTTTTAATATTTAGTTATCAGCAAACCAAGCTACATAAACTAAAGTATTTTATGACCAATCCATAAACATATATTTTTATAAAAATAAGATTCAGTCAACTTGTTTTATAAGAAAACCTATTTGAAGCTATATTTTAATTTCCTTAATTGAAGTTTTAAATTAGTATGAAATTGTTACAAAACTGCCCAAGTTGAAGTAATTTTTATAGATTGTAAAAGATTAGAAAGAAACTTTATAATCATTAAGGTTAAGATCGATAATCCCACCTCACTGTGACCTTGAAGTAATGATTTAATTTTTTGAATTTTGTAGTCCATTACGTTCGGTGGAACTTCATTAATCACTTTTATATTAGTTTATGAGAAACCAAATATTAATTTATTTTGTAAAAACTTACTAAGACAGAACAGTTTTGATCGCTCCATGACGATCTTTATCCGTGTCTCGACGGCAAAGAGTGATGAAGATCACCACAGAGCCATCAAAAACATTCTGTCTCAGTAAGTTTTTACAAACTTACTCAGATTATAATGTTCTTTTTAATACTTTTTTATATAGCTGGTCATGATTTTTGCAAAATTTTCAAAATGAAACTGTAATAAATGGCTTGCATGAACATAAATTAAAGCTTTTTTTAAAATTTACTGAGGTATAATGTTTTTATTTGTATTATATGGTAATTGGCTATATAATTGGAAACATCTCTCAGTGCATTAAAATAAATAAAACTCCTTTAAATTTTAGTTTATGGCAGTTGTTTATATTACACTTAAAAAATTGTAAATACCTATATTTTCCGGTTTTTAATTTTCTATTTGTTACTTAAAGTTATTCTAACACTAAAAATGGCATTTACTTACTTTTCTACACAATGAGCTGCAGTCAACACCCAAAGTTCATTCAATATAACTCCTCCACAGTGAAATTTTCCATTTTGATACAATGCTACAATCCAAGGCCACTCTGCGGGTTGGCTTTCAATCCCTCCAACCACTTTTTCACGGCGAGTTACTCTTTTCCATTCTGGTAACCACAATGTATTTTCACTCAGAATATCTGGTTCATATTCAGTTTTGTAATTTTGGTCTTTGGATGCCAAAAGTTTGTGATTAAATGTATCGAAACTGGGTTGATCAAAATTACTGTTATTCTCTGACAAATTTTCAAAATTTCCTAAATAAAACAATAGTGGTTCATCATGAACTGATGTTGACTCAAAATAATCAATCGAATCTTTGTTTTCATTAGATCCTTTCATTTGATTTTCACCATATAGTTCATGTTCAAATTTATTGTTGTTTAATATTGGATAGTGAATAATAGTTGGAGGATTTTTTTGTTCTATAAAATTAATTTGTTCGCCCTCTCTTAAACCTCCCACAGAATTTGTATTCTCACCATTACCATTTGATCTATATGAATAATATTCTGGTTGTGGTTTCAAATAATTGTTATTTAATTGATTATAAACATCATTGTTTGATTGACTGTAACCATCGTTGTTTAACTGACTATAGTATAAGTTATTTATTCTATTATAATCATAGTTTGACTGACTATAATCTAAATTATTTATTCCATTATAGTCACCATTGTTTGACTGACTATAGTATTCATTATTTATTTGATTATCGTCACCATTGTTTGGCTGATTATAATCAATATTATTTAACTGATTGTGACCACTATTATCAACATTAAACTGTCCATATTGTAAAATCATATTATAAAAATCATCCATTAAACTTGGTTTATATGGTACTGATGGACTGACTTTAATGTCAACATTCATTTGAGGCCGTTGGGTATCTGGAACATTGAAGATTGGAATCCTTTGGATTGAACCGTTAATAATATCACGTCTGGAGCGAGGTTCATTCCTTTCTATTCTTGTACCACATGGAATTTTAGGACATGTTACATAAGTAGTAACTTTCTCTTTTTCACAGATGTTTTTAAAGAAAACATGATCTTTTCCACCAGGAACAATGAAGGAGTCAGTAAACCGAGATGGTGCCATTTTTACCACAGGTGCACTATAACAGAAACAAAAATATGTTTACATAAATCTCTAAATTTTAGGAAAATATAATATATCATTTACTTATGCTTCTTGAATCATTTATGAAGTTCTATAATTTGTACTGGGATCTTCAGCACTTTCTTAGATATAACAAAATTTATTTCTTCAAGAACTAAACGATCAGAACTGCTTTGTACACATCGTTTCCTATTAATCATTTGTTATATGGTTTGTATACTAAATACAAATGGATAATTCATTTACTAATATTTTTCTTTATTAATCAAATTGTCTTAAAAATTTCTCACTTCCTTTATGACATATAACTGTTAATTATAGCCACAAATTATAACTGCAGAAAATTTATTTTGTAATGAATTCTATACTAAACATAACACTGATTTTATAATTTTTTAAAATTGCACACAATTATACATTTAAAAAAAAATAATATTCTATAACATAAATTTAAAATTGAATAATATGAAATCTGTCTCGGAAGGACCAGTATAAGAATATTATTCGAAGGACCATTAATTTAACAAAATGATTAATTAACAGTTATAAAAGAGACCCTAACAAATTAAGTATAGCCAATTCACTTGTGTTGCATTGGATATAGGAGAAAATATGTGAAATAAAGCAATAACTAATTTATAATGCAGTCGTCTGGTTGTAGATTCATCCACTTAACACTTAATATTTGACCATGGGGTAATGCAAGAGTGTATTTTAATCAAGTACAAATTATTATAAAGTTTTCAGATAGAGAAGCTATGGTATATTGTGGTGAGATGTACAGGTAGGGAGAAGGGAAGATAATTGTTGTAAGTTTTTATTACTGACAATGGATAATTAACTTAGTTGAATGTATTTTAAACCATACTTAGAGAGAGCCCATAAAAATCTATATTGTTACTCTAATAATGTCTTGGCCAGTAATAAATAGAAAATTACCTGTCAAAATGCCCTACTTCAGTAAAACAAGCGGAAATTACCCACTCGTTAACATATGGACCACTGCATACAGGATACCATTTGCCTTTCCAATTCCTATGTAAGTATCCACTTGTGTATGATACAATGAATGTCTGAAAATAGATATATGGTGTACTAAAAGGACAATTGACTTACTGGTAAATATTATGGATCTTATACATTCAAAATTGTAAACACACTTGTTGAACCTATAATCTTACTGAAATCGTTAAAAATGATAATAAAAATATGAGAGTTAAAGTATAAAGAAGTTACAGAAAAATTTCTTTTTCAGTATATTTCAAAACACTATTTTTAATATTTTATTATCTGTTTTTCAAAACCAGGATCACTGGGTTATGTATGAAGTTCATTATATTAGCTCTGATCTCTGTTGGTAATTCCAAGGACTTTTCAAAACACCCGTGTATATACAGTAGTTTATATCTTATATTTATGTGTAAGATATCTTTTTAAAATGATGTATATTAGAAAAGTAAAATCATAAAGTTAGTGACACTACAAATAATATGGCAAGCACTGTTGAAATCTATTGTTATCACAACTTAGCAGTTAAGTGTTATGTAAATCATGAGCAAATGTAGTGTTAAAAACAGAAAATTATAAATCTGTACACTGTAAGAACAACCAAATGATAAAATAAATAATTATTATAAACTATAAAAATAATTTTTGTTAGTGTTTTTATATCATTAATTATTAAAACAAATTATTATTTATAAATAGATTGCTATATAATTGAGTTTTAAACTATTAAAAAACTAACTTCTGCTCAAAAGGATGCAAAAACAAAAAAAGAGGGTTATTATGAAAAAGTAAAAATATTGAAAATTGTGATGCCTGTCATATAAATCTTTTATATTTTGTTAGTAACACAACATTAAAAAAAATTTAATGTTTTTGAAGTTTTAAGTTGAACAGTTAATATATTATTGCCAGACTGTTATCAGCTCCAAGGGAGGAAATGATTTGATTTAGTGACATGAAGGATATAGGGAAGGATTATGATCAAGAGTAGTGTACAAAAATAGAACAGATTTCTTTCAGGGAAAAATGAGGAGTTTCCCCATTACATTCTTAGAGGAAGGACAAGGAGGATATGTACATACAGGATGATGGAAGGGACACAATCGTCCCCTGTTATTGAGAATAGAAAAAATATATATGTGTCAATGCATGGGCAGAGTCAACCTGAAATACACCTAACTGGTACCTGGCTAAATCTCGCAGGTTCGTCATATATTGCCAGAGTAACTTTATGACTAATAAAATAATATGTTCTAATTAAATTTAATAATAGGACCAGTTTCATAAATCTTCCATTACCTCTTTTATATTGTGAGATTCTACGAGCATATTGCAGTCAACTTCATCTTTACCATTAGCACAGTCAAGAATGTTATCACAACGTTTGGACAACGGAATGCAAGTATTATCTCTATTTTGGTTACTCCAGTTATTACAACTGAAGTAATTTTCTTTGCAACCTAAAACAATGGACATTTCATTTCAAATTAGTTTCAGGTAACTTTAGCACTAACATTCATCATTCAGGACGTGCCTAATACATCATACAGGGTGAATCTAATATAGGGCATATCTAATACATCATACAGGGAGCATCTAATACACCATATAGAGCGCATCTAATACACCATACAGGGCGCATCTAATACATCAAACAGGGCGCATCTAATACATCATACAGGGCGCATCTAATACATCATATAGGGCGCATCTAATACATCATACAGGGCACATCTAATACATCATATAGAGTGCATCTAATACACCATACAGGGCGCATCTAATACATCATATAGGGCGCATCTAATACATCATACAGAACGCATCTAATACACCATACAGGGTGCATCTAATACATCATATAGGGTGCATCTAATACATCATACAGGGCACATCTAATACATCATACAGGGCGCATCTAATACATCATACAGGGCACATCTGATGCATCATACATGGCGCATCTAATACACCATACAGGGCGCATCTAATACATCATATAGGGCGCATCTAATACATCATATAGGGTGCATCTAATACATCATACAGGGTGCATCTAATACATCATACAGGGCGCATCTAATACAACATACAGGGCGCATCTAATACATCATACAGGGTGAATCTAATACAGGGCATATCTAATACACCATACAGGGCGCATCTAATACATCATATAGGGCACATCTAATACATCATACAGGACGCATCTAATACATCATATAGGGCGCAAAATTAACTACTAAGACATTGAAACTAAGACAGATGAATGGTTCTACTAAAAGTATGTATTTACTCACAAAGGTGAGAGTGCAAGACGCCGACTAGGAGACATCCTAGAATATTAATTGATTTCATCTTCACATAAGCTACTGGTTTTTAACTAAGAACACTGGTAATAATGTTACACTTGCCTATAGTAGCACCTACTTTTATGATTGTTGAGGACAGGCATTTCAGGAGATGTATCCAAATGTTAACATTAAAATATCAAATTAGAGCTCATATTGTATCTATATCAATTTAGAAGCCATTATGGAGAGTTCATTCATCAAAGCCATAAGGAAGAAATCTTAATTCAAACTATCGAATTTGTATATTGTTTGTTTATAGGAATCACCAAAGAGTACTTTAACTTAATTATAAAGAAGGAAACATTAATTGTAATTATATCTCAATAGTGGATATTTATGGTGAAACTATATTCTACAGGCATCTGTAATTCAATAACATTAAGAGCTTGAGAGAGTCCCTGAAAAATCTTAGAGTCTGATATCTGAGTCAAGACATGGAATTTTATTTTGGGACAATCCTCACTAACTGAGATTTACTAAGTAACAAAACATAAAACTCCTATAGGTTACACCCTACAAGTAACAACTAAAATGTTCTTCTATCTGCATTTACCTCTCTAATCATCTTGTTAACTATAGTGAGAATCTAATTCAAGCCAGTGATTGCATTAGTGTTCTGTAAACATCAATTCTAGGAATGTTTTAACACTACCATACACTTGACTTTAATGAGTGTGGTTTCAGTGTCAATCTAAAGAAGCACAGCTTTAAAACAAAAGAATGTTTCTTTCATAATAGCCACCCTTTCCAAAAATAAATAAACAATTATTCAACTTTACCAAAGCATCCAAGTTCATCTTCTCCTGCTGGGCAATCAAAGTACCCATCACAAAGCCTATCCTTGTCAACTCGATCTTTGCAAGAGCAAGACGATTCGTCACTGGCATCAAGACAATCAGCTATCCCATTGCACCAACCACTGGCTTTAATGCAAGCATCACCACTGCTGCAAGGAATATTTCCAGGTGAACAATTAACTGAAATTATAACATAAATAATATAAAATATTTAAAGTAATAAATTAACATTGGTTGATTCCATCTTCGTGTGAGCTACTAGTAATCACTAAACACTTTTAAATGTTTTAAACTTGCCTATAGTAGCACTTACTTTGCTTGTTGAGGACGGCCGTTTCGGGAGATGTATCCCTTTGTCAACTCAGACCGTAACTGATCTCACTAATAAATTAGGTAATTACAAATGTAACAGACTTTGTACTTTAGTGTAAAGATAATTTCAGTAGATAACTTCAAAAGATAATTCAAAGATTAAAAGAAACTGGATTAAAACTATTGATTTTACAATCTTTTAACATGCTGAATGCTTTGCATTGTATCAAATTATTGCAAAATGTCAAAAAATATCTCCTGCTAATAGAGTTTAACAAAAGTTGCACTAAATATTTCAATGTAGTTTCAAACTAACTTTTAATATACCATTTTTAATTTGGCTTGAGAGTACAATTTTGTAATTTTGCAATATCTTTTTTTTTAACTACATTACAATTCCCAGAACACTTTAGTCGTTTGTAAAGTAACTTATAATTTCAAACACAGTAACATATAGAGTTCAAGAAGTGTTTTATGGAGTGGTAATTTTAAAAAAAAGTTGAGCAGTGAATTTTGTTTTTAAGGAAATGTCTTAACTTTGGGTTAAGTTAAATGTTTTGCTAAAGTTAAATTTATTAGCAAAGTGTGCTTGGAGAGAAAAATTATTTGAACATACTGTACAATCTTAATTATATACAAATATGTGTTAAAAGAGGGCATATATTTTTAATATTAGACTATTTTAAAATAAGTACATAGGTAGGTAGTGTTAAATGAACAGTTATTTGTTTGAACGTATAATAAATGTATTTATTAGAAACAAATTCTACATTTAGTGTGATTGTTTACTAACAGTAATAAAAACTAATATTAAATATATTTCATCATATCAAGCCTAGTTGCAGTATTCAAGAGCTATTGAATGTGCTATATATGATACAATAATCCAATGAATAATTCATTACTTTAATTACAAAATTAGTGAGGGAGAGTAGCCCTTGAGGTAAAGAGTTACTCATCCCCAAACCACTCTTCCATCCATTTCATCTCAAAAAGTGAAAATTTCATCTCAAAAAGTGAAAAGCTCTTCATCTCAAAATGTGAAAATTTTTATCATACAAATCTGCTGCTTTTCTATTTTCTCTGAACTCTCAATTAGTTAATACCGGTAATTTATTTTTATTTAAAAACTGTTTGTACAATATATTGAAAATTGTACTGTAGTCTACAAAAGGTTTGGAATGACATAAAGCAATGGACGATCTTTGTTCAGATGAAGAAATCTGTTTCTTTTCTTTGTTGTAGGACTACCCACATTTTTCAGTTGGATAACACCAGAATTTTTTTATTTATAAACTGATTGTAAGATATATTTAAAATTGTAGTGTAGTCTACATAATGGTTTGTAATGACATCAAAACTATTAAAGATCTTTGTTTTAATAGAGAAATCTGTTTCTTTTCTTTGTAGTAGGTACATGGCCAACTACTTCAGCAACCAACTACACATATTGAAAATACAGAAGACTAACACAGGTATAATATGTATGAGCTTATCAACTCCAGCTGAATTTTCCTTGTCAAGCTGTTACATATTTGTACTGCAGTCTCATGCCATAAACAAAGCATAGTCATGTTCTTTGAAACAGAGTACAGTAGACAATTTATTTGTTAAGATACTGTAAAGCATTACACACTACTATACTATAATTTTTACCTTACAATGTTTTGTAAGTGTGACTTTCATCCAGAATAAGTCTATATCAATTTTATTATATTATATCAATTATATTGCAATTTTTAATATGTTTATTTCTCATTTCTTTCAGATTATTTGAATTTTCAATTTACCAGATCATTAATTACATTGCATTTTATTTAATATAGGTTTCTATCTTGACACAACCTTTACATAAAAAAATACAATCTATTTAGTATTATTATATTACCACAAAATATGTAATTACAAGACAGCTTTTAACAAAATCATGTTATTTGTATTACAATTTATATTACAAACTACATCTATAAATAATTACATAAAATCCATTTTAAATTCTGTGAAAATACGGTTTAAATTAAAATTTATATTTTCAACACTTTATACTCAATTTCTAAATTTCTCTCATCTCTACTAAACATTTCTTAACTTGGACTACATTCTGTAAAAAGATGTAAAGTTATGAGCTTTTCCCAATAAAATGGCTTATAAAAATTGGACTATTTTGTTATTCACAATGATTATGGAAAACTTGTATTTTTTAACTTAATAAAATGTTTGTAGTTTTTGTGTTGTATATCTTGAGGGTTTTCTTATAACTTATAGTTTTGGTATCACTTAGCAAAAAAACCACTTCTTACTGATATTTTTCAGCAGATCCGTTTCAAACTAGATCAGTGCATTATTCAATGCTGTGAGTCACAGAGAGGACTGTTGCTCAGGTGAGTTGTATTGATATGAGTCTGTGGTGTATTGGTGTTCTATGATGTATTATTGTTCATAGAGTAGTTGCTAATTATGTGTTCAAATATATTATTTGATTGTGAGTGTGTTTTGTCAAATATAATGTGTGATGAATGCTTTTTGTGGTTTTGTATCTCTAAACACAACAGAGAACTATGAGATATACAAACACTAAAAAAAACATCCTCAACACACTCTAAACAACAAAACACACTCGCAACCTAATACTATATTTGAACACGTAATTAGCAATATGAATTCTATGAACAAAACACCAATACACCACAGACTAACACCAATATTAAACATCTGAGCAACAGCCTTGTCCGTAACTCACAGCATTGAACAATGCACTGACCTAGTGTTAAACGTGGTTAAAAATTTCGACAAGTAGTGTTTTTTTTGCCAAGTGAAACAAAAAATGTTTTAATAACATAATAACTCACCAAATTTATAATTATGATAAGTTTATAAAAACTTATTTAAACCTAACATTTTCAATAGTGCTATGCAATATTCACCAAGGCCTCAAAATTTCTATATTTACAATTCTAATAATTTCAATAGAACCTTTAAAGAGAGCATGTTTACTTTAAAAGAAATAATCCTGCCGATCAAAGAAGTTATTACGTCTATAGCACCAAGGATGTTCTACCTAAATTGGCTTTATTATTTCTCTTTATTTTGCTTTATTTATTATTATTTAGGATATAAACATCTCTAAAGAGCAAACGTCTATTTATATGATTTTCTAAGCCTGTGAGGCATGATTCTACTTGCCTCCCAAACCATTGAGGCTCAAACCATTATCTGTTCTCAAGTGACCCCATATCTCTAACAGCCAATGCCTGCCTAAATATGCTCATTTTTGAGCTGTACAAAACACTCAAAAACTAATAATTTTGTCTACATAATAAACAATTTCCACTTTTACCAAATAGTTGTTCAACTGATGCTATGTCAGGGAATACTTGAACTATCTTGTAAAATTCAAGCGAAATAATAATAATAATAAACAGAAAGTCAATTTTGTAAACGCATGCCTTCTACCTATTATCATTCTTACTGGCCAGCTGAGCCCAAGAAAACAAACAAATATAAAGTAACTTAAAAACGAACATAATGACATAAAATTGAAAAGAGCTACATCCTGAATCTATATTCTGTATCTAACTTGCTATTACAATTATGAACTGATTTTTAATAATGAAAATTTTGTTTATTAATATAAAAACATTATTTAGAAAACAACCAGTTTTTTCAAAAGTAAACATTTCAAAATTAATGAAAAAGGTGACAAAAGATTTTTCAGATGATTGAGAAACTATATATATTAATAAAAATTGGAACTTCATTCTAAATAGGAGTTAGATTCTATTCATGTTCAAGACTTTTAAATTTCATATGATAATGAATATTTTTCAAGTCAAGATAATTTGTATGCACTTATTCACCTTTTTGCGACCAATCTGTTTTATGTTATTATTTAAATCCAGA
This sequence comes from Prosapia bicincta, assembly GCA_036971475.1. Lineage (NCBI taxonomy): Eukaryota > Metazoa > Arthropoda > Insecta > Hemiptera > Cercopidae > Prosapia > Prosapia bicincta. The sequence continues at coordinate 53,258,239 of JBAIZL010000007.1, read as the reverse complement.
TTGTAAAATTTTGAAAAAAAATTTTATATTTACTAGTGTATATAATTATAAATTTGTAACTTCATTCATTATTAAAATCTAATTAATTACAAATTTTTCTTGTTACTTTTAATTTATGTCTTTGATTTTATCTTTATGCAAAAAGATTATTTGAATTTACAAACAAATTGCAAGAATAGTTTTTAAATTTAATAGTGTAGATTTTCTGATTACTACTGTATATGGCAATTATTTTTACTTATATTAAACCTCAGATAAGCAGTGTAAAATTGTAAAAAGTTAAAGAGGATTATTAAAGAAAAGGGAAGATAAAAACTCACCTCCAATTTAAATATATATGAATTAGATTTATTCTTTGTTTAAATTGTATCATGAACACATATTTTTTTAACAAAGTATTAAGAAATATTAAACTGAAAGAATAAATGCTCTCTCTCTTTCTTTATAAATCATATTCATACAAAATTCATGACTCATAATCATAAAAATATGAAGTACATTGCATAAAAATACATTTTAACTAATTGTATTTACTTTTATGATTTCATATCTATAGTTAAAGACTAATTTTATTTCTCACAACCAATTATAAAAAAAGTATTATAAGCAAACATTTTATAAGTCAATTTCTACTTAGGTCAAAAAAGGCAATTTTATTTCAGTTACTTTTTATGAATATTTATAATTATATAAATAAAGTAACATGGCCTATGAATTGGAACAACTGTTCTAGCACATAAACTATAACATAAAATCAGCTGTTTTATGAAATCATATGTTATAACTTATTTTAAGTCAAATGGGCCAAAATAATTATATTGCATATATTGCCCCTTTTGTGGAGATAGGTATTTCTCCCACATAAAACTAAAATTAAGTTATTAAATTTAATTAATGAATTAATATTTGAAAAAACTGTATTAACATCAATGTCATCTACTACAAATTTTAAAAAAATATGTATTTGAACTTGAATGGATGAATAAAAGGTATTTTATTAACAATTGAAAATTTGCGAAAGATACATAGGTAGAGTGTAAACTAATAGAAGGAATTGAAATAAATGAAAAAAGGTAATTTTTTAAAATTGCTCTAAGCTTAATACAATTAAATTAATGTGGTTTGAAGGATAATATTAAATAAAATATCTAGCCCCTAAAGAGGATTCTAATTGAGAATCAAAACAAAGGTTATACCTGTATAAATAATCAAAACAAATTTTTGGAATAAATTAATACAAAAATATTGATTATACAATTATTAGAATAATTTTACAATATGTGTGCATAAAATTACATTTTAAACTGAAACATGATGGTTCAGTAATCTTTGTCTTTGTGATCAAATTTACATCTGAACGATTTCATAGTACCACAACTCCATATCAAATGACAATGGTGCAGGGTGCTGAAGAATGATTAGTGAACAATGGCATAGTGGCTGTAATACACTGTTCTTGGAGGTAATAGGGTTGGAGAAAAGAAACAGTGTAATTTTTCTAGGTTATATTTTTGAATTATTCAAGTCAAGAGGTACATTTAAAGTTTTTACTTTGTTAAATAGAACTTTTTATGAAATTTATAGTTCATTTAAACTTTACACTTACATAAAACTGTATTCTGGAAAGATATTTAAAGTAAAAAAAGAAATTTAAAAAAAAAAAAAAACAGAAGAAAGGGAATGCACATAACGCCTAAGGAGAGTTATGAATTATAAGAATATTAAAAAAATGGGAGAACATATTGACAACTAGAAGAATGAAAATATTAACATTCTATGAACATAACAAGGAAATAAACATATGAATAACAAAACAAAACATTTATTGAACTATCAGGAGGTTAGGAAAACACCACATAACTGCAAAAGAACTGGATTGGAAAACAAGTAAACAGAATACAGAAAATGATCTACAAGCAACCAAATTCAGATTACTGGAATAATTTAGAATCAAAACAGAAAAGAGGAGCAGTAAGCTGGATAATGAATGAATACTGGATAAAAGGGAAGTCATAGAAAGGTAAGATGAAAAAGTATTATCTTATAAAAAGAATACAGAAATACTTTATTTCTTTTTTTTAATGAAAAACTTTTTTTATTTTTGATTAATTTTATGAATAGTAGTTCTATGAAATTTTTTTCATTAAAAGATAGTGCTACATAAAAAACAAATGGGACACAATGTAATAGAAAGAGCAAACAGAATGACAGAAGAGATACTCCAGAAACCAAATGCAAATGCATATATACTGTAATTACAATGTGTTATATGACTCAATATTTTATTTTACCAATACATACAGTAATGTCTTATTTAAATGGTTTTTCTGGATACATTGGCCACCAAGAATGCTGGTTATTGTAAATTTTGGAAACTGAAAACTTATGATTTACACATGATTTCTTTCAGTTTGTCAAACTCTGTTTTACAAGACAGATGGTTGTATAAACTGTGCCTAATTTTGCCATAATTTTTTTATTGAAATAAAATTCCTCTTGCAGGGAATTTTAGAGTATATGGTGTTGACACTGCTGGCAGTGTGTCTGGTGACTAGGAAATGTTTAAAAATATCCTAAAGACATTCTTTGCTAATGGAGACACCAGTTCTTTGTTTGTTATGAAAGACACTGTTATTCATTTCTTTTTTATAAAACAAGTCATATGAAAATTCCTACTGAGGTCAAGAAAGAAAAAAAATTATAATTGTTTTGTTATTTACAGCTTGTTTGTTTATTTTATACGTTTTATTCATTTTTAACCTTACAGCACTATTTATGATATTTCGTGGTAACCATGACAAGAGTTGAAGATTGTACAACAGAGGTTTTGACGACAACGTCATGGGGGGAGGGCATGGGGAGGGGGATTTCTTGGTACTGGAAAGTTTTATTAACATCAATTGCCGTCCACTATAGGTTAAAAAAAATATACTTGTTGATTCCATCTTCACATGAGCTACTAGTTTTCACTAAAACACTTGTAAATATTTTACAAACTTTTCTATAGTAGCACTTACTTATACCACACCCCCACCATAATATCCCCCCCTAACACCCTAACCTACGAAAACCTTGAGATAGTTATGGTCTGAAGTGACAATGGGACACATCTCCCGAAATGGCCGTCCTCAACCAATTTAAGTAAGTGCTACTATAGGCAGGTTTATAAAATATTTACAACTGTTTTAGTTTAAAAAAATGTATTTGAACTTGATTAAATAAATAAAAACATATTTTATTAACGATTGAAAATTTGTACAAGATATATATATTAGGAGAGTGTGATCTAATAGAAGGAATTTAAAAACGAATTGGTTGTGAAAATTCATTGCCAGCTATAAAGTGTTTAAGATGAAGATATAGAAATGGTTTGTAGTTGGTGACAAAATGTTTATTGACGGCAACACAAGATCTACTGTTGATGTAATTACTCCTGTATATGAGGTCAGTGATTCTTACAAGTGGCTTATGCTAAAAAGAATGATGACTTTACTACCACTAAATATTGGCATTAGGTGATGTACCCTTCACAATATCTTCACTTTCAAGGATGATATCCTTTAAACCTCAAAACTGTGTGGTGTGTTTGTTGTCAGACTACCTTAAACAGAAATGTTGTCAGACTACCTTAAACAGAAATGTTGTCAGACTACCTTAAACAGAAATGTTGTCAGACTACCTTAAACAGAAATGTTGTCAGACTACCTTAAACAGAAATGTTGTCAGACTATCTTAAACAGAAATGTTGTCAGACTACCGTAAACAGAAATGTTGTCAGACTACCGTAAACAGAAATGTTGTCAGACTATCTTAAACAGAAATGTTGTCAGACTACCTTAAACAGAAATGTTGTCAGACTACCTTAAACAGAAATGTTGTCAGACTATCTTAAACAGAAATGTTGTCAGACTACCTTAAACAGAAATGTTGTCAGACTACCTTAAACAGAAATGTTGTCAGACTATCTTAAACAGAAATGTTGTCAGACTACCTTAAACAGAAATGTTGTCATACTATCTTAAACAGAAATGTTGTCAGACTACCTTAAACAGAAATGTTGTCAGACTACCATAAACAGAAATGTTGTCAGACTATCTTAAACAGAAATGTTGTCAGACTACCTTAAACAGAAATGTTGTCAGACTATCTTAAACAGAAATGTTGTCAGACTACCTTAAACAGAAATGTTGTCAGACTACCTTAAACAGAAATGTTGTCAGACTACCTTAAACAGAAATGTTGTCAGACTACCTTAAACAGAAATGTTGTCAGACTACCGTAAGCAGAAATGTTGTCAGACTACCGTAAACAGAAATGTTGTCAGACTATCTTAAACAGAAATGTTGTCAGACTACCTTAAACAGAAATGTTGCCAGACTACCGTAAACAGAAATGTTGTCACACTACCTTAAACAGAAATGTTGTCAGACTACCTTAAACAGAAATGTTGTCAGACTATCTTAAACAGAAATATTGTCAGACTACCTTAAACAGGAATTTTGTCAGACTACCTTAAACAGAAATGTTTTCAGACTACCTTAAACAGAAATGTTGTCAGACTACCTTAAACAGAAATGTTGTCAGACTACCTTAAACAGAAATGTTGTCATACTACCATAAACAGAAATATTTAGTAGCTGTACAATAGTTGTTGGAACTGAATAACGTTGAAAGTAATACCTTATGTTCAAGAATAGTTGCTAGGGATAAAATAAAATGTGACTTCACAAATTAACTCAGAAAGCAAATGTAGAGTAGTGTGGAAAAAAAAGGTGAGGACTTCCTAAACAGGCAATGTAACTGAGTCGACAGAGGAAGTGATGGTTACAATTTTGTCTGAAATGGGGTGTTTGTCTCGTTTGAAATGAGGTGAAACAAGTATCCGGCTCGTAGAATAATAATTAATGTAGATCGTTACTTTAAAGTACTGGTCAATCTTTGTTGGACTATTCAGGGTAAATAGTAGAGACTGTTGTCACATAACGTAGTGCTACTTCTTGACAAAACCCTTTGGTGATATAATTCAGCTTCTCATTAAATTTGATGGCAAATATTTTATCACCCTTCACACTCTCTATACCTTACTCATAATTTAATCTGAGATTAAACCAATTTTAAAAAAATATATCATGTGGATGGTGCTTCACCAATGATGCCAAAGTGAAACAGGTTCATAATTGTTTCATGTAGTTGACAGCAGATTTTTATAACATGGGATTAAAAACAACTGTTACCTAGCTACATAAAAAGTTTGGAATTACATGGAAATTATATATATATAAAATATAATTATATAAAGATAAACGACTAGTATTTTCAATAATTTCACTATTTTTTTCCATTTTGAAGACCCCTTAAATATGTTTCTGTTAATATAACTTTTTGGAGTAAGCAGTGACAACAGCAGTTACTAAAGTTGTCCTTCAAAGTCAAATAAAAGTACAAAAACAGTGTCCAAAATACTTGAAGAATTTTATGAATTAATATTGTTTTACACCAAACTAAACTGAAAATTGATATGGTTATTAAGTTTTGGAACTATTGTTTGATAATATTAATTTCACAAGGAAAGAACATTATGTTATAAGTACACTCCCATTTTACATATGTAGAAGTACATTAACATAAATGTATAACCAAGTATTATAAATTTTAAAAAATAAGTCAATTCCTATTTAAGTTAACAAAGAAAAACTTTATTTTAGTTAGTTTTTATTAATTACAATAATATAAATAAATATAAAATATGTTTTCATGTATAGTAATAAAAAACAACTGAGGCTATTCAAACACAAGAATTATTTACTAATTTCTATTCAGAGCTTTTAGTTGATAAACGGTTCCAACATCATCAGGAATGAATCATTCATTTCTGATAATGTTGGTACTGTTTATCAACGAAAATCTTTGAATAAAAATTAATAAATAACTCTTGTATTTGAATAGACTCAGTCGATTTTGAATAATATAAATATATGACTGAACCACAATATTAAGTGGCAAAATAGAAAGCAAAATTAATTAATTAAAATTAACTAATGAATTAATAATTGAAAAAACTGCATAAATACTAGTGTCATCCACTACAAGTTTAAAAAAAAGGTATTAAGTGGATATATAAAAACTATTTTATTACCAATTGAAAATTTGAACAAGATACAGTATATACATATATATAGGGTGAGTGGGAACTAATAGTAGGAATTGAAAACTTTTAATGAGAAGAAGACTTGTAAACAAAATAAATATATTTTAGTAACCAAATGAGGTAAAGTCATTTGCCAAATCTAAGTTATACTTCATATTTATGTCACAATAAAATAAAAGTTCTTAAACAAGACGTTCTTTCACAAATTAACAGATAAAAGTTCAGATGCTTGAATATATTGTTTATAACTTGCAGTTTTTGTTGTACTTCTTTTTTTTTTTCAAGTTGATACCAAAAGTGTAATTTAATATTTTTTATGTTCTCTAGCTTATTATTAAACACATTTTTTATAACTTTAGTTTTTGAATTTTTACCGTATATTGTATTAAATATATATGTATTTACTCAAATATGGTTTAGTCCTATCTGTTGTAATACTTAAACTGTTTTTTAGCCTATGCTCTACTTTTCTTGCAAATTAGATCTCAAACTGTGTGATAGCTATCTCTTATAGAGAATTTTTGTTGAAGCGAAAATTCGTGACAACTAACGCTTCACGATCACTACTCTCTCACACAAATTTCCGAAAGTTTCGAGGTCTGTGATTTACAAAATTGTTCATAAAAAATTAAACTGACGGAGGAGGACAAACACAAAAGACTTGAGAGTTCCTTGAATTTTCTGACACGTTATGACGAAAATGGTGACGACATGCTGAGTTGGATCGTAACTGGAGACAAAACGTGGGTTTCGCATTTCACTCCCGAATCGAAATAACAAAGCATGGAATGGAGACACACGCAATCTCCTGTAAAGGTCAAAGCCAAACAGACTTTGCCACAGCGCAAGATCATGGCGTCCATGTTTTGGGATAGGCTGTTTTGCTGGTCGACTTTATGGAACGAGGAACGACAATAAATGAAGCCTACTGCCAAACTCTGAGGAAGCTGCGCAGAGCGATTCAAAACAAGAGACGTGGCATTGCTAAACAAAAGGAATTTTGTTTCTGCACGAAAATGCAAGGCCTCATGCTGCCGCTCAGACCCGAGCTGCATTGGACTCTTTTGGCTGGGAAGTTTTGGACCACCCACCCTACAGCCCTGACCTTGCGCCGAGCGACTTTTATCTCTTCTATCATCTGAAACATCACTTGGGCGGCAGCCGTTATGACGATGACGACGAATTGAAAACGGCCGTGAATTCTTGGTTATCACAGCAGGCGGCAAGTTTTGAGAAGGTTTCCAAAATTTAGTTGTGCAAATTGATAAGTGTTTACAAAAACTTGGAAACTATGTAGAAAAATAGATAAAAGTATGTAGATTCCAAAAATAAAATTAGCTTTTGCAAATTTCTTTTTGTTTTTGTTTTATTTTCAAACGGCCCTTACTTTAAGAATACCCCTCGTATGACAAACACTGTTGCTCAATCTTCTTATAACTTCCAAATAAAAGGTTTGATTGACATTAGCTAACATTAGCTAATAGAATATGATAACAAGGGCAAAAAAATATTCATGAATAAGACATTTGAGAAATGAAACCTCATAAAATAAGCAAGGTCATTAGATCTTGTTTGAGGGAAACAGCTGTATCAAACCAATTAAAATAATTTAGTCACATAAGTAACATCCCCAATGATAATAAAAAGGCAACATAGTACAATGAGACCTGACACAATAAAAGATGATCACAATCCATATAAAGAAAGTGCAATAAAGTCCTGGACCAGGAGAAGAAGTAGGATCATTCGAAGCAATTGACAAACTTGAAGCAAGATGAATGGAGCAAGAGCACCAAGGTAAGTTCTATGCTGATAGACACAACATATCAAGTACAAAATACGGATTCTGCAAGCAAATTAGCTAAATATAAGGTGAAAATTAGGAAAGTAAAGGTTAACTAATTACACGCTCAGTTAGTTTTATAGATAGTAAAGACGTTATTTTAAAAACTATACAACTAAGAAGATTTAGATAATACATTTTACAAAATATTAGAATTGAAAACTCATTAAATACTTTACAAATAAAACATGTTCAAACCAAATTTTAATAAAATTAAGATACATATTTTCAATTGAAAAGGTAAAATAAAAGGTTTACGAATACAAGAAGTTTTAAAGAAGGTACTGAAACTAGGTACTTAAAGAAGTACTAAAGAAGGTTTTAAAGAAGATCGCTACATAGTGATCGAAAACGTTCTATGGAAAATTGCTAGAAAATTGGCTTTCTATTTTGCCGCTTTAAATTGTTATTCCGTCATGTGTATATACATATTTATATTAATTGTAATTATAAAATAAAAAGAAACTAATTTAAAATCTTTCTTTGTTGACCTCAGTAGAAATTGACTTATTAAAAAAAATTTTATATTGTTCAATGAAAAGAACAATTGCAGACAAAGTAAAATCTTAAATTGTTAGAAATTCTGTATCAATTATTATAAAGTATCAATTATTTTCTTTTTTGTAAAATATTTAAATACAAAACACTACTGAAACTTTTATGTCGTATAAACAGATTCAACTTTTTTTCCTTTAACTCAGCTTTGTCACATGTAGGCTGATAATTTAAAAAAATTTTCATCAATTACAAAAACAATTTTAAACTATATTTAAGTTTCATAAGCCCCAAAATATGAATTTATATATACATTTAAAATGTATGAATTAAGTTATCAAAAATAAGTAGTTCAATAAATTCTGACACTGACTCACATTTAGGGTAAACAAATGAGTTTTTTGTTCACTCAGAAAAATTATTAGGCGATCATAAATGAAAAATGCTTTCTTGTTTTTAATGAAATTAACTAATAATGCACATTAAGTTTTAGAAAGACAAATTTTTCAGTTATTATTCATGCCTCTATCATGTAGGGAATCAATTATAAAGTAACTAGTAGATTTATAACAGAAAAGTTTAGATTAAGTTTAAAAATATACAGGATTTTGTAATTTATTAAAGAGGTTTTTGAAATTAATTATACCATTAAAAAAAATTATAATATCAAAGGATGTTTATTAAATACTTAAAATTTACCTGTATTCATTTTTGCAGTGACTTCCATCCTATTTTGTTCCAAATCACTTTCTATAGTAGAATTTGTTTTTGATTCTCGAACTTCCATTACTCCATTAACAACTGGAAATTTGTAAGTCTGAGTTGGTACATATGTACAGTAAAATGGTTGGTGTTGTACTTGGGGGGAATACATTGCCGCACTCTGTGAAGGGTAGTAAAAGTTTGGCGTATTACTAAAAGATGTGGGCGATGTAAATCCCTGTTGTGATGGTAGATAATTTGGCTGAGGTTTTAGAATCTCTTGATAGTTTGGTTGATAAACCTGGGGCTGGTTTAGTTGAAAGGTTTGCTGTTGAGGTGGAAAGAATTGTTGAGGAAGCATGTATGGTTGTTGCTGAGATTGGTACATCATTGGTGGATTTTGCTGAACAATTAATGGTGGCATTTGAGGCATTGCATAATAGGGCGAGAAACCACCAGGTGATGAGATGGGTGTTAAAACAGGGTTACCTGCAACTGTAGGAAAATAATAAGGGTTAGGTGAAGAGATAGCTGTTGGAACATGAATAGCTGGAGGATTTGTTGGACCAATGATAATAGGTTGTTGAGGTCCTGTCGCATCACCAGTAAGTGGATTAGATACAGGTATTGGATTACTTCCTGCACTTTTACCATTTTTACACCACTGATCATCATCTGAACATGTTTCAGAATCTTCAATATCATCTAACTGAGGACTGGTGATTGTCCTAAAGGTATTCTGTTGAGCACGAACTGGTAAACACACTATGCCTGACTGTTTTGGCGCACGATAACAAATTGGCTTCCACATATTATTGTGAGCAAATGTTATTTGTTGACTCGATGTCATACTTTCAACAAATTTTTCATAATTGTTACCATCAGGTCCAGTTGGTGCAAATTGTTGTCCCAAAACAACTTTTGGTTGTGTATTGCTGGGGTCGAAAATTGCATAATTATTTTGGTACGATGAAATATCTCCGTAGTTATAATTATTATAAGAATCTACTTTTAATGGATTGGAATTTTGTTTGTACAGGTCTAAGATGCTAAAATCATCATTATTTGGTTTAAGGTCAGTCACTTCTTGCTCTAACTTTTTTTTATTTAAATTTTCAATGCCGAAGTATTGTGAAAGTGTTTTAAAACTTGTTTTTAATTCTGATTTCGATGAAGAATCTTGTGTTAATTCTTTATCTTTTATCAAACCATGTAAAATTGATTGTTTAGTGGAATTGTGAGAGAGTTCTATTTCAGAAAGATTTTGTTTGCCTGTATTTGTTTGACCTTCAGGAATTTCAGTATTTGTGTTATTTGTATCCTGACTGTTGTTTTTAATTTCAATTGCAGCTGAGAACGAATTAATAATTTTGCCCTCAACTGGATTACTATTTTGTTTTTGAACTCTTTCCCTACAGCCATTTAATCCCTCTAGTATCATTTCATCTTTAATTTTTAACATCTCGTCAGGCACATTTTTCATTAGGCTAAACTTTTTATTTAAACTCTCAGAAAAGTCCTTGAAATATTTTTCACAGTCTGAAAACTCTTTTGCTTTATTAACATATTTGCTATATTCATTACTAAGTTCACGTTTGAAACTGACACGTGTGTTTCTTTTTTTCCTAAAATGAATTTCTTCAGTATTGTTTCTAATACTTTTAACATCATTTCTCATAAAACTTGTTTGTGTTACAATACTTAAAGCTGTTTCTGTAATATTTTTTGTAGAAGGATTATTTATATTTTGTTCACTTATTGTTAGGTTATTCTCTGTAATGCCCATAAATTTGCTGAGGTCTTGACTAGTTAAACTGTTGATTTCCAAATCTGAAAAAATGAAATGTTTAGAAGTCACAGATACCTTTCTTTCTAACTTATATTAATTAAAGAAATGTTTCTTGAAAAAAAAAAAATTATTTTGAAATTATTACTAACTCTGAAGAGCAATAATAACTTCGTTTTAGTAATCACTTAAACAATAGTTTATGACTATCTGAACTTTAAATTTTGTAAATTTGTTAAAACTTACTGAGACAGAACGTTTTCGATCGCTATATGCCGATCTTTATCAGTGTCTTCTACGTGTATTTCTTCTGTGAGAAGACACTTATGAAGATTGGCACATAGCGATCAAAAACATTCTGCCTCAGTAAGTTTTAACAAATTTACAAAATTTAAAGTTCGGATAGTCATAAACTATTGTTTAAGTGATTAATAAGATTCGCCGAGCGTAATGGACTACAAAATTCAAGAATTTGTTTTAGTATTATAATTTCTATCCTCCAATTTGAAATTTCATTATATAAACAATTATAATATATCTTTGATTAATATAAGTGGTATCATAAATATGTCCATCATCTGCAAGGTGAGTGCTGTTTTTTTAAATTTTTTTTTGTTTTCAGTATAGTTATTTCATTGATAATTGTTACATTTTATAAGCAACATGCAATTTATAAACCCAATTTATAACATGTGATAAGCTTTTTTATCCAAAGAAGACTAAACAAATATTCAAGAAAAAGAGAATATTGGTTTTACAATAATAATGACAGACAAGGTAGGTATAAATAGAAAATGTTTAAATGTAAATGATATAATTCATAAAGTTCTTTAATTTTTAGCTTTTAATTTAATTTTATTTATGTTTTAAAGTTTACAGTAATGATTCATAGCACATTATGGGCAACAAAATCAACAAGAATTTTTTATTATTAAGAAGAAAGAGTTAGTACAAAATTTAAATTTTGGAAACAAATTTAAAGACACAGCAAGGACCTTTGAAATTGTGATGCTCTTCATAACTGAAAGAAAAAACAACTAGCAAGCATGTTTTTCTTTTAAAAATGCCCCAAGCACTGAGCAAGGTGACATCGTTGCTGAAACTAGTCTGTGTTATAAACTAGTGTGTTTGTTTCTATTAAACTAATGTGTGGTGAGATTCACAGTTTACTATTTTATTTTTTTACCATTGTGAATAGTTCTCACTGGCTAAGCTCTAATTAACTAAATATTATAATTTTTATATGACATATAATTTACATAATCACTGATATTGCAAGAAAATTATAACTGACGAAGTAGAAAAAATTTAAGCATCATGAAAACAATAATAAAACTTAGTAACACACTAAAAATTGAAAATTTTAAAAACAAAACAAAAATAACATCAGTTAAATATACACCAAAATCTTATAAACTCAAGGTTTGTCTATAAAATAGAGGACTATGTTAGATTACAATGCAATATAGCTACAAATTATCCAGTTAGGATAGATATTGTTATAAAAAAAGTTTGCAACTAAATTGCATAATCTAACTTATAACAAGTTAAGTGGCCTCTATTTTTTTAAGATACTTTTTTGCAATGAGGTGTAGAACGAGGCATTCTTTTTACTTCATATATGAACTATTTAACTCATACTTTAGTAAAATTTATTTTTTGTAATAAAAACACAAATCTATGTTACTCCAAAATTGTTTATATTGTAGCATAGTTATATTGTAATTCTAATATAACAAAAATTAATAATGCATTTTTATAAGGAGAACATGTGTTTACAATGTTTGGTTTGTGCTGTTTTTTTTTTATTTTTAGGATACCAGCACCACATTTTATTTTTTCTCTGAGCTTCTAAGAAATTTCTACATCAGTAGATATTTTTTTTTGGAACATTGATAAAACTGATAATTACTTAATAGTTCTTTGGGCACAAGGGATAACCCCAGGGGCAGCTTCGGGATTAATTTTTTGGGTAGACATAGTTTAGGGAAGTGACTGGTGCCATCCTCCAGATATTTTTAACTATATTAACTACAGGAAACCACAACTATATTAACTATAAAATAACATTGTCTCAAATTTTAAGTAGCTCATAAGTATAAAGAAATGCCATAAGTAATTATTGCGTAGCTAAATGAATACTTTAGAACTTACTTACTAACGCATTTCGAAACAATCGTTTCGTTTATGAAGCAGATACTCTACTCACTACTTGAGTAAATGAAACATGAGAGGCTTTGCTTCGTAAAAGGAGCAATTGTTTCAAAACGTGTCAGCAAGTTAGCCCTCGTGTAATCACATAGTTAAGTATTATTTAATTATAATAAATGAAACAATTGTTTTGAAATGAGTCAACAAGTAAGCTCTAAAGTATTCACTTAGTTATGCAATAATTACTTATTGTTTAATCAGTGAGTTCAAGATGATTACAACAAGCAACTTTATAAAGAAGTGTTTTTTTTTTAATTACAATTATTTTTAATAAACCTTTTAATTAATTTAACATTTTAATCTTAATTTAATATCATTAATAACAATTTCATTTTAGACACCTGTGCCATTCAAAAATTTAAAAAAAAGAAACAGAAAGAAGCCTAACCAATGAATTACCCTATTTAATAATATATTTTTGTTTGCATGTCAGAATTTATTTTATTTCTATTATACTCTCTCTACTACTGGTTGGTTTGTGAACTCTGGAACTATCTGCTGCCTTGACTCTTTTAATCCCTCGGTCTGAGTTAGAGTCCAGATAATTACCGGCTAAGTAATCCCTACTGAACCTTCTTTTATATTTACCCATTTTATTTATTTTGTTTCACTCCATATTGTTAATATAATGACATATTTCAAATAAGGATAGTAATGCAATAATAATGACACCAAACATGAATGGAAAATATTGAAAAATCTATTAGAAAAACACTGAAGTTAAACAAGTATGGGTTTTGACTTCAGTGTTTTTCTGATACAATTTTCAATATTTTTAATTCATATTTGATATTATTACCGCATTATTTAAAGTATATCCTCATATTAACAATATTGAGCAAAATAAAAAAGTTTTTTTTTCAAGTGAAGGTTCAACAGAGATTACTCAGGTGCTAATTATCTGTGCTTGTGCTGGGACTGAGGGATCAAAACTTTCTAAACAGCAGGTATTTGGCTGTCCATACGCCAACCACCAGTAAACACAGTATTAATTTTCTACATTTGCTAGCAAATTTTCATCAAATGCACTGACACCTTTCACTGAACCTGGATTTGTTATAGCTTTTGTTGTCCAATACAGGTTTTCTGACCCTTTAATTAACCAAAAGAGAAATAGAGCAAATAACTTCTTTCTATATAATAGACTAAAAACATCTGCAGACTTACAGTCAGTACTAATGAGAAGGAATAATGCTAGAGTTGCGATACCACTGATTATAACAATAGTGACAAAAGAAATCCAAGCACAACGATTTGTCTCAGCACAACAGCAGATGCCGTATTTGGAGCAACATATTCTTGAACCGAATGGTCTTCTCCATAACCTTTGCATAAAACCTATGACATTTTACATAAACCTGTTAAATAGATAATAAAATTATAAATAGATATTATAATTTATATGTTTACAGTATAGAAGATACAAATAAATGTTTTTTCCCAAAAATAACTAGCTCCATGAGGCATGGAACACTAAGATCTAAAATTGAGTTAATAAAAGCAGTAATTTTATTCAACTTCCTTGTCAACTGAATTAGTTCAAACTAATTATGTTTTAGCAAGGCCCATCTCAATGTTAACCTTTTATCTAAGTTGGTACTTTTCTGACATCCTTCTATACAAAATACTTTATGTAATTCTCTATTATGAAGACTTCTTCGTTCATTATGCTCCTCTTCCTTGATAAAACATATCTTTGTTATTCTTATGTTGTTATTTTCGAACACTCAAGGTATTTGGCCTTTTTTTTAAAAAAAAATTTATATGTTTTAAATTGTAGTCTCACAAATCAAAAAATGGAATATTTAATATATTCAGTATAAATGGAATGTATTTTTAGTTGCACTGCGTCAAATATATATATATATATATATATATATATATATATATATATATATATATATATATATATTGTAATATTCTTATATGTTATAGTAAAAGCGGTGGTAGTTGCTTGGTACAAAATCCTGTACACAAAGTGATAAACCATTTCTCATCCAAAATCATCCGTAACATCTGTTGTGTGCGCTAGCAGTATCATAAAATTCAACTGTGTGATACTTGTATACATATATATATATATATATATATATATATATATATATATATATATATATATATATATATATATTCTTGATATTTAACATTATCCATTGTTTTTCCGTTGCACTGACTTTATGAAGTTAATATATTACTATTTTTGAGTAATTTTATCCACCATTAAGTGCAATAATTTTACCTTGAGTGATGAGGCACCTTTCGGTCTTTGACCATTGTCGAATCACTGATTGTTCACTACTCTGATTGAGCAGTGTTAATGGTGGATAAAATTACTCAAAAATAGTAATATATTAACTTCATATATATATATATATATATATATATATATATATATATATATATATATATATATATAGAGAGAGAGAGAGAGAGAGAGAGAGAGAGATTCAAAACAAGTATCACACAGTTGAATTTTATGATACTGCTAGCGCACACAACAACAGATGTTACGGATGATTTTGGATGAGAAATGGTTTATCACTTTATGTACAGGATTTTGTACCAAGCAACTACCACCGCTTTTAAACAATGATGTTTTGGGCCACAACAAATATTGATAACGATGGAGAATTTAGCTAGGTTTGAAAGAAACAAAAAACTTTATAAAATTTATACAGTGAGAAAATCTATATTTTCTAGCTTGGAAATAAATGTTATTAAATATATTTTCTCTAAAGTGAAACTGATTAACAAAAAACAGTATTATATAAAAAATACTAAGTATTGATAAAAGGAAATTATGACTAGAAATCTTTCATTTCATTATGAAAAAGGTTCCTGGTGGTCTTTAAGATAAATAATAAAAATTAAAGAGCACCATTATTGTAAAAAAATTTTTGTTGGTTGGTCTTGTTCACAATGCCTGATTAATATTATTGATATAACTAACTTAGATACTACAAAAGCTGTCCACTTGATTTATTAGTACCACTCTTATTCCCACTGGCTGCCTTGTTAAACTGGCTAAAAGAAATAGCAAAATGCTTTCTATAACCTTTCTATAGCTGTCAGTATAGACTTCAGCAACTATTTCTTATTCTCTTTCACTACCTCGAGTTACAGTTTCCTTTAAATCCCAACTATGTGTTCCTGATAAAAATAATGCAGACTATAGAATTATACAGACTACAGAGTTGTGTCTTATTTAAGGTAGGCCTTCTTTCCTGACCAACAGATCATCAAATGTTACAATCAAGGGTAAGCGTTGGATAACAAGTAAATACTCTTGCCACATAATCAACAAAAACATAGATTTGTTACACTTTTGGTATCACTTGGCAAAAAAAAAACACTACTTGCTGATATTTTTCAGCACACGAGTTTCACACCAGGTCAGTACATTGTTCAATGTTGTGAGTCACAGACAAGACTGTTGCTCAGGTGTGTTGTATTGGCATGAGTCTGTGGTATATTGGTGTTCTTTGCTGTATTATTATTCCTAAAGTGGTTGTTAAATATATGTTTAAATATATTTGACTGTGGGTGTTTTTTCCGTTTAGAATATGTTGTGGGTGTTTTTTGTGGTGTTTGTATGTTTCATAGTTTTCTGTTGTGTTTAGTTTGTTGGTTTTTTGGAAGTAGTGAAGGATTTTTAGATTAGTGTCTATAATGGTTAATGTGTGTAGTGTAGTATGTATGTGTATAGTGAAATTTGATTATGGCTGTGTGATTTTTATGTGCTCCATGTACCATTTGATAAATTTTCTCCCTGTTTGCCCTATGTAAAAGCTGGGGCAGTCATTGCATGTGATCTTGAATACTCTTGCTCTGTCATGTTTGTTCTGATGTGTTTTTGAGCTGTGTAGGTATTTTTTAGTTGTGTTGGATGTTTTGAATGATACTTTTTATTTAAGTTTGCGGATTGAGGAAGCAATTTTTTGTGATATGTTAATGTTATGTTTTTTTGTGTTTGTGTGTTATTGTTTTTTGTTGTTATGTGTGTGTTGTTTTTTCCGCATTAAATTGTCTATCAGGATGTGTTTGTATCCGTTTTTATAGGCTATGTATTTTATTGTGTTTAGTTCCTTTATTTTGTCTTCATTGTTCTTGAGTATGTTGATTAGTCTGTCAATCATGGAGTGGAAGGCAACATGTTTGAGTTGTATAGGGGGATTGGAAGTGTTGTCATAGCTCTGTCATTACTTTTGCGGAATATATTTGTTACCCAAAAGGGCAGATAATTTATACTGTTCAAAGCTAACAAAACCTTTTCAACTTTAGTTTTTAAAAGTGTATTAATTTTGAGAAACATAATGTCACCAAATCAAATAATATTAACTAAAATGGCTTGTACAATGTTACACTTGCCTATAGTAGCACTTACTTCTATGAGTGTTGAGGGCACCTCTCCCGAAACCAATGTCCTTAACAGTCATAAAAATAAATGCTACTATAGACAAATATAATTATGTGCAAGTGTTTTTAGTTAGAAACTAGTAGCTCACTTGAAGGTGGGATCAATTAATATAAATAATTTAAATACTTACCCATTTTAATTTGGTAGTTATAAGAATGATCGTCAGAAAAATCAAAGATATTATCATTGGTTCTGAATTCTGGGAGCCTCATACTGTAAAATATAAAGCATTTAATTAAATAGGTTGATAACCAGAGTATCTAAATAATGTAAAAAAAACAGTATCAATAAAAAATATGAGCCATATAGAGAGGGGTGTTTAACTCATTACAAACTAAATGTAATATTTCAACTTTAAAAGTTTTACATGTTGAAACATAAATAAATGTATGAATAAACCTCTACCTGTAGTAGTAGTTATGTTTGTCTAAAAAGTAGGTTTTGACAGGTACTAATTAACAGTCATCTTCAATTAGACCAAACAGTAAGTGCTGCTTCAGGATAGTTTATATATTATTAATATGTTATGGTATATAAGTGTAAAGTAGTATCCGAAGTTGAAGATGGAAACTAATAATATTAAAAATCTAATGTTTTGTATGGAGTAACCGCAAGATTTTTTTTAAAACTATATTTTCATTTTATTTTTGAGTATCCAATTGAAACACCCAAATTCTGTACATGAGAATACTTTTCTTCAAAATTAAAAACATGTATAACAAATAAAAATGGTGTTTTAATTTTTAGTTAAATCAAGTTTAATTTTTTCAAATCATCCTAAGCTTAAATAAAGGTACTTGTAAAGAGAAAAATATCTTTGAAACCATAAATGAGTTTAAGAAGGGGTTCTCTTTTTTCATTACAGTTTATCATAGTATTAATAATAATAATAACAACAACAATAACGATTCTTTTTATGTCATTAAGTTGGCAAGGTATTAATTATAATTATAATTGAGAATAAAAGTTACCTAGGAAGAGAAAAATGATACCTGATTAATCCAAGTTTAAAGAATATGGATTAAATAGTGGTAAACCAAGACAGTAAAAATGATCACAAACAGAAAATCTATAAGCTCAAACCTGTATTAGGAAGGAATCAGACTAAAATATTTTTAACTTCAATTACATGGAAGCAGAATAAAAACACAATAATATAATGCACAAAGTATTAATTGACACTAAATGTGTATATGTTGTTACAAATTACTCAGATAATAAGTTCCATTGTAATTTCTATTTATACACTTGTGTTGGAGTCAACCCCTTTGTTAAATAAGTACATTGGGAAACCCCAAGCAGTAGAAATAAATTTCTTTACAATTTTAAATCGAAAGTTAAGACGAAGTATAAGAGAAATAAAACAGGAAATAAATAGGCACAAAGATGTTGTAGATTGGAACAAACTTTGTAATATGGTTACCTAATAAAAATAGTCAATCCTACTTTAGCACAGAAATTTTTGCTTAGATAGACCTAAGTAGAAGAAAAAATCTAAGAGGAAAGTTAGACTGACATTATGCATGGGTAAAGTATATCAGAACAAAACAAGAACACTGAAATTGAAAAACGTTAACACATTTACTTCAAGGCTACAAGATATCTTCCTCCAAAATAGCTCAGCTTGCAAATATTTGTAAACTTATTCTTGTAGCCTGATTAATTTCATTTTAAAGTTTTAGGGCTAAAGACAGTGGGAAAACTATCAGATATGTCAAAAATTACCTGGGATTCGGCCCACTAGCCTTGAGAGATCCAATGTGTTCTAATGGAAATATCACTAAAGTGGGATTATTAAGTAAGACCCATATCCCAGATGGGGATTAATCAGCTGATGTGAAATTGATTGTATATTTATTTTATTTTTAATGCTCTGTTTAGTTGAAAAGTTTATAATAGAGAAGGGCTGAGAGTGTGTATGAAATTATTGTAGAAATAATGGTTAAGGATAATTTACAAGAACTTTGGCGAATTTATTGCTAATGTTTGTTAATTTTAGTGCTCTGTTTAAGTAAAACTGTTAAAATGAATCGTAATGGAGGGAAACCACAAGTTTGTAGATAACTATTTAAGAATGGTTCACAGCAGAGAGAAAGGTTAAAGATCATTTACAATGCAGGAGGAGGGGCTGATGAACATATCCATAATTTTAGGCTCCCTATAAATAATAAAAATTATGTGATTCAGAATAGTGTTAGCTTAAATTCAAAACATCACCTGGATCATCTCGACACAATTTAAAAATAAGGATTGGAGCTATAGTCATGTTAATCAGAAATATGAATGGGTCTTCTGACTGGTAAATGGAGTAAGACTAATTGTGAAAGCTATGTTGAAAAATATATAGGCAATTCTGTGTCATCAAAATAGACCAACAGTACATACCTAGACTAATGTCCTTAATCAATGCTCCTGTATTTTATATTGATGTACTGAATGTTAAAAGTTTGATATTTCATGACAAATGGATAGAATTGTGTGGCACTAGGTTGCTGGCTGTATTGATACATCTGACAAATACCTTATGTGCCAAAATAAACATTACTGAAACAGTTGTAAGATTTTATTTCATTTACATAGTTTTACAAACATATACTAGTAAAATGAAGCTAAATCGGTTAGACTCGGGCATAAACATGTGTCTAAATAACCTCCGTTCAATTTGAGGCAACACTCGTACAGTTCTTAAAGGTTTTGCATCAATGAAACTACAGCTGATTCAGTTTCATTACCGTTTATTTTTGCACATACTGTATATATATTGCAAATATATAATATAGAAGTTGTAAGTACCACTGTTAATATTTTCTTTCAAGCAGGGTGTTTGATTTTCCTTTTCAAACATTTCAAAAGAGATTTTGTTTGATGGTTTCATAGTGTTTGAAAACAAAAAATTTTGTAGCATAACATTATTGAACAAAGGATGATAGTAAAGTGCAACAACTATTAAAAACTTTATTTTCATTATAAAAACATATCTTTTCTTCATTTTTAGGGTGCTTTATAACAATTCTTAAAGTTGGATTTTATGCAAATAAAAGATGTAAAAATGATCATCAATATAGAGGGGATGAGGTAAGAAAATAAAACTTGTACTACATGGAGTTTCTCTAATTTCATGTTAATATCAGAAAGTTAATTAGATTGTGTGATCTTTGTGCTAGAAATACAAGACAATTTTGTTTGGAATTGTCAAGATAATTTAATGTAAAAAATATCAGTACTATTAGCATTAAAAATCTACTACAAATAAATAACATATCAAATTATTTAAAATATTATTTAGTATTTCCTTAACTGATTTACTCATATATTTTAAACAATGGTAGTGATTTTAGTTCAAATATTTTTATAGGCTGATTTCAGGCTGCAGTCACAATTATGCAGTAGATATACACAGTAGCTTTTAAAAAATAATATACCAACTTTTGAAAACAAAATATTTATGATTATTGATATCCTTTCCATTTTAAACTTTAGTCATTGATTCCTGTATATTTATACTTTTAAAAATGCCCATTTATTGCATAAAATACACTTTGCTAAAGGTTATACCTACTTTTTTTAAATGTGAGGACAGCCATTTTTAGAAATATGTTTCACTTTTAACTTAAACTGTAATCCACATTTGTTCTTTTATATATGTGTATAATTTATACAGTTTAGAAACATTAAAAAATTGGCAATCATTTGCAACTTTTTTAAAATATACCAAATATAGATAAAACTGAAATAAGGTTAGAAAAAAGATTTGGATCACAGGAAGTTATTTCTGATTTACTTTTAAAATATTATACGTTATTTTAGCATAATCTAGCCGAACTTTATTACTAATTGTTAAAATGCCATTGACATCTGCAACAAGTTCAGAAATGTTTTTTCACGTTTTAGAAAAGATAATTGAAGTATATTTTTTTTCTAAACTCTGATTTATAATTTATGCAAAAGTGAAAAATAACTGTTGACAATTGAAACAGTATTTCTTAACAGACATATTTTTCTTATGACAGAAGCTTAGCTACTCATTAAACATAGAATGAGCAATGAGTAGCATGCAATTGCTTTCAATATTACTATATATTTTTCATCTTTGATTAGAATAGCTGACTAATCAATTTCTTTGTAATAAAAACTGATCTCCCACTTTCCCCCTCCAATAAAAAAGAGAAGCTTCTGTGCCACTATAAATTCAGGACTAGAGCTATAAGATTTTTTCTTTTAATTATAATTACTGAAAAATATATTCACCTGAATTTTAACTTTCATAATAAACACTTACACTATTGCATTGACAATCACCACTGAAGCTACCAAATCAGCAATCAGCACCTGATGACATAACCATAGCATACTCGGGCATTTCCCCTTCCAAACTAATTAAGTAGGGCAATTATACATCCTTTATAGCAGCCAACTTACAAAACTACAATGGGTCAAGAACAACTCTCTTCAAATTACAATAATATCCATGTTTCCAAAATATTGGAAACCTAGTATTGTTTTAACTTTGTATTTAAACATACTATAAAGAAACTTTAATCATTGGATAAATATTCTATGTTTAATTTCATAGGGAAATATTTGTTTTAAGATCTAATCAGAATGTATTTTACAATAGAGATTTACATAATATAATTAAATCTACTATTTTAAAATTTGACATTAGAGATATTAAAACTAAGCGTTTTTGTGCAGGTCATTTATAAATTCTTTTAATATCTGTTGTAAAAATAAAATATCCCACCATCAAAAAGGTAGATCGACATTCCATCAATTCAAAATCGAACTGGTTGTACCAATGATTAAAACTACTTAAAGTAATAAAAAAAGAGATCATAGCTAATACTCTCGGACTTATATAAAATACTGATCAAAATCATTACTATCAATAGAACATGTACCATTCAGTAAAACCCAACCAATGCTATCAATTAATGAAATGAACAATCTAGTAGATTCGCCAAGAGAGCAGAATCAAGTTTTCAATTCTGTGATTTTTATGGATGTATTGCAACATTATGCCACAATCACTTCACCCACCACTAAAAAAAAAACTATCTCAAAACTGTACTACTAATTGAATTAATACTAACTTATTCAATAATTTTTAATTTAAGAAGATATGGTATTTCTGAAACGGCTATGTTAAAATATTGTTCATTTTATGAAAAAATCAATTTATATGTTTTATTTACAAAAACAACTTTCATAAGCACGGTATTGAATGTATTTTGGATTCTATCTTAAAAATTTTAAAGATAATTCAGGAAATGATTTCACGATCTTATAAACTTCTTTAATAAATAGATTCCACAAGATTCCCTGTTATTTTGTGAGTTTGATGTCCATGATGATTGATGAAACTTAAACATTTCAATTTAGTATAATTATGACTTGCCTAACTTTCAATTTAAGGTAAGAAGAAGGTTAACAAGGTATGAAACTGTGGAGCCACTTCCATGACGAGGAGCTCACCATTGAAGAAGGAGACAGTGGTCTAGAACTGGAGATCTGGCACGGAGCGTTAAAGTACTTCATGTGACCACAACTCTCTCCTTACCACGCTCACCCCAAAGGGCTAGATCTCATGCTGCACAATCGAAATGATGCCTTTAATGTAGTCTTAGAGATGTGTTACAGAAGTTGGTCTATATCTCTCTTTCCCAATTCCAAACACCTGTACAAAGCTTGTTCAAGTGTTGTTACAGAATATTTGTTTTCCAAGAAACAACCAATTCAACAATTTGTTGACTGTTTCTTACTTGATCTACCAAGTAGTAGATGAGATTAAGCCTTAAAATTAGATTGATGCAAAGTAACAGCCAAAATCAGTGGAAACTCATAAAATCCATCTCTCGCATCAACACAGATGACCCATTCCTTTAAACGTCAGAAATAACTTTTGTTGAGGTTTGTACCTTCTGTTCATGTCTAACACACATTACATCCTGGACTGCCCGAAGATTCTGGTTTTATTAGGTCATGTAATAGGAAGCCTTAAAGGTTCCCTTAAAATTTCCAAAATAATTTTTTTAATACCTAACTGTAGTGGTTGTTTATATTTGAGTACATTTTTCTGCCTTTCCGAACATTACAATATTTTCATTTATTGACACATTTCAGAATGACTCCATTTTCAAAACTTAAGTAGTAGGCCTACTCATTTAAGTTTTGCAATTGGAGTCATTTCGAAACTCGTTAACAAAGGAAAATATTGTAATGTTAGGAGAGGATGAAAAATGTAATAGAGTAGGCTATGAATATACAAATATTCATAACTGAAAATAAGATGAGTTTATTAAGAATTTCAAGTTAGTGGTTGTTATTACAAAACTAAAATTGTGAACATAACCTTTAAATAATTTTTGTATTCTGTAGCAAAAATCATGGTTATAAATATTAAAAATTAAGTATTTTGTAGTTATTGTAAGTGCATATTTATTAAGTGCACTAGCTTAATGTCCACTCCTAATTTTAAATGAGTACAAAAGTGTGAAATTAAAAAGTTATTTTCCAATATAATAATATTTTAAGCTTATAATAGATAAAAAAAGCTTTATAATACTTATGAGGGTTATTATAAACCCTCAAACTCCCCCATTGTAGCGCCCTTATTTTATTATCTGTGTATGATAATCAGTAAGTGCCGCCAGCATTTAAAATAAAGACTACGTTAAAAGTTTGACCGAAGACTAGTTGATCGCGGATAAGAAAACTGTCGAGGGATGTAGATCGCTTGCACGACAAGAACAGGCGTACATAAATAATAAAACTGGTTAAAGCCGCCACCATTCAAACACTACGTTAAAATGTAGCAGGAGAGTTGTTGCCTGCGGATAGTAAAATTGTCGGACAAGAAAAGACGTTGTTCACGGATTATAAAATTACCGTTCACGGCAGTAAAATTTTCGGCCGAGATGAAATGTTGATATCTTGCACGGTAAAAGGAGACATTGTTTGCCGACAATAACAGTGTAACATCGTCCACAAGAGAAGTCATTGTTCGCGGACAATTAAAACCACATTATAACCCTGACCGGGAAGATGTTGCTGGTAAAAGGGGTAGTACAGACCGGATATTTTCTTTCGAACTGCAATGAATGCCTTAAAATTAATACAGTGTTTTTGTGTGTCATAATCAGCGCCGGCCTTAAGCTTTAGCATTTAGCCGGGTAAGATTTCTTTCGGCGCCTTTGTAAGTGTAAAATATTAGACTAGTAATAGGTTGAACATTATTAAAAAGTATACCTTATAGTTTACTAAATACTTAGTTTCAAACCTGGTTTAAAAAATGTTATATTTAGTTGGAAAACTTTAGTACACAAAAATTAATAGACACGATTATAACTTTTATTATAGAACCTAAAAGTAAAAAATTATTTTCATTACGCCTGAGAGAAAGTAACAGTTTTGCACTCTCCGGTGAAAACAAAAATGCAACTTTTCTCCCCTTTAAGGTGAGAAGGCTGAATTTTATCTTTAAAAAAGTGTTTTATAAGAACACAAAAAGTACAAAAGCACATTTTTTACATAACTTATAAACAAACGTATTTTTCAAGAAATAAAGCTTTGCCTGAAGAATTATCATATCTACTTTCTATTGCATATACATTTTCGCTCAAAATTTTTTAGTTCCTAAAAATATCTTTTGAATAAATTTCCTACAACTATGACAACACTTCAACGCCAATAAACGACCGGCGCCTGACCTTACATCCCCCCAAAGGCCGATACTGATCATAATCAAATCTAAATTGTGTGTATACTACTTCTTAGATTAAAGGTTAAATGAACCCAATGTAATTAGAGTTCAGAAGCTCTCAGATTATATCTAATAGTAACGGGTAACAGAAACTTAGGACCAATGACATAAATCACCATCGGTTGAGCTGACTCAGGTTTAACAGTCAGAATGCCAGTCATGATCCAAATGAAATACTTTTAGTCCAGGAATGTCAATGCTTACGCAAGAACTTTTGTTCAACCATTTTGCAGTTTAGCTAACTCCTATCATTTTACATAATAATATGACGTAACATCGTGACTAACATGTAGTCAGCACAATAAACAATTCAGGCACGCTTTTTGTAGAAAATCCCTAATTACATATGTTAAAATTCTTGTATTAATGACTGAAACTCGTGTGTTGAACTGAATTTTTGAAGTGCCTAGACTGGTCTTTAATGAAACAAATTTTTCTTTGATGAACTTAAGTGACAATTTATTTCATTAAACGAGTACATAGGCCTATACAGCCTAATGAATATGATGGTTTTCTTGTTCTATACATTTTATTTGTAATAAATGTTTTCATAAATAAGACAAATTTAAATTCGGTATAATAAATTTAAAAAAATGTTCGCCTATCAGTAGCTTCTTTTGGTTAGGCCTACATGTGGGCTAATTTAAATGAGCTATTAATAACAAGTAAATTTGTCATATGAAACTTCAATTCTTATTAATGAAAAGATTTATATTAAATAATAAAATCCTAATTAAATATTTAAATGTAAAATATCAATACTTTACTGCTACTCAAGGTAGGCCTATAGAAATGTTGAACAGGCCTACATTTTACTGCCAGGAAGGTAGCATCTAAACACACGTCATTCGAGTGCAATACAATCTTATTTTAACACAAGTTTAGGCCTACATTTCAGATGACTAATAATCTGTAGTAGTATAGACATTTTATTCAATTATAATAACTTGAAGAAAGTGTGGTGTAATTTTTTTATTATAAACAAATAAAACCTCTTAACAGCATAAAGATTTTATTTAATTCCTGATGTAGGCTTAGTCTAAATTTCGATTTAAAAAGAATCATTACTAGAATCAAAAGGAAGAAATTACTACTGGATTCTTGTAATTTCCTCTGAAAATGATTCCTTTAATCGAAATGTGTATCAGGATTTATATAGAAAAATCACTGGTAAAGAGGTTTCATCATTTACTTATAATAAAACATTTTATTGAAGTAGTTAGTCCTTACAGCATCGATATTTCCGGGTCTCTCTACTCGTTAAAATTAACGATGTTACATTTTTCTGTAGACTAAAAGTCTCAAGAAATTCTATTCAAATGTAGGCTAAATCTAACTTTCATTCTGATATTGTTACAATGGTTCAAGTTCATGTTCTGAGTATGTTTATGTTTTATAAAGATAAAAACCTACTTTTGAGAACTTTTAGTACAAAAATAACTAGCAAATATCAACTTTAATTTTAGGAAGCGAATATACTTGGAAAACTTTAAACTTTCCAACAAAGAGCGGTGAGGTGTTTGTCGGCTTTCGCCAACGATTCCTAGAAACGAATGTCGTAGTGTGAAAGCTGCGATTGAAATGAGCCTTGCCGGGAGATTCTACAATGGTATTAGCGTCAATACCAGAAAAAAATTTCCTACTCCCCTCCACACCAATGTGCGGACTAAGGTCTCTTACTCCAGTTACTCCCCTTCACACCAAAATACAGACCACGTAACTGTGCACTTGGGCCTGATCGCACGAGATTTCTCGTGTACTACGACCACTTCTTAAAACACGTCACATAATTATAATGTTCTATATATAAACAGCTTCTGCATCCGATATGTTTACACATATTTCAAGAGATTTTGTTATTTCATAAAGAAGCTAAGTCATCATCAAATTTATCTAATATCAATCGTCATATGCAATTAGTTTTTTAAGTCCTTATCGTGTTCATAGGAAAGTATTTATACTGACCCTCTACCTACGTCTTGCCTACTGCGATCTCTCAAGACCAAGTGCATCATTACGTGGTCCACATTATACAATAAATATGGGTAGGTGGAGGGGGTTGCAATACACCCTCGTCAAGCCGATTTGGGGAGCATTTCTCTAAGCAGTGTGGGAGCACTAGTGGTGTTACCCTCACTGTGTAGAAGATGTGTTACAAAATAATAGCCCTGCACTGATTTCATAAATCTTCTTAACAAAAACAAAACAATTCTTGCCTACAGATAGTTTTGCTCATCCTATAAACAAAATTGTAAATAGATTTTTCATTATTGTTATCAAATATGGTAAACAATCAATTCATGTTGGTTCAATTAAAGACATTATGATTAACTTATTATTCATGATTTAAACATTTTACAGTGATTTAAACATTCATATCTGAAAGAACAAGTGAAAATGGAAAATAAACATTACATTAAAAGATTTTTTAGTGACTGTGTGATGAACTGGTGCCACCAATAAGAAAAAACCATGTTAATTGTTGCTCAGTAGTTCTACACATTTTGGGGCCTGAGTGTTTCATTGTTGCTAGACCATCGGTGCTGAGGGTTTGAGCAAGGAACAATGTTTTGATTACATTAAGACTTCCATTAATACTGATCCTAGATATTAAAAACCCTTAGTTTTAACTTCAGAGATTTTATTATTGGACTTCAGTTGTGGTTGATTTACATATCTTTACTTCCAAACAAGAAATTAGTAAAGGTTTTATTCAACTCAAGCATATCTTTTCTCAATATATTTCCTAACCAGATTAGCTTCATTAACAAAAGCAAAAATTAATTTCCCAAAATTAAAATATTTTAAAATAATTTCATCCCGATCGTGGTATTTTATACTAGTTAAAACTGTCTTCTTTTGATAAGTGTTTGGTAAAGTTCTTGAAATTTATCTAGCTTTGCTTTCTGTCAACTACTGTGTGTAACCTATTGCATGCGATCCACGGGACACACTCTACTGCGCAATACTCTTGCCATTTTTCCGGCAGTGTGTACTCAACTCCTGGCAGTGACTAACCTGTCTTTACTCCTCGTTTTTTCGTCACCATTTTGGACTAATTTCTTGCACGTTGTTTTGTCCCATTTTATCTTCACAATCATTTATCTATTAAGTGTTGTGAATTATCTCAAATCATAGGTTATTTATTTACAAACTTTAATAGCTATTAATCTCATGTTATTTCTTATTATTGAACGTTTTCAATTACCTGTGGTAGTTAGCATGTGGTAAACTTTTATCAGTGAAACTCTGAATTTAGTGAGTTAGTGAACATTTAAATTATCCCGTTTAAAGTGTTTTAGTGATCCCAGTTTTTGTGTAAAGGCGGTGTGCACTCCAGGCTTCATCGTCTACACTTATGAAGAACATTTATTCCACATAATTTGTATTTTTAGTTAATCCCTTTATTCCAATTTTGTGCTTAATCTCTCTGTTAGAATATAACCTTAAGGCAGCTCAAATATTTGCCACTTTAAAATTTATCTGTGTGGTCCTCTGGTAATTTATTATTATTTGTCTTTGCATCAAACTTAAGGGCTGAATGCCACAGATAAGATTTTCATTTTCAATATTGAATCAGTCAATTAGGTTTTACAACTATGTATTTCAATATGTACTATCTATTTAATGTTTATATATAGAAACTTATCAAATCAATCCTCTTTTAAAAGTATTTATTTTGTTTTATTTCACTTGACTTTATTGTTGTTTTTTGTAAATGGGCGATTCTAACCTTTCAAATATATTATTTACTTCTACAAATGACTGTCATGCTGCTGTTGATTTTCACTTAAAATGAGCAAGATAGTTGGCAAAGACATACAAAAATAAGATGGTTAAACATTTTACGATAAAATCATCAAAAGTTCTTGTTTATCTCAAAACTATCTGTTTTAGCTCACCCCAACTAGCTCTCTTGTCTCCATGTCAATCATGCCCAATGTGTGTCTGAATATCTCCACCAGGCCAAATATTCCCTTTATATCGTTCTTCTATCTTGTCTGTAGTATTCTCAAACAATAACAAATAAAATCCTCACAGTCGCCTTTATATATGCAAATATAAAGTGCATAATCAAAGGACTAGTATATTTTATAATATGATATTAGGTAGGTTAAGTTTTTTCAATGTACTTTTGTAATTACTTTTTTTCTTGTCAACACAATTGGATTTCTCATAGTTTTTTTAAATTCAGTATGTTTTTCAAACACAGTTTTATGTTCTTAATGTAGGCTACATTTTTGTTTATAAAAAATTTAATTAAATTAAAAACTTAATTTTTTAAAAGATTTTTTCCTGGCTTTTTAGTTTGACAGCCAAAACTTTTATTTAGTGTTTAAGAATATTTGTTTGTCAAATATGCTTTCAGTTTATTTTGAAAATATGAAAAGAGTCACTGAAAACGGTTTAACCATAGTTTAAAATTCACAATGTGTTAAAATCTATGATATAAAAGAAATAGATAGTGAATTTGTTTGGAATAATAAATAACCATTTTAACATTTATAATAAAGCATAATTAAAATAATTTATTTTGTAAATAATTACACCCAGGGAGGAATATAAATACCAGTTGCTAATGTGATATCAAAACGCATATTTTAGTGCCTTGATAATGTAATGAGAATAGATAGCAATAGGACAAACAAGAATATCAGGAAAGCTATGAATGAAGAGGAGATTGTGAAATCAGAGGTGATAAAAACTGGAGTAAAACAGGAAGGGTTAAAGGAAATTAAATTTATGTAAGATAGTGTGGAGGAGGACATTGCATTCCACAACCAGAGAACAATGGATTTGAATTCTCAATAAATGTAATATTGTATAAACATATCAGTTGAAAATTAAAACCCCTCAAAGCAACAAACCACTTTCTATCAATCAGAGTTTATTTTGAAAAAGAAATAGTTACACTCCTTCAACGTAAGATATAGTTAATGACTAAATTAACGAAGTTATGCATTAAATAACCACAACAAATTTATCCAGATTAAATCCCTATGTACATTTTAATGACCATGTACATCAGAAGATATAATTAGAAGTTGAAAAATCAACTAAACTAAGGAAATAAGAATTCCAGTTTATATAGGAAAGACTGAAGCTTCGCCCCCCAACCAATAGGCAGCACCTTGTCAGTTGGCCATCTTGCCAACTAATGTGCTGAAGGCCATGTTAAACAATAAAAGCAACTATAATCATAAAAAAATTACTGAAATATAATTACAGTCCAATCCCGGTAATCCGAAATAATAAATGTACAACTATTTCAGATTAACAGATTTTTCGGATTACTGGAATCCATGTACATGTATAGCTACGATGTAAATACAGTTTCATATATGCCCATATGGTATTATAAAGTATGTATAGGCTAATGCTAAGCGTAGAGTTAGTTAAGTACAGTAAAGGTATAGTAATAACTGAAACAGGTTTTAATACCTGAAATAGGGTCTAATAATTGAAACAGGTTTTTATCATGTAAAGTTTTAAAATGAACAATATAACAAACACTAGAACAACACACTTAATAAAACAAACTTACTACTGTACATACTGAATATAAACACTTAACTTTTTTATGAAACTACTTCTTACTAAAAAAACCAAAATTGTTGTTGCTTCGGTTTATTGATTGTCTTGGCTGACCTTGTTTACAATGTATACTATCGACTTAATTTTTTCCCTTTCATTCTTATCTGGAATTGTATCATTTTCATATTTTGGGGAATCAATCGATGACAATAAATTTTTGAATGAATCCTAGGGTGACAGAATTCAGGTATCTGTTAGAGAAAACGCTACATTTTTTATTGCTAGTTTCTTCAATATTGCTGCAGTGTCATCAGTTTGTGCTACAATATATGAGACTTTTTCGATACTTTAATTTTACGTTCCGTAAATAACATTTTGATCCATTGGCTGTATTAATGCAGTACAGTTCTGTGGCAGGAAGATTGTTATGATATTACTGTTATCCCTAACTAATTCGGGTGGATGTGCAGGCAAATTGTCTAGCATGAGCAGTGCTTGTTCAGTAAAGTTCATAGTTCTGAGATGACTTCTTACTGAACCTATGACTTCTTATTGAACAAATCCATCATAGATCCATTCATTAAATAATGCTTGATTTGAGGACAAAAGTGTTTTGTGTTTCCTTTTAAGAGAAGAAGAGGTCATTATTAAAATTAGAGTTGAACACATTGCGATGACAAAATGGTTCTATCGTCTGCTTGACGTAAACGTTGAAACTGAACTGCTGTAGGCTGACTAATCAAGAGATCAAGGTCATTGCAAAGTAAACAAAACAATGAAGCTTTTTTCTTTGAAGCTCTCTTATAGCCATTTATTTCCTTCTCATTTTAATACTTTCGAAAATCATTTAGGATTAGTGGGAGTTTCTGACTACCGGCATTGGACTGTATAAGTAACCTTAATTATCTTTACATAATACAATAAGGAATGTAAATATGAATTTGAGATTAACCCTTTACCAGCATTATTAACTTGTTGGCTCCGAAGATCTGAAGGTAAGGGGACAGCTATGTTAAGATCTTGTCTAACCAGGTCTGTAGACCTGGGCTGAGAAACAAAAATAATTAATATGCAATTACAGTCTAGAAACTGATGCTGTTATTCTATTACTGTTGGGCCTCATGGTGTGAGAGATTCCATCACATGCAACCATGAATGACAGATCTTTGTTGTATGGGTTGATCTAGGTAATGCCTTTAGATCAGTGAAACACAATTTTTTACACTATGCTATATCTCATTTTAAAGTACCTCTTGTATAAGGAAAACTTATCTATTAATATTATGTATACCTTTTATTCAGAATTGATACACATCAATGGAAGTTGTCAGTGATTCAATTTGAAAAGAGAGTTTTTCAAGGTTGTTGTTTCTCCCCTGTAGGTTTTAAGATGGTTTTTAATTTGGTTTTAAATTACTTAAAAATTACCATATGGTAGCCAATATGTGTTCAAGAAAAATCAGGAATGAGTGGTTAATCCATGTTTGGCTCTTGCAGACGATGTGGCACTTCTTTATAGAAGTAAAAAACCTTTTGATGACTTTTGCAACTGGTCTGGTTGCCTAAAGGTAACACCCAGCTAGTGAAGAGTGTTGTGTCTGGTTAGGAGGGGTCTGTGGTTGGATCCAGGATTCATGATCAACAATCAACCAATTAATAAATTAAATTTTCTGAGAAAGTTTTTCCAAAATGAAGAACGAGCAGACATCAATTATTCAAGGAATTCTACTTTTAGGTCAGATATTAAAATAGCAGAGAATTTTTCTTCATCTGGGCCTACAAATTCTTGGTTATACAACCATGTTACTATGACTTTATTAATCAATAATTTCTAAACTTGACAAAGAGGCAACCACAGCAATTAGGTCTTGGTTTGGGTTGAAGAGATAAATGGGTTAAAATATTCTGTACTGTTCCGAGAACAACTTTGGTTTTGGGCTGAAAAAAATAAGTATTATCAGTAGGTAGTTCTTCACTACTAGTAGTCATATTTTAGCCTCTTATTAGGAGATCTGGTGTTATGTGATGTTACTTCTGCATCTAGATTAGAATTGGATTCATACCAACAAGTTTTATTCCAAGAGAAGTTTATGGAAGGTGTTACCTTGCACTGTGAAGGATTAGGATGAGAAAAAGAGATAGAAGTGGGAAAGATTAGTGACCTTGTGCTTGAAGAGGATAAACCCGTTTTTGTAGTTCATGCTCAAAAATCAATGCAGGTCTTTCATTTAAGATTGGAGTCCTGAGATAATACTTCAATCTAATTCATCTTCCCTGATCCAAGCAATTTGAAAATATGGGGGTTCTCCATTTATAACAGCTATGCATTATGTTTGAGAGGTCCTAGGACAGATCTGCATATATTGTCAGGCAGTCTAGTTTCCCTAAGAGAAGGCAGATATTCTTGGCGACATGATTGAGTTTCAAGTGTAGCTAAGAAGGCAATGGCCTGTCTATTGAGAGCGCCAGGCTTCTTAAGGTGGAGAAATTCTCTGCACTCACATTGTCAAACTAGGTGAGAAGATTCTAAGGAAAGCAAATTATAGGGTAGAGCTTTCTATAATTGAAATAGTAGTGATTGTATTTTGGCAAAGGAAACCGACATTTTGAATTTCTTTTAGCCAAAACCAGAAGATCAAACCAGAAGAGTAAGGGAACTAATATAAAACATTTTTGGTTTTAAACAATCATGAAGATGTTGAAACCTCTGCTTTACTGTTTTTCAAATGATATAGTTGCAAACCAATTTACACTGACCCTTGTGTGTTCTTGAGCTGTAAAAACATAGAAAAGGCTACAATAATTATACATTTAAGTGACGGAAAAGTTCTCATGAAGAAAAATAAAACTGTAAATAAAATCACTGAAGACATGAAATGAGGCCTGATAGAACTTTTCATAGATTCCAAATGCAACAAAATAAGAGTCAATTATATTGCATCAAACTGTTAATGTTGATAAAATACTGGAAATACTCAAGAGGGGTGATGAAAACCATGTTAAGATCCCTGCTCAGTTTTTTTTTTTTTTTTTTAGCGCTCTCTGGAAAACCTATTCAGATGAAGAAACAGAATCATAGTATGCTTCATATAGAGTAGCAATAGGATGTCTTATATACCTGTCAATTAGCTCCAGGCCTGTCATTAATTTTGTTGTGAATCAGGCTAGTAGATTCATGGAAAATTCTACAAAGACTCAATGAAATTCTGTGATACGAGTTATGAAATACTTAAAAGTCATTAGAAACAATAGATTTTGAGATATTCAAATGTATATCCTAGTAATCAAGAACATAGTAAGCAGTAGCACTTTTGACAATGAATGGTGAATTTATGGTCTCAAATGAACCTGTTCATCAAGCTATGTGGTTCAGAAGATTGTTAAATAAAATTATTCATGGATAGTTAAAATGTTATACATATTAATAAATATTGAAATCTTGTTGCTGTTCATGACGAGCTGGTTGTTAATTACTTATTACACGTTTGCTATTACTTGCGACCAGACTTTTTGTTAACTAAAGGTTGTTACACTAAGGTTAACTTACACTTGGAGGAAACGTTTTTGTCTTACAACTTAAGCCAACCATGACAGACATCGAACTGCCCAATACAACATAAATACGCAGCATTCAAACATTTAATACACAGACTAAATAAAACACCCATGTTCACAACTAACTACACAGAGGAACTAAATACAATCAAATATTTAGCCCACACAAATGGATATGACAATTATTTAGACAAACTACACAGAAAAATACTCAACAAGAACAGTAACAACACAAAAAACAAAAACATGAACACAAATTCATCACCCTCACATACATAAACAAACTCACAAATAAAATAGCACACCAATTCAAAAAAGCAGGATACAATGTAGTTTACAGAACAACAAATAAAAGCCAAACAGCTATCAGACACAGCATTAATAACAATACCAACACATACAATAACCCAGGAGTATACAAACTAAAATGCAACAACTGCAATAAGTTCTATATTGGACAAACAGGCAGATATTTCACCAACAGATATAAAGAACACAGAAGCGCACTGCACACTACTATTGAATCCACCTTCGCAAAACACCTCATGTACACTAAACACTCATGCAAAAGTATGGAAAACAAAATGAGCATCCTCCACACATGCAACAAAGGCCATAAATTAAACACACGAGAACAGTATGAAATATATAGACATAAAAACAGATAAAAATGACATCCTAAATGAACAAACACGGCACAGATCACACGTACTCTTCAATCACATCACTTCTAACTTTTAAAAAAAATGGTATCGAGGAAGCACAAATGCAGCATTCCTAGTAGCAAAAATACGAGGCTGAAGAATTCATAATACGAAAACGTTTCCTCCAAGTGTAAGTTAACAATTTAACAACCTTTAGTTAACAAAATGTCTGGTCGCAAGTAATAGCAAAAGTGTAATAAACATATTATTAAGTGTATGACAGTGATGAAGTAAAGATTTTCGTATGGCTTATCTCTATGTTCATGATGATTTGTATGAGGAAGGCTATAAAATATTCATTACAATACGTTAACACAAATAGCCAGTTAGCTGATATACTAACAAAGGCTTACCTAGACCACAGTTTCAATATCTACGAAGACAAATATGTACAGAATGCTTCTTATTAATTTTTAAAATTTATTTTTGAATATCTTGTTACATTAAAACTCACAGGTAAATTGTTTATGGAATTTATATATATATATATATAAAACAGTTATTAAACAGGAGTAGTATTAAATGGTCTTTATGAATTTTATATTGTGAACTGTATTATTAAATAGGATTAGACATGTATCTGAATAAAGTAAGGTTAGACTTAACTTTACATAGTAAATAAAACATATTGAGCTGGTAGCCTTTCTGTTAGATATTATTAATATTATCAGGAAAACATTATGTTCATTATTATTAATCTTTTCTATCCTCAAATTTCCTTTATGTAATAAAAACCTTTCATAAAATAATATAAATATGGGCTTGGATAATTATTAACCCATTCTATCCTAGCGTTACCATATGGTCACAGCGAACATGCTTCAGAAAATGAGGAGGTAATTTTAGGTTATGTGTGATTTCGATTGGTAACACTGATCAGTCTACACACAAAGGTCTAGTTTATAACCTCAAATGGTTAGTGGTGCTCAGAACTGTTTACAAGTGCTTCATCAGTGCCTCTACTTATGGACAACAACCAATGGGTTTGATTCACCATGTCAATTCGATTTGAGTAGGTACTAACATATACTATTTGAATATAAATAAGCCTAAATGTACATGAAATGTAATTAGTATTAGTTACATGATATTTTGGTGTAGTAATGATGAAATAGTTTTCCTTTAGGTGCTTGCAATCAAATATATAATTTTGATGTTACCATATGGTAACGCTAGGACATTCCACTACCAAGTGCGATCTCTTGGTTTGGATTGTCAAAATTACTTTTTTTATTTCAGACGAGGATTTACTCTTCAAGACGCCTTAGATTTACTAGAGGCAAACGATGCAGATGGGAGAGAAGTAGAGGGAATTTTTATAGCCCCGCCAGAGAGTGCAATTCTTACGGACGAGGACTCTGGTGATGAAGATTCAGGAGGATTAGTCGATAATCTATCCGGAAAACAACTATTAGCTACAGCAGAGATTAGATACAATCGAAATAATGATGAATTGGTGGATGAGAACGAGGAAAATGATGTTGACGCGGATAAGATTGACACTGAAGAGGTAGAAAACTCAGAGGTTCAACCTACTGCACAAGAAGACAGTGTAGATAAAACTGATTGTTTGCGTGTGGAAAATAATAATTCTACTGAAGGTAATATCGAGGCTGAAGAGATAGGAAATTCAGAGGTTCAACCTAATGCACAAGAAGACATTGTGGATAGAACTGATTGTTTACATGTGGAAAATAGAAATCCTACCAAAAGTTTTATTTTGGGAAAAAATGATGTGTTACAAGAAATCAAAGATGAATATGTTAGGGAATTAGCAAAAAAAGGAATTTGCAAAGAAAAAGAAAAAAATAAGAATTTGTGAAAAGTGTTACCTAATGTTACTAAAAGTGTAGTGTTATACCTTTTATTAAATTTATTACCTGATATCTCCAAAAGTTCAAAAAATTTCTGATAACTGCTGGTTTTCTGACTGCTATTGACTCTGACCTAGTTTATTTGAAAGAAAAATTTTTTTAACAAACACTCAGTAACAAGTTATTACATAAAATGTATTGTTTATAGCTATTACAACTATTTGAAAACTCACCTTAAAAGATTTCTATCGATTACCACATCCTGTTTCAAAATCTTGGCTTTTAACAAAAATTGTAACTATTTAAATGTTCTTTATACTCAACATATTCACATTAATAGGTTTATATAAATACTATAACAGCAGTTTAAAGTGTGTGATTTTATTTACATTTTTATTAAAATAAACACATACATATCACTCTGAAAAATGTGTTTCTTCTTTACATTTTTACTTTTATTATCGAAATACATTTTGAAGGTATTGAGTCTGATTTAGAAGACTAAACTGATTCTGGTTCTGTAATCATGTTATTTTCATTTTTGCTCTTATTATCTTCATCATTGTTTATCCTTCCATTTTCATCATGTCCCATCTCATTGTTTTCTTCATTATTTGTCACCAGCATTTCTTCAGGAGATGAAGGTCTGGTGATATTTCCTTTAGATGATAAGTAAGATTTATTAAATCTTCTCATTTTAAAGTTTTGCAAGAACCTCAGTTGGCCGTTCCAAGCTAGTAATGTGGATAGTTGCTTCTTGCTTAAAATATCTGGAAGCTCTGAAAAATTAACAGAATCTGATAACTTATTTGAAATTTGTTTTTAAATAATTTTGTAACACTGAATACTGAACCCATAAGGACAAGTTGTCAAAAACTTGCTGAGCTCTTTTGGGTTATTTATAAAAATTCATCTTTTGTAATTTTAAATAAAATGAAATTTTACTTTATTTACATTTTAAGTTACTCAGAAAAAATTATATAATAAAATTAGTATACGAAGTGTTAAACACTAGTCTTGATAATCTACTATATTTTCTCAATAAATATTTGACAATTGTATTTGACAATAGTAGTTTTAAATATTATTCTTATTACCTTGCACTGAATCTTGGGCAATAGTTTGAGCCTGATTTGGTATTAACAAAACCATGATTGGCTATTACCTAATAAGACCATGAGTCTGAATTACTACCAGATAAAAAATTAGCTTTTGATGCAGGCAATCGAAAGTTTTGGTTTTAGTTTTTAAGATGTTTTAGGAGAAGCATGTCTTAAAAGACCTTCTTTTGGTAGGCATGATGATTCAAAGGCAAATAGATTCTTCTGATTTCCAGTTCAAGATAAGTTTGAGGATAAATCCTTGTATGGTATTTAAATGAAATGTCAGGAGGTGGGCAATACTAAAAAAAATCAATGAAGCATAAAAAACTAAGAACAAAGATAAAAAGATTGAGCAAAATCTTTTTACAAGATCCCAGAGTCCTACTCTTCTACATGACTGATTGGTGGTTGGGAAATTTTCTGTTTCTCCTACTGCTGTGGATACCATTCATTTTTTTGCTATGGAGGTAATGTTAGTAGTATGCCAATTCAAAGCAGAGTATACAGCTAGGGAGTAATTTAAGGAGATAGAATGTGGACATCTCCAAACATATGCCAACACTGATATGCTGTTCAGGCAACAACTCATCATATCCTGTTAGGATGTCTTAAAGTTTTAGGTAATGGTAGTCACACCAGGAAAAACTAAAAGTTTCCCCATATTCATATTGACAAAACTTTCCGGTATTAAGTCTATTGATTGAAAAAACTAAAACGAATTGAAATTTGCAGACAATCTAGAGTGACGATTGTAAAGTTTGGAAAAAAGAAAACTTACCTCCTGACGCGTTTTGAAACATTCGTATCATTGAGGGAGCTAGTGATCGCTCAAGGACATATGATTTTTCAAAACGTGTCAGCAAGTAACTTCATAAGTGTTCACTCAATTGTACAATAATTACTTATAATTAGGGATGGGCCGATTCCTAAAATTTTCGATTCCGATTCCGATTCTAAAATTTTCCGTTCGATTCTCGATTCTTTAGTCGATTCTCGATTCCTGATTCTTTCAAGTTATATTAACTTACATTCTAGTTCTCCAATAATTAATTTAGTTAACATCTTGTTCATATGGCAAAACCTTTTAAAAGTTCTGTTTTAATGTAATAGGCTACACAAAACCTTCAACCTTGATTTATCAATAGGAATTTTTTTAAACATAAAAACATATCAGAATAAAGTAATGACTTATTTTAAAGTTAAAAATGTGAACTTTACTTATTTTATGATGTTTGAAAAAATTCCTAAGCCTATTTACATTGTCTCCCAAACAAAACAAAATTTAAAAACAAACGAACAACATAAAAAGTAAAAAATTAATACAAATAGGATAGTTTTTAATATTTAAAAGTCTGGCAGGTAATGTACATTTCTGTTCAAAAACACAAGCATTTGAACACGTGGGTCTAGCTAGTTTCATCGCTAGTCACATAGGCCTATAGCTCCTAAGGTTGAGAAAGGTTTTTCAGAAAACACTGTCGCGAGTGGGCAGACAGATATTTTATTGCCATTGCATTTAAATGAGGGTATTTGGCACTTTGTACTGCCAAATACTTCCCAACATCACAATCTGGACTGGCTAATGGTTCCCCCAGATAATTGTTTACTTCTTCTTCTACTGTCAATTCCCCTGGGGTACCTTCTTCCCCAACATTCTATATTAGTGGGGCATACCTTCTCCACATCTGGTGGGACCTTTTTTTCTGCAGGTGTCTGGAACAAGTGCAACTGATTCAGGCCTATTTTGTATTTATTACTTAATCCCAGTTGATTTTTAACCGACTATCACTTGTAGGTCATGTGTCTGAGGATAAAGTTTCTTCAAGTATAGATCTTTTTTGTTGATAAATTTGGGCAAAATGAATGATGTTTAAGTGCTTTTTCATATTTGATATATTATGTGGTTTTCCACCGTCAGTTTCTGTTAACCGTCATCGAATTAACGCGATGGCCAGTACCCTGAACCGAATACCGCCAGGCCTCTTAACGCTTTATGTTTATT
Source organism: Prosapia bicincta (assembly GCA_036971475.1). NCBI lineage: Eukaryota > Metazoa > Arthropoda > Insecta > Hemiptera > Cercopidae > Prosapia > Prosapia bicincta. Next base: position 53,218,162 of record JBAIZL010000007.1, on the reverse strand, counting down.
AGTACTACTCAGCTGGTGTTGCTACTTTTGGAAAAATTAAGGCACAGTATTTAACAACAAGCTTCACACTACTTACAGATGTATTTACGATGGTTTTTTTTTATAGATAAACGCCGACGGGATTAAAAACATGATGTTATTCTAAGAGCTTTTTGTCCGTAGTTACGGGCCGACACACATATTTGTTATAACGTATTGTAATGATTTTCACTACTGTTTTCAAAATTTCACAAAACCTTAAAAGTAAGTCGGAAATATTGACTAAATATTTAGTTGTAAAATAATCCTTAAAAACGGACTTTGTGAAAGTTAAGTACAAACATTGATACACTTAGATAAACTCAACCTTACTAGGAAGTAAATTATAACGTAAATTCCTTAACAAGTAAATTATTTGGTGTTAAAACTTTTACTTAATATGAATCTTGGATAGTATTTACTGGACCTGTAGCATTACTTATCGGAGAGAGAATATATTACCCTTTAGTTCTATATTCAAAATATTTATAAACTCACAAATCAATCACATGTGACACGTTTACGTGTCTTAGTGATAGGCGCAAAAACACTTTTATCGCCAGTCTGTTTATTATTTGGGTAGCCGGGACATGAAATTATGGTTTTGTTGTTTCTTGCTAACACAAAACACAAAAAATATCAAAACCGTGTTGCACAGATAATAAAATTTAATTAAATCAAAATCAAGGTCCGACGGAGTTTATTTACGTTTCATTTACGGTAGGAAAAAACTATCTTGGACACGTATTTTTATAAATATTCGGAATCGTGTGGAATCGGAATCGACACTTTTATGATGAAGAATCGAGTATCGACGATTCCTCGATACCACCTAGAATCGACGATTCCTGGAATCGAGAATCGGAATCGGCCCATCCCTACTTATAATTTAATCAGTGAATTCAAGATTATTACAAAAAGCAACGATAAAAAAAGGAAGTTGATCTAAATGGTCAGCTAAAAAGTTAATTATAAATAATAAGAATGCAATAAAAATCTTACTTAATGTATTGTCATTCATTTCGAGAAAAAATTACAATAGACTTAAATATCTTTCATTATAATGACAGTTTCTAGAGGCAAAAACAATATTTGCTTCGATATGAAAAATATGTCACACATACTCTTTGATACTATCGAAAACATGCCTTTAAAACCGTCACCACTTAACTCAACATTTTCAAGCAGAAGACACTGATAAAGATCGCCACATAGGGATTGAAAACGTTGTGTCTCAGTATATTTTTACAAAATTACAAAATTCAAAGTTCGGATAATCATAAAATAATGTTAGTAATTAATGAAAAATATGTTGCTTATCTTAGCATGGAGACGATAATATATTATCATTCAACAAAAAAAAATAACGTAGTTTCTTGAAGCAACGATGAATATCAACATCGAAAAACCAATGTCCTTATTTCAATGAGTTAAGGTGTTGAACATTATCACAAAAAATTAAACAAAAGTATCTAACTTATAAATACTTTTTACAAATAGATGTTATTATTGCATCTAATTTTAATATAGTTATATTTTATAATCATTGTAGTCATGTGAATCTAGAATTACCTTTTTTAATTGACTGAAGTCAGTAATCTATTTGAAAATTAGAATAAATTACCAATTATAAGTCAACTGAAAAAGTCAACGTAATGCCTCATAAGATATTTTTTGTAACAAAACACATTTGCTCAAGACATTTTTTGTAACAAGGTGTGGGATGTAGGGGATAATCAAATGATATGTCACATGTGAAGAGTTGAATACCAGAAAAATAGAATTATTCTACATGAAGGCGAAAAAAAAGAACCTATCCTATACATCTGAAAGATTTTACTAAGATATTAATTGAAGAAAACAAATTATTTCTACTTATTTAAAACACAATATCTCCCATTAAAACATACCAATTCCTGCATTTTCATAATCATGCCTTTCTTGCAACTTTGTCATTTTTATAATATCCTCCCTACTTGCATGCTGTCTGTTCTTTCTTTGCCCAATTGAATTCTTCAGTTGAATCTGTTCTAACTCTTTATCAAATCGTCCCAAGTACCTGCATTATACAATTAGAACATATTATTTACATAAAATTAAATCTAATAATTTAATTAAAATTTTTTAAAAAAAGGATTTATTTGCAAAAGAAAAAACAAAATTTTGAATCAATATAGCAAAAGGTGATTAAATAAATAAAATAGTGTCAAGTACTAAATTTATGTTTAACTATGAAAAACTCTACACACTGTGCGTGTAACTTAGATTTTCCCAGGACTGTACATAGTACCTTCATGAGTCACCACATTAGCATATATTGTAAATTGCCTAGCATCAAACAGCATAAAACTATCGCAGACAACTCAGCTTCTGTATGAATTACCCTTATTAGAGTTTTTAGTTACATTCATTCAAGTTTCTGTAGTTATACATGGTAGCAAAAAATTTAAAAAAATGTATAACAAAAAAAATAAAAAACAACTTGAAACATTAGGCCAAATTTGATAAAGATGAATAACTAAAATCAATTGCTGCTGTCTATGGTCACCAGAGAAAAAAACAGAAAAAATATTGGACATTTGGATTCCAGAAGACAATTTTGGATGATCAATGCAATCAAAGAGAGCTAAAAAGGAATACTGTGGGGCATTGTATTTGAAGCTGACACAACAGAAACTTACAAACATCTTTAATTTAATACATTTATTGTTGTTAATTTTTGTGTGTGACATATGAAGAAAAAGAGACATTGTCTAGAAAAACCAACAAAAGTAACAAAATGTTGAAAATATATTTTTAACTTTCTATAACTAAAGTTTAAAAAGGGAACAGAATAGATTATAATTTGGTACTAGACGTAGACTAACCAATGTGATTCTTCGTCTGTATAAGCTAACATGACTTCCTAGAACTAAGGTATATTGTTTTTTTTTTTTATTAAATACTTTGCTTTAATGCTGTGATATGTGTAAAACAATGTAGTAAACATGTTTGTATACTAGATCTACAATAACGGACTGTGGCTGATAGTACTTACTGTTCTATAAGATCTGCTAGCATCTCACGTGTACATTCTGTAATGTTGGAATCCAAATGATCACGAAACCATAAGCATTTTATGCCCTCGATATTTTGTTTCATAAGATGGACATTCTTGGATTTTCTTCTATTTTCAACTCTGCAAAGAACAATGAATAAATTTTTAAATATTAATGAGGGTTAAATTTACACAATATTTTGATAAATTGGATAATTATCATTATTTTAAAATGAATCATCAATAGTATATAATTAGATATGAACTGCAATGGTAAAAATGACCGATGCAAGAAGTATGGTAATAGTACAGAATAAGTAACTAGGTGAAAGTGCCTAATATTGAAATAATTTTAAATTAATGATATAAAAAATAGTAACTATAGGGAAAAGAAGTGTAAACAGATTTACTTAAAATTAAATTAGACAAACTGTGAGTGTTAAAATATATTATAAACCAACATAACTCTAAATAGGTCAAAGCCTAATCGACCGGTTTAAATTAAATGGTAATCGTGTGGCATATGGAACCAGGCCAAAAGGCATAATATTACAATGATTTTAACCAAATATAATAATGAATAGTGAATATAAGAATAAAAAGTATAAGGAGAGTAACTTAGGCCTAGCTAGAGAAAATTGTAATTCTTTAAAGGTAATAATCGTAATCTAAAATGATAAAGTCTAGAATTGAGGTTAGGAATAGAATTATATTTGATTCGGTTTCAAAAGGTGTTGAGAGATTGTTTATAAGATCTTGCCACCAGAGGAAACAGCGCTGCCGTCGTAATTTGATATATGAAAAGGAACAGTAAATTAAATAAATTAGAAGAAATATAGACAAATAAATTATTAAAATGAAAGTTAAAAAATTAAAGTAACACATTCCATAAAGAAAAAACTTTCATAAAAATCGAGAAGAAATAAGTTGAGCTAATAGAAGTAGAATGGTTTGGAGATTAAATATAAACCGTATGATTGCCATGGTAACGGAATTCCCATTGGTTTAAAAAATTAAGATGGAAGAAATGACAGAGGATTTTGTTCTTTTGAAGAAGAAAGCGTACCTTTGTCCAAGGAACTAGAGTAGCGTCACTACCGCCGTAACGAGCGGTCGTTTTTTTTTTATGAGCAAGCATTGTTCAAGATCCAGTATGTTGTAACACGACTGTATATAAAGGGCTTTGATGTGACCAGGGAGTATAAGGATATTTGGGCAGATGCTAAAATATCCTCCTAATATCATCTCGACCAAGAAAATATCAAACGCCGGACTTAAGAGAATTTCACAGTTTTGTATGTGTAAGGTGAAAATTGATGTGGGTTGTGTCTTTTTTATTTGTTTTAAGTGTCCTCCATATATTTGTGGTGACAAACAGGGAGAAAATTTACCACAAGATACAAATGACATCACAGAAATTGACCCCACAAATTCCACACACGAATAAAAAATTTAATAAATTAATGCACACACATAAGAAACAAAGAACAAAAACGATACCTCGCATAAAATTAAACCACAACACCTTACCTAAAATACATAAAAAAGATATACCAATACGTCCACTAATACATCATCACCCTCACATAAAATTGCGACACACCTCAACAAAATAATAAGAAAAAACATCACATTTCATACCCACACCAGCATTAAAAACAACATAGACCTGACACAAAAAATAAAAAAACACACACATAACCCACAACTCTACACTAGCATCATTCGACATCACCAACCTATACTCAAACATACCAGTCAAAGAAACAATAAACATACTCAAACAAATAAAAAACAACACACCAGACAGCACAACCAAAGAAATAATAACACTAAAAGAAACAACCACTTCTCAGAATTATTTCATTTACAACGACAAATACTACACACAAAACAAAGGCTTACCCATGAGATCCCCTATTTCAAGCATATTGTCAGAAATATTCATACACAATTTAGGACAAAAACATATCATAAGCAACAACAAACACGCCCACAAAATAATATATTGGTACAGATACGTAAATGACATCCTAATCCTATACAACGGCAACATAAGACAGATAAACACCTTTTTCAATTACATAAACACATTACACAATAACATGAACTTCACACTGGAAACAACAACAGAACAAAATCAACTTCCTAGACCTAACGATAACAAAACAAAACAACAAACACACATTGAAAATAAATAGGAAACCTACCACCACAGACAGAGTTATACACAACACGTCCAATCACCCCACACAACACAAACATGCTGCCTTCCACTCCATGATACACAGATTAATCAGAAAAAACAGATATAAGCACACATTGATAGACAAAATATTGTGCAAAAGCAACGTACACATAACACAACAAAAAACAATAACACACAAACACAAAAATATATAACACTTACATATCACTACAACACATCATAAAAATAGCTTCCACATACTGCAAACTTAAATATAAAGTAGCATTCACAACATCCAACACAAATAAAAAACACCTAGGCAGTTCAAAAACACACCAGGATAAACATGACAGGGCAGGCGTATACAAGATTACATGCAACAACTGTCCCAGTTCTTTCATAGGACAAACAGGGAGAACATTTACCACAGAATAAGAAGAACACGTAAAAAAGTGGATATAAATTAATTTCCTCTTTTTCCTTAATATTCTCTTTGAATAAATTTATAATCTGATGACAAATTATATTCAACTTTTTTGGGTATTTTAAGATTAATTCCCTTAAAATTAATTGAGAAGAGGTAAGATGACGCATAATTTAGAAATAATAATGACATAAGTTCCATTGTAATTAAAAAATTACAAAGAAAGCTCAAGAATTAGGGTTGTTTTGTAGAAGAAGTTATGTTGTACACAACTCCAAAGTAAAGTACTAGTACTCCTACTCCTACTTTATTATACTCAACTATATTATTCGTATTTTAAAACCACCTGTTCTAGCCATGCTGCTATAGTTGCTGATATATTTCGAGTCATTCTATCTTCTTGAGTTCTAAATTATAAATTCTGGCAATTATATATACATAAATAATAAAAGGCATTCTAGCAGAAATATAATATAAAATAATATATACATTTACTACCCGAGCCAAACAAAAATTTTCATTTCCTTACATTAATACTGAACAATGAATAATAAATGATAAATGCCTAACACCTAACACTGAAGAATAAAACTACACACTACGTGTAATGAACAATAAATACTTAACAGTAAATATTGAACAATATACATTTCAACTATATATAATGAACGATAAATAATAATAACAATAATAATAGGAAAGCGATGAGTGTTTTACTATAAAAACATAACGATAAATACTAGACAACAGATACAACAAACAATAGATAATAAACGATAAATAGTCTACTGAGTAATAAGAAATGAACAGTAAATAATGAATCACAAATAATTAACAATAATTACTAAACTATATACACTGAAAATAAACACTAAAACATTGAGAATGAATAATATTGAACGATAAATACAGAAAAATAAATAAATAACAAGAGATAATAATGAGCCTTCCAATATAAATACTAAATCAAGACGGAACTTTCATCATGACACTGGACAATATAGCAAGAAACAAATCATGAGCTACTTTGATCCTACAAGGAGCCTTCAATAGGGATGTATTAAAGGTTAAGTTAGACACCTCTTAGTATAGGATAAGGTCTACTTCAAGTAGGTACCCCTACTAACGCAGTTATTAAGTTTTCATCTTGCCAACTACTAGGTTATCTTGTCTCTTCTTAATAAAACAAAAATTTGAAAACACTAGAAATCAAAGTATTATGTTCAATAGACTAGGATGACTGATAGCAGATTTGCCCGGTTGTAGGGGACCTATGTGGAATTGTGTCACACTGATAAGATGAGCGCTCTGCCCTGCTACTGTCTTTAAAGTGAGAATTCGGTATTACAGATTTGTGTGGGCAATTTGCCGCCCTCCCCCCCATTCAGGGAAATGCACTAACAATGTGTAATACTGAAAATTCAGCTAACAATGAAAGTTTATGTTGTGGATTATGGGCTTCAACTAATTAAGGATTTGCTAAACCTATAAATAAACTTATGAAAAATTTACTGATACAAAATGTTTTTGTTTACACTAGGGGATCTGATTAACCGCACTTAGTGCAGTACAAATATTTGTCTCGGTGTATTTTATAAATTGATTTATATAATAAGAATGTAATTTTAAAAATTGAGTTTATTTACTTTTATTTTCTACACAATGTAGTTAAAGAAAATTCTTACTTTTTCACTTGCTTTAACAGTTGCACTGCTTTTCTACTGTTTGGATGTGAAATATTTGCTGCAGTTTCGCCTCTTTTTGTTTTCACCTGAAACAATATAAATTTTTATTTGGTAAAAAACCTTTATAATTGTTTACTAAATGCAAAACCTGGATAGATAATTATACCTTTAATCACACTCTCTAGTGGTTGAACTTTTCATATCCTAAAATAGGTTATGAATAGTTGATTAGAATGATTGCTTTCCATTGAAATTTGTATAACAGTTTTCAAGACCAGTATTATGCGTTTATTTTGAAGTAATTATTTGTAAGATTATAATTAAAGAATAAAAATATGGTACAACTCACAAATATACAATTTTTTTATTTCAAACGTGTTTCAACGACTAATTTGTCGTCATCCTCAGTGAAGATACACAAATGAAATTAACTAAAATATATATATATATATGAAGTTAATATATTACTATTGTAAGTAATTTTATCCACCATTAAGTGCAATAATTTTACCTTGAGTGATGAGGCACCTTTCGGTCACTTGACCATTGTCGAATCACTGATATTTTTCTGTTGTAGATGTTCGGTCCGTGATATTGGTATTTGTTGACGTCACACGCACTTTCTCTTGATCTGTGTGTATGATGTTTTTATATAGTATGTCTTCTGTATATGTTGTTTGTAGATTCATTAAATTGTTGTGTATGTTTTTATAAATGTGGTATTTTTCTAGTGAGTTTAGTTCTATTGGGTTGTTATTTATTTCAAGTATGGTTAGGTTATTTTCGTAATTTGTTATTTTATGTTTATGAGATATTAGGTGTGCTGCAACATTTGATACTTTTGAATTTTTGTTTTTGAATGCTCTATAATGTTCTTCAAATCTTATTTTAAATGTTCTGGTTGTTTTTCCTATGTAAAAAGCGTTACAGTTGTTGCATGTGATTTTGTAAATTCCTGATAGGTTATGTTTTTCTGTATTTGTTTTGTGGTTTGTGTTATTAAGATATTTTATTATTTTGTTGTTTGGTTTGTATGTTGGAGTGTAGTATTCTTTGTTGTATATAAGTCTGTCAGGGGAAAAGAGATAAGGCTATTTGGAGAAAAAAAAAAATGAATGGATTTATCTGATGTTGAGGTTAGGGGATTCTCTGGACTTGGTATACCACTGGTATGATAGTTCCCACCTTCTCAGTTCTGAGGGATTGCAATCAGGGGGGAGTGATTTAATTATTTTTGTGGTATAGCAGTCATCAAAAGTTGTGATGTTGTGACTCGCAGCATGTTGAGCTGTTGGTCTATCCATTTTCACAATTTTAACATCATGTCTGTGGCCATTCATTCTGATATTCAGACCATCCGTGGTCAGGCCTATGTACTGTGCTGAGCAAAGTTTACATTGTAGCTGGTATATGACATTTTTCGATGTACAATTATGATGACCCTGTATTTTGAAGACCATTTTTGTTGTTTGGCTGTTGAAACTATTTGCTGAGGGGTGTATTGGACACGTCTTGCATCTAGGTCTATTACATGGGAAGGAGCTATGAGGAAGTTTGTGTGGTTTCTCTGCATCAGGGTCTGGTAGTTTAGGATGTACTAGGATGTTTTTCAAGTTGGGAGGTTGCTTGTACCAAATTTGCGGTGGATCGGTGAAAAGATTGTTGGTGTGGACGGAAGCTTGAAGAATTTTGAAGCCATCTCTCAATATCTTGTTGAGTTTATGTAGACCAGGATGGTAGTCTGTTATTAAAGACAGTTTATTTTGTTCTGTTTGTGGTTTATGGTGAACCGAGGATTGTGCTGAATGAATTTGGTTTTCAATGAGTTTTTTTGGGTATCCTCTTCTCTGGAAGGCTGTTGATATCTTTCTATTAAAATCTTCCAATTCCCTATCATTCGAACAGATTCTCTTACCCCTGATTGCTTGACTGTATGGAATGGATCGTTTTATGTTTATTGGGTGGTTGCTGTCGAAATGGAGATATTGTAGGTGGTTTGTAGGTTTGATGTGAATTCCTGTGTTGATATTTCCATTCTGGAGTGTTACCTCTACATCCAAAAAGGTGATGGCTGATGTAGATTTCTCCCAGGTAAATTGAAGTGTGGAGAATTGTGTCAGGCTGTCTAAAAATGTCTCAAGTGTTGAAGCACCCTGTGTCCAAATTAGGAAGATGTCATCGATATATCTATACCAACATAATGGCTGGTGTGTTTGTGTCTTTAGAAAACTTTCTTCCAACAATCCCATGTACAGATTTGCGTATGATGGTGCCATTCTGGTACCCATTGCTGTTCCCTTTATTTGAAGGTAGTTCCTTCCCTCAAACTGAAAGTTGTTCTTCTCGAGGATGAACCTGGTCAGGTTCACAAGAAAAGGTGTAGTGGGAGAAGGCTTGCCTGGGCGTTTGTTTAGAAAATTCTCTATTGCAGATAGGCCATGTACATGAGGGATGTTGGTACAGAGAGAGGTGACATCTATGGTGACCAAAATAGTTACCGGGGGTAGAGGTACAGATATTTGTGAGAGTCGATCTATGAAGTGATTGGTGTCCTGGGTATGTGATGGAAGGTTCTTTACTAAGGGTTGAAGGTGTGAGTCGAGGAAAGCTGAAATTCTTTCCGTTACTGAATTGCAGCCAGCAATTATTGGTCTACCAGGTGAAGGGATTATGTTTTTGTGGATCTTTGGTAATATATAGAATTGAGGAGTAGAGGGGTTTTCATTATATAATAATTTTAAAGATGTTTCCGAAATATTTTGTTCAGGAGCTGTATATTTGAGTAGGTCCGAGAGTAAATTGTTGAATTCTGTAGTAGGGTTATCTGTAAGTATTTTGTATGTTGTGATGTCTGACAGTTGCTTATTTGCTTCTTTGATGTAGTCGGTTAGTAATTCAGATAATTTGACTTGTTCTTGTTTGTGACACTGTAAGACCAAACGTGTAATTTGGAAAGAGTTGTTTTTGTAAATTGGAGAAATAACAGTTTTGATATACTGGGGCATACCTGACAGTGGTGATTTCATATTTAAACCCTTTGGTGTAATGCCTAGATTTAGGCATGCTTCTAAAAACAGTATATGCATGTTTATTTTTGAGATTTTAAAAGCCAGCTATTTGGAGAAAAAAAAATGAATGGATTTATCTGATGTTGAGGTTAGGGGATTCTCTGGACTTGGTATACCACTGGTATGATAGTTCCCACCTTCTCAGTTCTGAGGGATTGCAATCAGAGGGGAGTGATTTAATTATTTTTGTGGTATAGCAGTCATCAAAAGTTGTGATGTTGTGACTCGCAGCATGTTGAGCTGTTGGTCTATCCATATTCACAATTTTAACATCATGTCTGTGGCCATTCATTCTCTTGTCTGTGGTCATCATTGTTTAAGTGCTTTTATGTGTTTCTATTTCAAGACTACAGAGTGGACTCTTACCAAGGTAAGTCTGTCAGTCTCCTAGTCCAAAAAATCTATATATATATATATATATATATATATATATATATATATATATATATATATATGAAGTTAATATATTACTATGTAAGTAATTTTATCCACCATTAAGTGCAATAATTTTACCTTGAGTGATGAGGCACCTTTCGGTCAATTGACCATTGTCGAATCACTGATGTTTTTCTGTTGTAGATGTTCGGTCTGTGAGGTAGGTGTTTGTTGACGTTACGCGCACTTTTTCTTGATCTGTGTGTATGATATTTCTATATAGTATGTCTTCTGTATATGTTGTTTGTAGATTCATTAAATGGTTGTGTAAGTTTTTATAAATGTGGTATTTTTCTAGTGCGTTTAGTTCTATTGGGTTGTTATTTATTTCAAGTATGGTTAGGTTATTTTCGTAATTTGTTATTTCGTGTTTATGGGATATTAGGTGTGCTGCAACATTTGATACTTTAGAATTTTTGTTTTTGAATGCTCTATAATGTTCTTCAAATCTTATTTTAAATGTTCTGGTTGTTTTTCCTATGTAAAAAGCGTTACAGTTGTTGCATGTGATTTTGTAAATTCCTGATAGGTTATGTTTTTCTGAATTTGTTTTGTGGTTTGTGTTATTAAGATATTTTATTATTTTGTTGTTTGGTTTGTAAGTTGGAGTGTAGTATTCTTTGTTGTATATATTTGTTATTTTTTCTATTTTGTTATTGGTGTATTTATATTTTAGGTAGATTTTTTTATTTTCATTATTTTTGTGTTCCGGTTGTAGTGTTGTGTTGAGGTTAGGTTTTTTTGTGAATTTATTGTATATATTTTTTATAATGTGTTTGTTGTATCCATTTTCTATTGCTATTTTTGTAATGTTATCTAATTCTTCATTTAATTTTTGTTTGTTATCCTGTGTGTATTTTATTGCTTTATTTATCATGTTACTGTAAGTGTTAATTTTGTGTGTCCAGGGGTGGTTAGATTTGTAGTGTATTGTGGTGTTGTTGGAAGTAGGTTTCCTGTATACTGTAGTTTCTATTTTATTATCATTTATATTTAAAGTAATGTCGAGGAAGTTGATTGTCCTATTTGTTTCTGTTTCAACGGTGAATTGTATGTTTTCGTTGTATGTATTTAGTTTGTTTAATATTATGACGTGTTCGTTGTGAATGGTAGGTTGGTATATTACAAGTATATCGTCTACATATCTTGTCCATAGTGAGATATTGTGTGTGTTTATTATAGGTTTAATTATTATTTGTTCAAAGTGTTGTAAATATATTTCTGACATGACAGATGATATGGGTGAACCCATGGGGAGTCCTGTTGTTTGTTTATAATATTTATTGTTAAATTGGAAGTAATTTTGGTTACATATGTGTTTGGTTAGCGTAATGATACTATCTATTATGTTTCTTTTTTCGTTATTGTGTATCAGTTTGTTTTTTATTATTTCTATGGTTTCTTCTATTGGGATACTAGGGTACATGTTAGTTATGTCATAACTTATTATTTTTGTGTTGCTGTTTGTTTTTATCGTTTTTATTTTATCAATTAATTCGTATCCATTTTTTATATTGTATGTGTTGTTGATATGTATTTTAAATCTTAGGATTTTGTCTAGAATTTTTGCGATTATGTAAGATGGTGCTGTTGTGAAATTTATTAGTGGTCTAAATGGTGTGTTGGGTTTGTGGATTTTACGTATCCCTGATAATACTGGTGCGCATGGTTTGAATGGGTATAATCTTGTGGTATTTTAATTTATTGTTATAGTTTAGGGTGTTACGGTGAGTGACAATTAAGTTTTTTATTGTAATAAGGTATTTGTTAGTTGGGTCTGGGATTTGTTCGTATTTATTTTCTTTTATGTAGTTAGTCATTGAATTGATATATTTGGTATTTTCTATTATTACTGGAGTATTTGTTTTATCTGATTTTAATATTAAGTAGTCGTTGTTTTCTAGTTTTTCTCTGAGTTTTATAATTTCTTTTTTATTAATATATTGTTCCGTTTTTTTGTTTTTTTCCGTTTTTATTAGGTTAATTTTATTATTAATATTATTTTTTATGTGTTCAGTATTTTGGTGGGTAATTTTGTGGATGTTAGATTCTTAAGGTATGGATAACGTTAAATATCAAGAATATATATATATATATATATATATATATATATATATATATATATATTAAACATAACCTATAACCTATAGGTTATGTTTAATATATATATTTTTTAGTTAATTTCATTTGTGTATCTTCACTGAGGATTACGACAAATTAGTCGTTGAAACGCATTTGAAATAAAAAAATTGTATATTTGTGAGTTGTATCATATTTTTATTCTTTAATTATAACTTTCACTCACAAGCCAGCTCGAATATTATTTATAATTTATTTGTAAGATTGTTATGGTGAAAAAATTATCATCAAATCCCTGTAGTGATTATTTTATTTCCTTATTTCAAGGAATTGTTTAATTTAAATAATTATTCTTACAATGATGCCCCATAGAGAAAACCAGGATCTGAATTAACAAGCAGGGAGAGTAAAAGTTCACAAATCAATTTTAACACAATGGCCTGTGTCTGTAATGTGTTAACATTATGTGTATTATAAACACAATGTGTAAAATATCTTCAATGAGTTCAAAATTTCTCCCTTCTGAGTATGAAGATGATGTAATAAATCCAACTATAACATGAAAAGCTTCTGAATGGCAGTTAACCTATTATTAGAAAATAAAGACATAAATGGAGGATTTTTCACTTCAGGGAGCTCAAGTTTTTTTATGTAAAATATAACAATATCACAATATATCCTATGATATATGGTTTATTTTCTAGAATTTTAGTAAAATTTTTTGTTTGTACTTAAAATCACTTGTTTATAAACTGAGAACGAAATAATGGCATCTGGCCAATTATTATCTGTTAAAATGCACATTTCCCACTCCACTGAGAAAAAAGTATAAAATTGTTTAACCTTCGAGAAGGTACATGAGGAGTTTTTCTCCGCATGTACCATGATTTGTAAAGAAAATGTCTTTCTAGTTGTCAGAAGTTTATTTCTGACTCGTTACTCCACAACCTGCCTTCTAGGAAACGTACCAACCTTTTTTTCTTCATTTTTTTCTTGTAGCTTTAGAGTGAATTTATTCTTTGTCACATGCGATCAGATTGCAGAGGTTTTGTCCGCAAGCGCCCTTTTGTGTAATTTATTTGTATGGAGTTCCTCGTGCAGTTATTTACATTACAAGAGACTTTGTGGAGTTAAATGATTAATGGTTTTGTTGTTATTATTATTTTAGTGTTGTATGTCTTTTTAGCAGATAAGTTTCACAATTTACTGTTGTTCCATTTGAAGAGGAGAGAATTCATAGAACGTTGGTGTCGAAAAATAAGAAAATCAATAAATACTTTCTACTGGAAATTTTGTTAGAACGATCTTTGATGATTCTGATGAAAACAATGCATTTATATAGTATTTAATTAATAAACACTTTTAAAAGTGTTTAGTGATAACTAGTAGCTCACGTGAAGATGGAATCAACAAATATTAGTATTTAATTGTGAAGTCACCCAAATATAAAATCGTAAACCGTTTAAATGTTAAAGGCTATTTGTGCGGAATAAACCTCCACAAGCACCCTCTCCTATTTGAAACTCTATGCGCCGTCTCGAAGGTTAAAAGCATGTCCTAAGGCTATTTCCATTAAAAATTTTTGTTTTACACAGAAGGTTATTTTTTATCAAATTAAAGTTGGGTAAAAATTCAGTGCGGAATAGTAATAATTACTATGTCCACTTATCAACTCACAGTGGACACTTCATACACTTATGTTTAAACCTATGTTTATACCTATAAAGTCTCCAGTTAGAATAGATTTAGTTGTAATTTTATACATTACTATAAACCTATATTAAAATATACCCATAAAGTGTCCAGTTAGGATAGATTTGGTTGTAATTTTATACAATATTATCTAATTAGATCTCTACTTTTGTGGCGTAATACTTTTTGTCAGATGATATCGCGAGATCTCTATTCTAGCATGTGTACATTTGTTTGGTAAATAAATAAAATCTATCATAACTGGATACTTTAAAGATATATTTAAATATAGGTATATAAAATTAACCTTCCGTGGTAATAGCAAACATACTTATTATCAATATAGCTTTAGGACGTGTTTTGAACAGTTTTATACTTTTTTCTCAGGTGGTGGGCAATATGCATTTTTACCTTTTTATCATTTACTAAATTCCTATACCTTTAACTCTTGTTTCATAATCTATGTTTTTCAGTTACACTAATCATAATCATTCCTAATTGAGACTACCTGGTAAATAAATCAATATATATATATATATATATATATATATATATATATATACACATATTTTTCAAAATTATTTAATTCAATGTAATATTACCTTAATTATGAGTAGTTACAGAACTGAAATTTACATTTTTGTCATCTATGAACAGTATGTACACATTTTGCTTGATGTTCAATACAGTAAAACTTTTTGCAGCTGAAGCAGGAGAATCTAGTCATCCTCCTTTTTCTAAATGGAGAAATTGCACATATTTTCCTTCCAGCATGCTCTTGACGGTTAGGGCCATTGGGTAATTTATTTCCTTCAAGTATGTTTTGTATTCTAACCTTTAGATTCTTTGTAATGTTGGTATTTGTATTCCCTTCTGAAGGTTTGGTTTTGGTAGCTGTTCACCCACCTGTTTTGTGAATTCTCTTTGGCAGATAGATTGTTTTCCTTCCCTAACCATATTGTGAAGATATATCTAATAGGAATTCACTAATGTACTGTTTATCATATTGTAAAAAAATGCAGAGAAGCCATTTCTGTATCTTTCGGCTACATGACATATTGGAAGACACCTCGTCAAAAGCATCAACTGCCCCTTTAGTTAAGTTATAGAACTCAACAATTTCTGTTTTTCCTGTAGGTTCCGCTATTGTGCTGTATTCATGAGTAGTGGAGATCAGGTTTACCATCTTAGCCTTTTTAGTTTGGTATGAAACTAATATAAGTTCAATATAACAATAACTGAATCAATCTTCCTTGTTTTTAGTCCTTAATTTCTAGAGGAATTTCTTTTTTATCACTTCGTAGAGTACCGACAGCTGTTAATTGATGGTTTCTCAACAAGTCTATTGTCAATGGAATGGATGTAAACCAATTATCCATGGTTAAATTTCTATTTGTGCAAATGATAGATTTTGCCAGTTCTATTATAGAATAGGCCCCTGTTGGGCGGCCAGATGTGTTCAAATGGTTGAAATGCAGTAGCTCGGCACCATACGATATTTTAAGAAATTGTTCAAAACCACCAAGTTGGACGATATCCACAAGAATTTTTTTTAAATTGAGGTATGAAAGTTACTTTTTTTCAATTTAAAGTAGGGTAATAAATTCAGCGCGGATGTAGAAGTTGTGAATAGGCGCGGAGTGATACTTACGTTACAGTGCTGCGCATAAGGTTGTACGCATTGTCCGCGGTACGTCACGCAACCTTACGTGTGTAGATATTTGAGAAACAACTTCTCCGGTTAGGATAGATTTGGTTTTAAATTTATACAATACTGTATACCTATATTAAAATTTACCGAAAAGTGTCAAGTCAGGTTAGGTTTGGTTTTAATTTTATACACTGAAATTCAGTTGTAAAATCACGAAGCATTTGTATAACTCTGCGCCTATTCACAACTTCGCTTAACTTTTAAACATATATTTAAATATACTTATAAAGTCTCCAGTTAGGATAGATTTGATTTAAATTTATACAATACTGTATACCTATATTAAAATTTACCGAAAAAGTGTCAAGTCAGGTTAGGTTTGGTTTTAATTTTATACATTGAAATATAGTTGTAACATCACGAAGCATTTGTATCACTCCGCGCCTATTCACAACTTCTACATCCGCGCTGAATTTTTTATGCTACTTTAAATTGAAAAAAAGTAACTTTCCGAGATCAATTTTAAAAAAATTCTTGTGGATATCGTCCTATTTGGTGGTGTTAAACCATTTCCCAAAATATCGTATGGCGCCGAGCTTTTGCATTTTTACCGTTCAAATATTTCCCCATGTATGGCATACCTTCAATTAGATACTTTGTTTTACGTCATGCAGCATAACTATAATTAGTCCGTATTTACTTGGTTTGGAAGGTAAATACATCTTAAATGGGCATCAGGCTCTGGGAAAAACAAACTCCTGCTAGTCATAAACACTCGTCTCTCAGACGACCATGCAAAAAAAAACATAACATAACCTCAAAACAATAACACATACATGTCAAATGCCTCCATGGGATGACACTGATCCCGGAAGGTTGAGAAGACAGCCCTCCAACTCTACTCTATCCTACCAAAGAATAAATTCCTGGAATCTTGCATCCTCTGTCACAGGAATTTCTATGAATTTAGTGTTAAAAAAAGCAGCATGTTCACCAATAAGATTCATATACTGGCTTAATGATGATGAAAATTAAAAATACATAACTCATTCCCCAACAATAACCTATAGCGCTGAGCTACAGCATTTTTACCCTCATTAAAATATGTATATTAAACTTTATATGCGAATAATAAAATTTACTATAATTCTACAATAACAACAGTAAAAGCATAATTGACTTGATACATGTTTAAAAAAATATAGCTCTTATTAAATAATTATCTAGTAATATAGCTATTACCATTTTGTTTATTTTTCCTTATAGCCTTTGAAAGTCCAGTTAATAACATAAGTAGAATCCTTAAAAGTTTATTTTATTAACGAAAATAACCTCACAATAAATAGTTGTTCTCAACCATGCTCTAAGGTAAGGAGTAGTAAGAAAGATTCAAATAGGTTTCTGTCATGGCCGAGCAAATTTTGTTTCTTAAAAACATTGTTTATCTTATAAATAACATGGTATTATCTTATAAATGTATAAAGTAAAAATTTATATTTGAACTTTGCATAACGTTATTAAATTTGTAAATAAGTTATAAGTATATAAAAGTTATTCCATGGTGATACTTCTTTACATCATTCGCATGAGAAATTAATACATTGATATAAAAAGTAATTTGACCAAACAATTAATCAATGAATTTTATGAATTATATGAATCCAAATTTAATAATCTAATAGTTAGTATGCATATTTGTCATTCTAAATTAAAATAAATAATTTTAAGAATAGACTCTTAAATACGAAATTATCATTGTATACTTAGCAGTTATATAGCTAAATACATAGGTGGTTTAAAAAATTGTAATAAATTACACTTTTTTGTATTGTAATTTATACAATAAACCTCAAGATGTATAACACAAAAACTGCAAATTATATTAAGTTTGAATTATATTTACCCAATAAATGTATATTTTACTAATAAAAATATAAGTTTATTTTATTGTTTTAATGAAATAAATTTTTTAAGGAATATTTTGGTAGTACTTTGATCACGTGGTTTTAATCTGCAAATGCATCTTTGTTTTTATTTTGATATACAGCTGTTCCATCGGTGTACTTTTGCTCTGTATGAATAATTAGTAGTTTTTTATTTGGCAAAAAGTGGGCGTAGAATTATTATCTTATTCATTTAGAAAAAACACACTAGCGAATCATGAAGCTGGGAAATATATTAGCTAGTGGACTTCGTAGTAGAATTTTTTCTGTTGATTTTATGAAAAGAAATGAGGTTATCTTGTAAGTGATAAATGTCTATAAGTTTAGGTTAGGTGTGTAAAAACTAGGATATTGAAATGTCATAGTTTTACAATATAAATTTAATTTATAGTTGTCTTGCAACAGCCTATGAACTTTTACTGATGTCTTTTAGCAGTTTTGTTTTTCTCCTGGAGTTTACCTGCTAATTACAGATTACACTTAGTATTACTTATTGCACTTATATAAATAAATAAATAAATAAATAAATATATATATATATATATATATATATACATATTTATTGCAAAGTATATGCATTTTAACCTTACGTTTTTTTAAAAAATAATATTAAATATCTGCATAATTTTAATATAGACGATAGGGATTTAGTTGAACTAAATGTTTAAAAATGTATAAGTAATTATTGTGTAACTACAACAATTTTAATTAAAGTCGCATAATGGCTTTATCAATGAAATGGTTGTCTCGAAATGCATTAAGTTCAAATGTTTTCACCCAGTAAGGCAATATTTATAATTTAATCAGTGAATTCAAGATGGTTACAACAAGCACGTTAAAAATGGTTATATATAAACCATAAAAATGGTAAATATATATATATATATATATATATATATATTTTTTTTTTTTCTTGTTCATTCTAAACAAGAACTAGTATTGAATATCTGGTAGTTTGACATTAACGATATTGCATTCAAAAAAATTATACCTGATAATGTGAGGAATCCTCAGGTACACAGAAAAAAAACTTGGTGCTAACTACCCTATCAAAAAAATTAACTCAAAAAGTTGAAAATTCATAATTAATTAACGTGATTTTCAAACATAAGAAACATTATAAATCCATGTTTCTATTTAAAAATGAAAACAATGTTATACTACATTATAGTATAGCTGTAAAATATCCAGTTAGAGTTGATTGTTGTATACATCTAAATTGCAAGATGATTAGTAATTTTGATCTTGCTGTTTAGTAACCAGTCATCTTATTATTACTGATTAAAATCACAAAAAATTATTGCAAAGACAAAATTACAACTTTTAACATACTTGCTGTTGTCTTTCAAAAGCGTTGTTTCATTGATGATGGTTTCAAAAACACATTTGAAAGTAAGTTTATATTGCGTTCACTTAGTTTTTTAAATAATTACTTATTATATCCAGTTAAGATATACTTGGTTAAAAAAATAATAGTTGACCAATGTACATTGCAAATGGTTTTTGCTTGAAATGTTCTTGTTCTATTAATTTCTCAGTTTTTCTAAGGAGTTTTTGTATCACTAGAAACTGTGTGCTACAGATCATTGCTATAAATGCTACAATTTTCCTTGGATCTGAACGTTGAAATTAAAAACATCAAGAAATGAATCACATTTAGTGATGCAATGTTGTAGTCAGCAGTAAAATTACTAAAATAATGTTTTTAAGAGTAAAGAGTTTTCTGCTGTGTAATACTGCTCCGTATTTATTTTTTACCTGGTAAATAAATTATTTAAATAACAATTTAAAATACTTGTGTGACTCAAATCAACTATCTAGGTCAGGTCTAAAGCATATGCGTATTGACTGTTTTTACAGTTATAACATTTTTTATAAAAAAATATACTGCTATATGCTTATATATATTTTTTTGTTTCAAGCACAGTAGTAAAAAAATAATTGATATAAATTGACTTAAAACTTTACTTCCAACAAAATATTATACTGTCCCTTTAAGGAACATTTGTAATAAGAAATAAAATTAAATTAAGACTAATTTATGTCAGCTTTTACTATGTCAGATATTATATTTCAAGATAGAACTTGACATGTTTTATTTTTATAGGAAATCTTTTTTAACTACAAATGCTGCTGAGCATTTGCATTTAAAAGGCCCAGATCAATCATCAACAAAAACTGTCAGAGAAGGTAATTGTTAACTCTCATTAAATTAACAAACAGTTAAGTAAAATCTGTTGTTCTAGTATACTACTCCATTGGTAATGGTTTTTCCCTAAAGAAGGAAAAATTATTTAAAACCTCGAAAACCATAATAGTCCTTAAAAGTTAAGTTAAGTATTGGAACTTAAGCAATCTCACTTCATAAACATAGGCTACCTTGAATGAATAAATTGTTGAATACACTTATTTTAGCACTATGTTATATCAAATTACTGTAAAGATATAACATGAAATGTTATAAAGTATAAAGATATATTCATAAATTGTTGTATTTGAATATCCTCTATTGTTTTAATTATTATACAGAAAACATATTATATATATATATATATATATATATATATATATATATATATATATATATTGTAAAGTATTTATAAAACAGACGCAACGGGGTTTTATTATTATTATTGATTATTTTATTGAATTATATTTAATTTCTATTTAAAACAAAAAAAAAACTACTCAGGAACAATTCATAATTCTTTATTATAACATTTCTTATTTCAACATTTAAAACAATACACAGAACAAAATTAAACTTAACAAATTTTAACACAATCTACTAAACTCACTTTCTTTGATTTTTATAGTTACACAATTTTAATACCCTTGGCTAATTTTATGATCTCTTACTATCTCAGGGTTATAGCATGGGCTATATTTTTACTTCTTTTGTTAATTAAATAAATTTTGAAAAACAATACTAAATTTTGAAATTAGTTTTAATAAATATTTTCCGGATGGAAATACTTTAATTTTGAATAAGCAAAAAGGCGAAACTATTTGAACTGGATTAAGTTTTTATTACTATTAATCACAAGATATTCTAATGTACAATTTTAAACTTCCCTATTATCCTAAGAGTCCACTAAAGTTTATTTTTTTATATAGCGCTAGGTACTTAACTTATTAAATAACGGCGAATGGCTGCTTGCTCACACGTAGAATTCCGTTGTCTTTAAATTTCACCTTTTACACACTTAAATTCGTTTTAGTTCTTTCAAATTATATTTTCACTGTACTATATCTTTTAATTTTCTTATTCCTGTTTAATCTGGCCAAGTTTCCTCACAAAACTGTATAATTTTGACTAATTCCTTTCAAATTGAATTTTGACTGCACAGCAAGGTCTGCTTCCTCGGCGTCACCACGCCAGCCTCTAACTACCTGTCCCTAGATTTTCTTTTAAAAAGTTACAAATATGGCGGCCTCCTTCTTCTTAAAAAAAAACATATGGATTATAATTTAACGAAGTTCCGTTCCTTCCCACTAGAGTCAAACTGCACCTGACCGACTTATATTTGTTTTTACAGCTGATGCAATAACGCGATTGTTTACAATGGCGTTTTAATTTGGTTAAACTTTAGTTGAAACTTACTGTTTCAATTTTCCGATCCTTAACAAACCTTCCAGTGTTTATTTAATTACTATTATTAGTGTGTGAAGTGTCTTTGTGTTTTACTTTTGTAATATTTCGAAATGTGTGTGTTTTGACTGGACTTTTCCAAACATAACCTTACATTGTTTACAATCGTTTTTCACTTTTTCCTTCAAGTAATTACTTATGCCCTATTTTACTAATATTTACAATTTTGTTTAACATATAACTATTATTAGATTATCTTGTTTTAAATTTTATTTGATACAACAAATTTCTTTATGTATTTACAGTTCAAATATCTTATTTACTAATCTAGGCTTTTACCTAAATTTAGTTTCAATTTTAACCTAACCAATCTTTTAATGAATTTCTTTTTAAATTTTGTGTGAGTTATTTCTAATATATTCTTCCAATTCTTAAATAATATTATATAGCCCATTCTATAAATGTTACAATGTCCCCTAATTTAATTTAAATAAAAAAAATATTACTAATATCTACATTACACATTCTTTACATTCTACAAGCTTATTTAAATATACATATTTTTTTTTTTAAATTAAATTTAAATTAACATTTATTTCCTAATTGTACATTTTATTTAATAACTAATTGAACACATTTTTTATTGAGTAAGTACCTCAACACTTTGGCTAACTTATCGTCCATTGTCTTTACTTCTTTTATAATTGTCCATTTATACTTAATTCCTACGACACAATTTTATCTTAATTCTTTAACAATCAAATACTGAGCTGAAAACTTCAAGCTACATATTTCTTAACTTATCTTCTAACAATGTTGTTGTTGTTGTCGTGTGACAAGTGCAATAAAAACAATTTCAGAGAAAGGTAGAGAGAGAGCACAGTTACACGGTTCCAAAGGCGTGAAGCACTGCACTGGCCACCTCTGCAGCTTTATCCGTATAAAGAGTCTCCCTAGAACAGTTTAAGTCAATCTTAAATAGTGCTGCAATGATGGACGGGCAGTTGAAGAGATGATCGGGATCAAGCTGTATCCCTGGGCAGTGCCTACATTCAGTGTATGTTCTTGATCCATCAGGCAAGATTTTCATGTCTTTGAGGTGCATTGTCCTCAGTCTGGCAATTGTTTTTGTTATTTCCCTGTCGAAGTTAAGCTCAGGAAGTGATGATTTTCTTCGGTTGTTATGGCAGAGCTTCTGTTTTGCAACGACATTTACGTCGAAAGATGTTGTAATCACGGGGGCTGGTTCGATGGTCCTCGCTTCCTTGGCCAGAGAATCGGCCTCTTCGTTCCCTTTGATGTCGACGTGTCCCGGGATCCATTGAAGCGTACAAAGCTTCTTGTTTTCCTCAATTAAGGACAGAAGGGTATTGATCTTTTGGGCGAGGTTTGTATTTCCTTTTTGGAGAGCCTGAAGAGCAGATCTGCAGTCCGTGTTCTCAGAATAAAATAGCTCCCGCGGACCAACAGGTAGAAGTCCAACCTCTCGAGGCAATGGCACTCACCATGACTAGTGCAATGAACATCTTCTAACAATACAATATACTTATAACTAACATTCAATCAACAATTCTTTAACAATTCTAACATATCGTAACAATAAATCATGTTCTGGTATTTACAATTCCTTCCATAATTATATATTTTTTTTCATTTATTACAATTGGAATCTTTCCAATCATAAGTCTGATTCAATATTTATTTAACATATATTCTCTGATACCGTGTCTTTAAATCCCAGCCTATCCGAGTCATAGTATGTCTAGATTTGGTCAAATTGGTTATAACATTTCTCTTTCCCTTATTTCTGTTTATTCCTTGTTTATTATTGATCTCATATTTATTTTGCTTTTAGCTTCATCTAACTCTCAGTTCTAAGTTAGTATTTTATCTCCCCTTCCAATCTCACATCCAGTTCAATTATTTTCTTATATCATTTCAGTTTATTTTGTATGATGTTTAACATCTAATATTTTTAAAGGTTGCAATTTCATATCCTCTATTTGATCATATCTATACTTCCTTCGATTACACTGTCCCTATATCAACGAATATAAATTTTGTTTTAATACTTATATATATCAACGCAGATTCTCCCTTAAAATACGATGAAGTTTAAATACACAATTACCATATTTTTATTACAACGATGCTTGAATATTTATTATCATAGATTCATATTTCTTTTATAATATATAATATATACGACGAAGTTCCATTATTTATCAACGCAGATTCTCCCTTACAATACGACGAAGTTTAAATACACAATTACCATATTTTTATTACAACGATGCTTCAATATTTATTAACATAGATTCATATTTATCTTTATTCATTATTCGACGAAGTTTCTAATAAATTATCGTAGATATAGTTACCATCCCTTAAACTTATCTCCTGCTAACGTTTTCTTATACACATAATCACCTAGAGTTTATTCATATTGCTTCCTTCACCTATATTTAATATCTCCCTTCCTATTTTATTATTATTTTTCAATATCCAGTTCACCTGGATACATGTCATATTATTGCCTGTGTCTATTAATGCCTGTAAACTTGTTTCCTCTATTTTAATTTCTATTTCTGGGTGTCTGATTGTCTTAGTTTTCCGACTGACTGTGGGCACCATACTCTTTTCCTGTCCCCACGCCTGTCCTTGCCTTAACACCATTTACATCTCCATTGTATCTCTCATCTGCTTCATAAGTTCTATTTTCTCTGTTATTCTCATATTTAAATTCCATCTCCCATTTTCCAAACTCGAGTTGTGTCTCCACATTCATTAACATATCCGTACCTCTGATAAATTTTCTCAATAAGCCTTGTACCACTAAGCATTGAAACGGATAATTAACTCCTCCTATTTCTCCTATTACCATTATCATTTTATTAATCTTTTCAGTCTTCTTATTAGTTGCGGTTCGAATTGTTAAATTTTTTATTTGCCATATTTCTAATTTTCCTAGTTTATTTCTATCTCCTAACCTTCCCTGCTCTCCTAATATTTTCTCCTTTACATCTTCGACTTTCCTAAAACGCTCATCTGTTATCTCTCTTTCTCCTATCACCTTTAATTTTAACTCTCCTAACTCTTCTGTGTTTTTCTTTGTTATATTTTTTACTTTCTCTACCTCTTTTTTATTAATTTCTACCACATCAGTTATTATTTCATTTGTTTCCTCAAAATTTTCCTTAATCTCCTCCTCTAATTCTCTATCTTTCTCCTCTATGTCTCTTCTCACATCCTCTATTTCAGTATTATCCTCTGTCCTCATATCCTCTATCATTTTCCTATTTTCCTCCCTTATTTCCTCTTTTATGGATTTCAAATCCTCCTTCATCTCTCTCATTTCGTCTCTATTTTCCTCTAATTTTTTGTTTATTTCCCTCATATCCTCACTCATATCTTTCATTTCCCCTTTTATTTCATTTATATTCTCTTTTAACTCTTTTTTTATTTCGTCCATCTTATCTAATTGTCTATTTATTTTTTAATTATTTATATTTAATTGTCTATTTAGATCCTCTCTCCCTGTATTTATGTTTACACTCATTTCCATTAAAATTCTCATTATATCCCTTAAATCTACATTCTCATTATTTCCCAGTTTTTTTTGTTGGGTTTGCATAGGTGGTAGTCCCCTAGCCTCTTCTACCTCAATGTTTCCTATTGGCATATCTGTGCCTTCCATTTCTTTCATTTCCAAACTTGTCCCTTTTTCCTGGTCCCCTACAACTACCAGCTCGCCTATAATATTTTCTTCTTTTTTTTTCTGTAAGTAACTTATTATACAAAATTAAACAATTTTTATATATACTATAAACCTAGCCTTGATTCTATTCAACTCAGTGTTTAATTTTACAAAATTTTGTCTAAATCTATTTCCAGTTCAAATGTTTTTCATATAAAAAGTTCTAAATTAATTTTGTTTCAAAATCTCTCTAAATAAATTTTATCTCTTATTTTATCGAGCTCCCACGTTGTTGTGCCAATTATAACATAATTTCCTAAAGACGCTATACAACGGGGTTTTACTATTAAATATTTAAATGAATAATTAATTCTTTATTATTATTTTTCTAATAATCGTACCCCACGTTGGTGTGCCAAATGTAATGTTTTTATAATTCGCAACGGGGTTTTACTATTGAATGAAAAATGAATATAATTTACAATTTGTTACAAAACAAAACACTACTCAGGAACAATTCATAATTCTTTATTATAACATTTCTTATTTCAACATTTAAAACAATACACAGAACAAAATTAAACTTAACAAATTTTAACACAATCTACTAAACTCACTTTCTTTGATTTTTATAGTTACACAATTTTAATACCCTTGGCTAATTTTATGATCTCTTACTATCTCGGGGTTATAGCATGGGCTATATTTTTACTTCTTTTGTTAATTAAATAAATTTTGAAAAACAATACTAAATTTTGAAATTAGTTTTAATAAATATTTTCCGGATGGAAATACTTTAATTTTGAATAAGCAAAAAGGCGAAACTATTTGAACTGGATTAAGTTTTTATTACTATTAATCACAAGATATTCTAATGTACAATTTTAAACTTCCCTATTATCCTAAGAGTCCACTAAAGTTTATTTTTTTATATAGCGCTAGGTACTTAACTTATCAAATAACGGCGAATGGCTGCTTGCTCACACGTAGAATTCCGTTGTCTTTAAATTTCACTTTTTACACACTTAAATTCGTTTTAGTTCTTTCAAATTATATTTTCACTGTACTATATCTTTTAATTTTCTTATTCCTGTTTAATCTGGCCAAGTTTCCTCACAAAACTGTATAATTTTGACTAATTCCTTTCAAATTGAATTTCGACTGCATAGCAAGGTCTGCTTCCTCGGCGTCACCACGCCAGCCTCTAACTACCTGTCCCTAGATTTTCTTTTAAAAAGTTACAAATATGGCGGCCTCCTTCTTCTTAAAAAAAAACATATGGATTATAATTTAACGAAGTTCCGTTCCTTCCCACTAGAGTCAAACTGCACATGACCGACTTATATTTGTTTTTACAGCTGATGCAATAACGCGATTGTTTACAATGGCGTTTTAATTTGGTTAAACTTTAGTTGAAACTTACTGTTTCAATTTTCCGATCCTTAACAAACCTTCCAGTGTTTATTTAATTACTATTATTAGTGTGTGAAGTGTCTTTGTGTTTTACTTTTGTAATATTTCGAAATGTGTGTGTTTTGACTGGACTTTTCCAAACATAACCTTACATTGTTTACAATCGTTTTTCACTTTTTCCTTCAAGTAATTACTTATGCCCTATTTTACTAATATTTACAATTTTGTTTAACATATAACTATTATTAGATTATCTTGTTTTAAATTTTATTTGATACAACAAATTTCTTTATGTATTTACAGTTCAAATATCTTATTTACTAATCTAGGCTTTTACCTAAATTTAGTTTCAATTTTAACCTAACCAATCTTTTAATGAATTTCTTTTTAAATTTTGTGTGAGTTATTTCTAATATATTCTTCCAATTCTTAAATAATATTATATAGCCCATTCTATAAATGTTACAATATATATATATATATATATATATATATATATATATATATATATATATATATATATATATATATATATATATATATTCTTGATATTTAACATTATCCATCGTTTTTCCGTTGCACTGACTTTATGAAGTTAATATATCACTGTGTGAGCAATCCCATCCACCACCAAGTGCAATAATTCTACCCTGAGTGATGAGGCACCTTTCGGTCGTTGACCATTGTCGAATCACTGATTTTTCTCTGCTGTGGATGCTACGTCCGTGAAGCCGGTGTTCGTTGACGTAACGCGCACTTTTTCTTGATCTGAGTGTATGATATTTTTGTATAGTATGTCTTCTGTATATGTTGTTTGTAGATTCATTAAGTTGTTGTGTAGGTTTTTATAAATGTGGTATTTTTCTAGTGAGTTTAGTTCTATTGGGTTGTTATTTATTTCCAGTATGGTTAGGTTATTTTCGTAATTTGTTATTTCGTGTTTATGGGATATTAGGTGTGCTGCAACATTTGATACTTTAGAATTTTTGTTTTTGAATGCTCTATAATGTTCTTCAAATCTTATTTTAAATGTTCTGGTTGTTTTTCCTATGTAAAAAGCGTTACAGTTGTTGCATGGGATTTTGTAAATTCCTGATAGGTTATGTTTTTCTGAATTTGTTATGTGGTTATTAAGATATTTTATTATTTTGTTGTTTGGTTTGTAAGTTGGAGTGTAGTATTCTTTGTTGTATATATTTGTTATTTTTTCTATTTTGTTATTGGTGTATTTATATTTTAGGTAGATTTTTTTATTTTTATTATTTTCGTGTTCCGGTTGTAGTGTTGTGTTGAGGTTAGGTTTTTTTGTGAATTTATTGTATATATTTTTTATAAGGTGTTTGTTGTATCCATTTTCTATTGCTATTTTTGTAATGTTATCTAATTCTTCATTTAATTTTTGTTTGTTATCCTGTGTGTATTTTATTGCTTTATTTATCATGTTACTGTAAGTGTTAATTTTGTGTGTCCAGGGGTGGTTAGATTTGTAATGTATTGTGGTGTTGTTGGAAGTAGGTTTCCTGTATACTGTAGTTTCTATTTTATTATCATTTATATTTAAAGTAATGTCGAGGAAGTTGATTGTTCTATTTGTTTCTGTTTCAACAGTGAATTGTATGTTTTCGTTGTATGTATTTAGTTTGTTTAATATTATGACGTGTTCGTTGTGAATGGTAGGTTGGTATATTACAAGTATATCGTCTACATATCTTGTCCATAGTGAGATATTGTGTGTGTTTATTATAGGTTTAATTATTATTTGTTCAAAGTGTTGTAAATATATTTCTGACATGACAGATGATATGGGTGAACCCATGGGGAGTCCTGTTGTTTGTTTATAATATTTATTGTTAAATTGGAAGTAATTTTGGTTACATATGTGTTTGGTTAGCGTAATGATACTATCTATTATGTTACTTTTTTCGTTATTGTGTATCAGTTTGTTTTTTATTATTTCTATGGTTTCTTCTATTGGGATACTAGGGTACATGTTAGTTATGTCATAACTTATTATTTTTGTGTTGCTGTTTGTTTTTATCGTTTTTATTTTATCAATTAATTCGTATCCATTTTTTATATTGTATGTGTTGTTGATATGTATTTTAAATCTTAGGATTTTGTCTAGAATTTTTGCGATTATGTAAGATGGTGCTGTTGTGAAATTTATTAGTGGTCTAAATGGTGTGTTGGGTTTGTGGATTTTAGGTATCCCTGATAATACGGGTGCGCACGGTTTGAATGGGTATAATCTTGTGTGGTATTTTAATTTATTGTTATAGTTTAGGGTGTTACGGTGAGTGACTATTAAGTTTTTTATTGTAATAAGGTATTTGTTAGTTGGGTCTGGGATTTGTTCGTATTTATTTTCTTTTATGTAGTTAGTCATTGAATCGATATATTTGGTATTTTCTATTATTACTGGAGTATTTGTTTTATCTGATTTTAATATTAAGTAGTCGTTGTTTTCTAGTTTTTCTCTGAGTTTTATAATTTCTTTTTTATTAATATATTGTTCCGTTTTTTGTTTTTTTCCGTTTTTATTAGGTTAATTTTATTATTAATATTATTTCTTATGTGTTCAGTATTTTGGTGGGTAATTTTGTGGATGTTAGATTCTGTGTCAACTATTAGGTTTTTTATTATTTGTTTTTTGTTGAAGTTAGGTAGGTTATATTTGAAGGAATTTGTTATTATTATTTTTTCTTTTTCAGTAAATTGTGTTTTAGTTAAGTTTATGAATTTATTATTGTTAGAGGTGTGGGTTGGTTCTAGGCTATTTTTTAGGTTATGTTGTTGTTTTGATGTGTGGATTGGTTCTAGGCTATTTTTTAGGTTAAGTTGTTTTGATAAATTTTCGATTTTTTTGTTTTGTCTGTTAATAGTGTTTGTTTTATGTTTTATTATAATTTGTTGTGTTTTTTCGTGAATGATAGGTGTGAGAGTGTCAAAAGTTTTCATTATTTCCAAATTGGTTGTGTATAGTTGTATATTGATTTGGCTTTTTTTATGGTAGGCAGCTTTAATGTTTTGTTTAATAATGTGTGATTCTGCTATTTTTGTTGCTTTATTGATAATAGTGTTTTGTTTATTTTTTATGTGTAATTTTGCGTATTTTGGTGTTATATTAAGTGTTAAGCATTTTTTATTAAACTGTATTTTGTTGATGCAATTCTGGAGTTTGATTTTTAGGTTAAGATATTTACGGTACAGTTGTTTACCTTGGTTGGTATTAAATTCTTGATATTTAACATTATCCATCGTTTTTCCGTTGCACTGACTTTATGAAGTTAATATATCACCGTGTGAGCAATCCCATCCACCACCAAGTGCAATAATTCTACCCTGAGTGATGAGGCACCTTTCGGTCGTTGACCATTGTCGAATCACTGATTTTTCTCTGCTGTGGATGCTACGTCCGTGAAGCCGGTGTTCGTTGACGTAACGCGCACTTTTTCTTGATCTGAGTGTATGATATTTTTGTATAGTATGTCTTCTGTATATGTTGTTTGTAGATTCATTAAATGGATGGGATTGCTCACACGGTGATATATTAACTTCATAAAGTCAGTGCAACGGAAAAACGATGGATAATGTTAAATATCAAGAATTTAATACCAACCAAGGTAAACAACTGTACCGTAAATATCTTAACCTAAAAATCAAACTCCAGAATTGCATCAACAAAATACAGTTTAATAAAAAATGCTTAACACTTAATATAACACCAAAATACGCAAAATTACACATAAAAAATAAACAAAACACTATTATCAATAAAGCAACAAAAATAGCAGAGTCACACATTATTAAACAAAACATTAAAGCTGCCTACCATAAAAAAAGCCAAATCAATTTACAACTATACACAACCAATTTGGAAATAATGAAAACTTTTGACACTCTCACACCTATCATTCACGAAAAAACACAACAAATTATAATAAAACATAAAACAAACACTATTAACAGACAAAACAAAAAAATCGAAAATTTATCAAAACAACTTAACCTAAAAAATAGCCTAGAACCAATCCACACATCAAAACAACAACATAACCTAAAAAATAGCCTAGAACCAACCCACACCTCTAACAATAATAAATTCATAAACTTAACTAAAACACAATTTACTGAAAAAGAAAAAATAATAATAACAAATTCCTTCAAATATAACCTACCTAACTTCAACAAAAAACAAATAATAAAAAACCTAATAGTTGACACAGAATCTAACATCCACAAAATTACCCACCAAAATACTGAACACATAAGAAATAATATTAATAATAAAATTAACCTAATAAAAACGGAAAAAAACAAAAAACGGAACAATATATTAATAAAAAAGAAATTATAAAACTCAGAGAAAAACTAGAAAACAACGACTACTTAATATTAAAATCAGATAAAACAAATACTCCAGTAATAATAGAAAATACCAAATATATCGATTCAATGACTAACTACATAAAAGAAAATAAATACGAACAAATCCCAGACCCAACTAACAAATACCTTATTACAATAAAAAACTTAATAGTCACTCACCGTAACACCCTAAACTATAACAATAAATTAAAATACCACACAAGATTATACCCATTCAAACCGTGCGCACCCGTATTATCAGGGATACCTAAAATCCACAAACCCAACACACCATTTAGACCACTAATAAATTTCACAACAGCACCATCTTACATAATCGCAAAAATTCTAGACAAAATCCTAAGATTTAAAATACATATCAACAACACATACAATATAAAAAATGGATACGAATTAATTGATAAAATAAAAACGATAAAAACAAACAGCAACACAAAAATAATAAGTTATGACATAACTAACATGTACCCTAGTATCCCAATAGAAGAAACCATAGAAATAATAAAAAACAAACTGATACACAATAACGAAAAAAGTAACATAATAGATAGTATCATTACGCTAACCAAACACATATGTAACCAAAATTACTTCCAATTTAACAATAAATATTATAAACAAACAACAGGACTCCCCATGGGTTCACCCATATCATCTGTCATGTCAGAAATATATTTACAACACTTTGAACAAATAATAATTAAACCTATAATAAACACACACAATATCTCACTATGGACAAGATATGTAGACGATATACTTGTAATATACCAACCTACCATTCACAACGAACACGTCATAATATTAAACAAACTAAATACATACAACGAAAACATACAATTCACCGTTGAAACAGAAACAAATAGAACAATCAACTTCCTCGACATTACTTTAAATATAAATGATAATAAAATAGAAACTACAGTATACAGGAAACCTACTTCCAACAACACCACAATACATTACAAATCTAACCACCCCTGGACACACAAAATTAACACTTACAGTAACATGATAAATAAAGCAATAAAATACACACAGGATAACAAACAAAAATTAAATGAAGAATTAGATAACATTACAAAAATAGCAATAGAAAATGGATACAACAAACACCTTATAAAAAATATATACAATAAATTCACAAAAAAACCTAACCTCAACACAACACTACAACCGGAACATGAAAATAATAAAAATAAAAAAATCTACCTAAAATATAAATACACCAATAACAAAATAGAAAAAATAACAAATATATACAACAAAGAATACTACACTCCAACTTACAAACCAAACAACAAAATAATAAAATATCTTAATAACCACATAACAAATTCAGAAAAACATAACCTATCAGGAATTTACAAAATCACATGCAACAACTGTAACGCTTTTTACATAGGAAAAACAACCAGAACATTTAAAATAAGATTTGAAGAACATTATAGAGCATTCAAAAACAAAAATTCTAAAGTATCAAATGTTGCAGCACACCTAATATCCCATAAACACGAAATAACAAATTACGAAAATAACCTAACCATACTGGAAATAAATAACAACCCAATAGAACTAAACTCACTAGAAAAATACCACATTTATAAAAACCTACACAACAACTTAATGAATCTACAAACAACATATACAGAAGACATACTATACAAAAATATCATACACTCAGATCAAGAAAAAGTGCGCGTTACGTCAACGAACACCGGCTTCACGGACGTAGCATCCACAGCAGAGAAAAATCAGTGATTCGACAATGGTCAACGACCGAAAGGTGCCTCATCACTCAGGGTAGAATTATTGCACTTGGTGGTGGATGGGATTGCTCACACGGTGATATATTAACTTCATATATATATATATATATATATATATATATATATATATATATATATATATATATATATATATATATATATATATATATATATAGATTTTTGGACTAGGAGACTGACAGACTTACCTTGGTAAGAGTCCACTCTGTAGTCTTGAAATAGAAACACATAAAAGCACTTAACAATGATATATTTCAAGACTACAGAGTGGACTCTTACCAAGGTAAGTCTGTCAGTCTCCTAGTCCAAAAATCTAAATAATCTTTACCAACCAAAACTAACCTAAAAATATATAAACATATATTTAATCTTTCCATTTTCATATTCCTTCCCTATCTTTGTATGTGTTCTTTCCTCCTTTCCTATCTTATATATAATGAATCTTCCTAAGCTGTATTTGAAACAGCTTAAAAACCTGGCTTTTAAAATCTCAAAAATAAACATGCATATACTGTTTTTAGAAGCATGCCTAAATCTAGGCATTACACCAAAGGGTTTAAATATGAAATCACCACTGTCAGGTATGCCCCAGTATATCAAAACTGTTATTTCTCCAATTTACAAAAGCAACTCTTTCCAAATTACACGTTTTGTCTTACAGTGTCACAAACAAGAACAAGTCAAATTATCTGAATTACTAACCGACTACATCAAAGAAGCAAATAAGCAACTGTCAGACATCACAACATACAAAATACTTACAGATAACCCTACTACAGAATTCAACAATTTACTCTCGGACCTACTCAAATATACAGCTCCTGAACAAAATATTTCGGAAACATCTTTAAAATTATTATATAATGAAAACCCCTCTACTCCTCAATTCTATATATTACCAAAGATCCACAAAAACATAATCCCTTCACCTGGTAGACCAATAATTGCTGGCTGCAATTCAGTAACGGAAAGAATTTCAGCTTTCCTCGACTCACACCTTCAACCCTTAGTAAAGAACCTTCCATCACATACCCAGGACACCAATCACTTCATAGATCGACTCTCACAAATATCTGTACCTCTACCCCCGGTAACTATTTTGGTCACCATAGATGTCACCTCTCTCTATACCAACATCCCTCATGTACATGGCCTATCTGCAATAGAGAATTTTCTAAACAAACGCCCAGGCAAGCCTTCTCCCACTACACCTTTTCTTGTGATCCTGACCAGGTTCATCCTTGAGAAGAACAACTTTCAGTTTGAGGGAAGGAACTACCTTCAAATAAAGGGAACAGCAATGGGTACCAGAATGGCACCATCATACGCAAATCTGTACATGGGATTGTTGGAAGAAAGTTTTCTAAAGACACAAATACACCAGCCATTATGTTGGTATAGATATATCGATGACATCTTCCTAATTTGGACACAGGGTGCTTCAACACTTGAGACATTTTTAGACAGCCTGACACAATTCTCCACACTTCAATTTACCTGGGAGAAATCTACATCAGCCATCACCTTTTTGGATGTAGAGGTAACACTCCAGAATGGAAATATCAACACAGGAATTCACATCAAACCTACAAACCACCTACAATATCTCCATTTCGACAGCAACCACCCAATAAACATAAAACGATCCATTCCATACAGTCAAGCAATCAGGGGTAAGAGAATCTGTTCGAATGATAGGGAATTGGAAGATTTTAATAGAAAGATATCAACAGCCTTCCAGAGAAGAGGATACCCAAAAAAACTCATTGAAAACCAAATTCATTCAGCACAATCCTCGGTTCACCATAAACCACAAACAGAACAAAATAAACTGTCTTTAATAACAGACTACCATCCTGGTCTACATAAACTCAACAAGATATTGAGAGATGGCTTCAAAATTCTTCAAGCTTCCGTCCACACCAACAATCTTTTCACCGATCCACCGCAAATTTGGTACAAGCAACCTCCCAACTTGAAAAACATCCTAGTACATCCTAAACTACCAGACCCTGATGCAGAGAAACCACACAAACTTCCTCATAGCTCCTTCCCATGTAATAGACCTAGATGCAAGACGTGTCCAATACACCCCTCAGCAAATAGTTTCAACAGCCAAACAACAAAAATGGTCTTCAAAATACAGGGTCATCATAATTGTACATCGAAAAATGTCATATACCAGCTACAATGTAAACTTTGCTCAGCACAGTACATAGGCCTGACCACGGATGGTCTGAATATCAGAATGAATGGCCACAGACATGATGTTAAAATTATGAATATGGATAGACCAACAGC
This sequence comes from Prosapia bicincta, assembly GCA_036971475.1. NCBI lineage: Eukaryota > Metazoa > Arthropoda > Insecta > Hemiptera > Cercopidae > Prosapia > Prosapia bicincta. The sequence goes on along the minus strand of JBAIZL010000007.1, from coordinate 53,182,763 downwards.
TCAACATGCTGCGAGTCACAACATCACAACTTTTGATGACTGCTATACCACAAAAATAATTAAATCACTCCCCCCTGATTGCAATCCCTCAGAACTGAGAAGGTGGGAACTATCATACCAGTGGTATACCAAGTCCAGAGAATCCCCTAACCTCAACATCAGATAAATCCATTCATTTTTTTTTTTTTTTTTTCCAAATAGCCTTATCTCTTTTCCCCTGACAGACTTATATAAACTATAATCACTCATATGTTCATGGAAACAATATATATATATATATATATATATATATATATATATATATATATATATATATATATATATATATATATATATATATATATATATATATATATATATCTTTAATCTGTGCATCTGTGACATCTGATTTCTACTCTACACAATCTGTGATTACAATTATTTTATTTCATTCTCTCATATTTCTTTTTGTGTTTTCTCTTCGATTGACAAATACCACTGTGTGGTTGAAATATATCATTGTTAAGTCCTTTTATGTGTTTCTATTTCAAGACTACAGAGTGGACTCTTACCAAGGTAAGTCTGTCAGTCTCCTAGTCCAAAAATCTAAATAATCTTTACCAACCAAAACTAACCTAAATATATATATATATATATATATATATATATATATATATATACATATATATATATATATATATATATTGTAATTTATTTATAAAACACAATACAACGATGTTTTACTATTAAATATTTCTTTTATAATATATATCAAATTTCTATTTAAAACAAAACAAAAAAACTCAGGAACAATTCATTAACATTTATTATAACATTTCTTATTTCAACATTTAAAACAATACACAGAACAAAAATTTACAACTTAACAAGTTTTAACAAACTCCGTTTAACTCTTATTTCTTTTGCTTTTATAGTTACACAATTTTAATACCCTTGGCTAATTTTACGATCTCTTAGTATCTCGGGGTTATAGCATGGGCTATATTTTTTTAATTCTTAGGTTAATTAAATAAATTTTGAACAAACAATATTAAATTTTGAAATTAGCTTTAATAAATATTTTCCGGATGGAAATACTTTAATTTTGAATAAGCAAAAAGGCGAAACTATTTGAACTGGATTAAGTTTTTATTACTATTAATCACAAGATATTCTAATGTACAAAATTAAACTTCCCTATTATCCTAAGAGTCCACTAAAGTTTATTTTTTTATATCGCTATGTACTTAACTTATCAAATAACGGCGAATGGCTGCTTGCTCACACGTAGAATTCCGTTCTCTTTAAATTTCACTTTTTTACACACTTAAATTCGTTTTAGTTCTTTCAAATTATATTTTCACTGTACTATATCTTTTAATTTTCTTATTCCTGTTTAATCTGGCCAAGTTTCCTCACAAAACTGTATAATTTTGACGAAGTTTCTAATCAATAGAATTTTGACTGGTCCTGGCAGATTCGCTACCTTACTCGGCGTCCCACGCCAGACCGACTCTAACTACGCGTCCTTAGATTTTCTTTTAAAATGTTACAAAATATGGCGGCCTCCTTCTTCTTAAAATAAAACATATGGATTATAATTTAGTTCAATTTCTTCTCACTATAGTCGACTGCACACTTGACCTATTTCTTTACTTTCACATCTGTTAATGTCAACGACCTATTTTCACCAGTTTTAATTTTGTTAACATACTGTTTCAATTTTCCGATCCTTAACAAACCTTCCAGTGTTTATTTAATTAATATTATTAGTGTGTGAAGTGTCTTTTTTTTTTACTTTTTTAATATTTCGAAATGTGTGTGTTTTGACTGGACTTTTCCAAACATAACCTTACATTGTTTACAATCGTTTTTCACTTTTTCCTTCAAGTAATTACTTATGCCCTATTTTACTAATATTTACAATTTTGTTTAACATATAACTATTATTAGATTATCTTGTTTTAAATTTTATTTGATACAACAAATTTCTTTATGTATTTACAGTTCAAATATCTTATTTACTAATCTAGGCTTTTACCTAAATTTAGTTTCAATTTTAACCTAACCAATCTTTTAATGAATTTCTTTTTTAAATTTTGTGTGAGTTATTTCTAATATATTCTTCCAATTCTTAAATAATATTATATAGCCCATTCTATAAATATTACAATATATATATATATATATATATATATATATACAGGGTGCGTCAGCATAACTTCCTTTTTTTAAATCCTCGCCATTCAGTTGATGTCATAGCGGAGCGTTAGTGGTCTCGTTCAAGAGGGGGTACAGTGAAGTTTTGTCCCGACACGTTTCAGTCGCCATCATGCGTTGGAATAGTGAGGAGCGTGCCTTTGCCGTTGAGGCCTACTTTTCAAGCGGATGTTCGGTTATTGCAACACAGCGCGCATTTCGGAATCGCTTCAATTTAGCCCCGTTGGCTCCCGTCCCAGACCACAAATCAATTGTTACATGGGTCACTACATTCAGACAAACTGCAAGTGTGACAAAACGAAGAACTGGAGTCCCTCGGCCCGTTAGATCACCTGAGAACATTGAAGCAGTGAGAGCGTCAATGTTGCGATCACCACAGCGTTTTGCTCGCAAACAAACATCTGCCCTTGGACTATCCGATTGTTCTGTGAGAAGAATTCTTCGTGATTATCTTCATTTTCATCCCTATAAGATGGCGATAGTGCAGGAACTTTCAGAACGTGACTTCAATTCTCGGATAAACGCGTGTGAGCTTCTTCTTGATGTCGCTCCCGAGGGTGCTATTGTTTTTTTTAGCGATGAAGCCCATTTTCACTGGGCTGACAACAACCCTCGAGAATTGCATCAAAGGCCTTTGTATTCACCCAAAGTCACAGTGTGGTGTGCAATTTCCTCAGCTGGAATTATTGGTCCCTGGTTTTTTGAGGAAAATGAGGTTACAGTGACAGTGAATTCGGACCAGTATGTAAACATGCTACAGAATTTTTTTTCTCACGGCTAGAAGAGTTGGATTTGGGGGACACTTGGTTCCAACAAGACGGTGCAACAGCACACACTTCAAGAGCATCGATGGCTGTTTTAAGGGTACACTTTCCAGAGCGCCTTATCTGAATTAGAGGCGATTTGGAATGGCCGGCATGCTCTCCCGATCTGTCCCCTTGTGATTTTTTTCTATGGGGTTTTTTGAAATCCCGTGTTTATGTGAACCGTCCAAGAACCCTATAAGATTTGAAGACCAACATCCAAGAAGAAATTGCCAACATAACACCTGCTACGCTAACAATAGTCATGACAAACGCCAGAAATCGGTTTACGCAATGTGTGGAGAATGAGGGACGTCACCTAACAGATTTGATCTTCAGAACAATGTAAATAAAAACTTTAGACATGTACCTACATTATAAAAAATAAATAAATATTTTCAGATGCATACAATAGTTTTTATTGAGTTTTCAAAAAAGGAAGTTATGCTGCCGCACCCTGTATATATAAAATATGTTTTCTTGTTTAGTAATAAAAAAACAACTAAGGTTATTCAAATACAAGAATGATTTATTAATTTATATTTAAAGCTTTTCGTTGATAAACAGTACCAACAACATCAGGAATGAATAATACAATAATGCAAGATATCAATAATGTATCTTATTAAGAAATTAATAGATTCTTGTATTTGAATAACCTTAGTTGTTTTTTATATATGTATATATAATTTCTTTTGTGTTCAGTGGCTGAAGACAATAAATAATGAAGTAGTTTTGCTTTATAAAATATGGGTGAAAAATGATTAAGTTGGAGAAAAACTGGCTAATATAATCTGATAAAGGTACTAGAAAAAAATATTTAGGACACAAAAGGCAGTAAATAGTAGATGACCTTAATGAGTATATCATATTTGCGGATAATTTTAAAGGCAAAAACTATAGAGATAGGTATGTAGCTAAAGACTTGAGTTGGGAGAAAATTTTAATAATGTAATCAAACGTATTGATGATTATTTGATTATTAATGAACCCACCTTAAGTTAAAACCTTTAAACCTCAATTGTTATTAACTTTTATAATTATACTTAAATATGACTAGATGAGAATATTTCAAATAAGATAATTTATAATTATAGTAATGTACTTACACTAGGTTTTTCATTGTATAATAGAAGTGAATATGTCTTGTATAATAAATATGTACTATAAGTGTATCTGTTGTGTGTTTTGTTATCCAAGTTAAAACATAATATCTCCTTTACATAAGTCCTCAAGCACAAACACACTAGGCAATTTTTCTATTAAACAGTTTCAGGTAATGATAATCTATATGTAGTTTTAATGTACGAGCACATAAACATACAAATAAAATTTAGATGTAAGGTTTCTCATATTTAACAAATTAAGTTTATGTGTTGTTTTTATGTTATTAGATTAAAGCTTATATAGTATGTTTTACATTGTAATTTTTGTTGTTGTTCATTTATTACTGTTATTTTAAAGTTTTTCATGCATTAAAAATATTTGTATCAGGCAATTTGGTTTAAATACTAGATTATACAGAAAAGTTTTTTTTCCAGTAAAAGAAAAATTTATGGATATCATGGGCATATCTAAAGGATATCAAGCTATTAACCACAGTCGAGCTCATCTCTTAAAATACCTCCCAATTTCACAAGAAGAATTGCCTCCGAAAAGCATGGCGGTAAGAAATATTAAAACTTGCAGTTTTTGTTTCATACGTCTTGAGGTTTTTTGTATAAATCTCTCTTTTTTGTATTAACTAGGCAAAAAACCACTACTTTCTGACTTATTCAGCAGATGTGTTTTGCGCTATGTCAGCACATTATTCACAGAATAATTAAGACGGTAAGAAAAATTAAAACTTGCAGTTTTTGTGTTGACCGTCTTGAGGTTTTTTCTATATATTGCACTTTTTTGTAATAACTTGGCAAAAAAACCACTACTTACTGATTTATTCAGCAGACAAGTTTTGCCCTAGGTCAGCGCATTATTCTATAAATAATAATAGCGTGAAACGCGTCTGCTGAATAAATCCGTAAGTAGTGGTATTTTTGCCAAGATTATCCAAAAAAGTGTAATTTAAGAAAAATTACTAATATATTTTATTTGTAGTGTAATTCTGCATTAATAGATATAAAAATAATTTTCCATGCCTGTTGTAAAAGGTCAGATAGATCAGAAATCTTGTAACCATAAAAAGATAATAATCAGAAAAATGAAAATTTTATGGCTGAGCCCTTTTCAACAATAGAAACATTCTTAGTGTGTTAAATGAAAAAAATGTTAAAAAGTTGAATGAAATTTGCATTCTATGTGCTACAGAATTTTTTTATGGTATTCATTCTTTTTATTAAGTAAGAAAAATCATATAATTATAACATAAAAATTTAGATACATAATTTACCAGAAAACTTGAGTTTTCACATGTAGGATGACTTGTACTAAATAAAATAGCATTTAAAATATAAATAATAATTGAGCTGGCCTGTAAGTTAAGGTAACAAATAAATAAATAATTGCATGTAAACTCACAAAACAATATACTTTATTGTCATACACGTTTCAATGACTTATGTCATCATCATCAGTGACACTACTACAAATTTACAACTGTGATTGTTTTGTGAGTTCATGTGCAGTTATTTATTTATAACAATGCAAAGTATTTATATACAAAAATTTGATTGTATGTGTATTGTAATAACTAAGAAATATAATAAATTTAGTATTATAATTTTTTTATTACATAAATTAATATAAATAGGCTTTTAGTATCTTAGCCTGTAATACTATATGCAGCATAGATAGCTTTTGGGCTATTTGACTTTGAAGCCAAATAAGGGGCAGGAGACAACTAACAATTATATTACCCAGAGTCTTCACTTAAAGCTTTATAGATGGTTTAGAAAATTTGCATACATTGTATTTTTCATATTTTGATAGTTTTAACTGAACAAAATTGGAAGATCATTGAAACTTAGAATAATTAAATTAACGTTAAAATCAGCAGTTCCAAGATATGGCTGGAATATGAATTCACAAAATTATAACAACTTAAGAAGCCTAATGAGTAGACTTTATCAAAGACCCTAATTGAAGAATCTATCAAATTAATTCTTATCTATTAAATGTTTGATAAAAATGGATATAATTTTATTAAATAAATATTTGGAAATTAATTAAATTCAAGTAAATGAAGTTATTAATATGGACTTGAAATATGTATAGGCATAGTCTGTATAAAACTTAAAATTAAGATTCCTCTTACTAAACAGTTTACAAAATGTTATTACACGATTATAATAACAGTAATTTGGGTGAACTTTCCAGACATTACCTTTGAATTTATCTTCTATAAATAATTTATAAAATAGTCTAGGTGTAAACTTGTAAAAACAGTGAGGCCTGAAAGGTTTCTCAACCTTTCATATGCTGTTATGCTAAATATAGGTTCTTATGCTGTTTTCAAAATATTTATTTTTAAAGAAATACTTTAAAGGTAAATTATGATAATTAGTGTGTAATTGTTCTGATGTAGGCACTGTAGTTACAAAAACATGCTGATTAAAATAAACATAATTATCGAGAATTTATATTGACCTTAAGACATTGCAAAAAAATTTTATCTGACAATGTAAACAATCATAAAAACCAATATACACAAAAATTTAATTTATGCTGAGGATGTAAAAATTTACAATTTTAAAAGAAAACCTAACATTAGAGCATATGGAAAACCTTACAACACTGTATAGAATCATGGTTTTATCTTCATTCTTACCAAATAAAGTCACAACGCTTTTAAGGAGAAATTATGAACATTATTAAAAAGGGACAAAACATGCAATTATTTGTGACATTTTGTGTAGTGAAAATTTAGGTTTACAATACCTTTTTCAGCAATTGTACTATATATAGATATGCCAGCTGGTAGAGGCCTGATTAAACAAAAATATCCAAAAACTCCTAACTTTTGGAATAATTTATTATTCATATTTGTTGATTTCAATATCACATGAGCTACTAGTTTTCACTAAAACACTTGTAAATATTTTACAACTTGCTTATAGTAGCACTTACTTATATTTGTTGAGGACACCCGTTTCAGGAGATGTGTACCATTGTCAACTTGAACCGTAACTCAAGGTTTTCGTAGGTGTTAGGGTGGGAGTGGGATATTATAGTGGGGGTGTGGGTGATTTGGTGAGCATTAGAAGTTATGATGTTGAAAAGTGTGTGTGAGTTATAATGTAATTGGGTGTTGAGTATGTATGTAGGGTGTAGCTTAAAATCTTTGTATATTTCGTATTGTTTGGTTGTATAACATTGGTTATTTCTGTATTTTTTATGAAGAATTTGTAGGTTGGATGTTATGTCTGTAATCATGTTTTATGGACTTAAGATGTTCAGCGAAGTTTGATTGATTATTATTGTTTGTTAGTGTGTTTATATGTTCTTGATAGAGTGTGTAAAAAGACCTTCTGGTCTAGCCTATGTAAAAACTAGGGCATGTTAGTTTGTAAACTCCAGCGGCTTTGTAAATGTCGATGATTTTGTTGTTGGGTTTAAATTGTTTATTGAGAGTGTTGTGTGTGGAGTAGGCCATTTTCTAATTGTATTTTTGTAGTGCATTGGTTATATTGTGGGTTTTGGATGATCTTCATGGTATTGTTAAGTATTTTATGGGTTTGTCTTATTGTGTATTTGTATTTGGGTTATTGAGTTTGTTTTTTAGGCAGTTGTATAATTTGTCAATCATTGTTGTGTTGTATCCATTAGTTAACACCTTAACTTATGAAAACCTTGAGATCAGTTACGGCCGAAGTTAACAATGGGACACATTTCCCTAAACGGCTGTCCTCAACAAATATGAGTAAGTGCTACAATAGGCAAGTTGTAACATATTTATAAGTGTTTTAGGGAATAAACTATTAATTTTATGATAGTTTTGTTAGGTTGTTGTAAAAAGGGTGTGATTATAGCAGTTTCAAATTTTATCTGATTAGAAGTGAAAAATTACAAAGTTTTGTGGATTTAAATAAGATGAAACAGAAACGTAACATTGAATTTTTATTTGTAGTTATATACTAGATTGTTTCTAGTTAAAATGTCTGATACGTTAATGTTTAGAAGGTAAAATGACTTATTTTTTAAAAATGGTTTGTAACTGAATTGTATAACTAATTAAAAATTTTTAGGAAACTTTTGACAGTGCTATAATTCCTTTGAGCACAAACTATTCATTGCAAGAGAAGTATGTTAACATATTGGGAAATATTCGACTAGGAAGATTGATGGAGGATATGGATATATTTGCTGGTAAGGTGCCACATATTTATACTTTAATGTTAGAAGTCAATCAAAGTTTTATTACTTTATTTTTTGAGCTGAATCAAATATTGCTCTAAAATTAATTTTAGTAATGAATGATCTCTTATGTATAATCATTATATTTTAACTGCAATCCCAGTTGGAAAAATACGGAATTATCGCCTATTCATACTATCTGCTACTTACAGGTAGATAATATTACCTACATAGGGTTACTATTATTGAGCCAATAACACTTTAAACATTAACTCTGAAATAAAAGCTATTTGTTGAATGATACCTGTTTTCTATTGTTAAAATAAAATGTTTTCTTTAAAAAATTCATAAATAATAAAATATTTGAAATAATGATCGTATTACTTAATCACATAGTAAGATATCTCTTGACAAAAAAGTTATCATTTTCTTTCATGTGATGTATAAATCAATAAATTATTAAAAAGTTTTTTTAAAAAAATCATTTTCAATATGCTTTTAGGAATAAAAATGTGTAAAACATTTCCTTAGTCCTTAAACTTCTGTATTACATGTTCAGTTGCATTATATTTTTAAGCATATACAGTTTTTCGTTTCTCATGTAACTTCTGGCATGCAAGAGAGTGGTTGTCATCTTTGACTGGTGATCAACAGGTTTAAACGAATATGCGCAAATTTATGAACATTTTAAAATCAACTGAAATGTGTATCAGTGTTAATTTGATATTTCCTATAATTTATTGGCTGACGATTGAGAGTCCTATAGCTTAGAACATCTCTTATGTCCTTAGTAAGTGGTACTAGTATACAAATTAACCATGAAGATTTTTGTTTTCTAGCATGGTTAACAATGAATTTCATAACAAATCCCAAATTGCCAGCAGGAGAAGCTAAGCCGTATGTCATTGTTACAATTTTGGTTGACCAAATTACCTTCACGGATTTCTTAGCAAAGGTATTTACTTTGGTTTTAAAATATTTTAAACTTTAATAATTTTTTAAAATTTGTTTGTATTTTTTTATGTATATAGTAGAACCTCATTATAACAGACTAATTGGGACTAAAAGTTGTGTGTTTTATTGAAAGTGTGTTATAAAGCAAAATGTTATAGTAAAGTAGTTAAAATACAAATAAAGAGAAAAAACTGTAAAAGCTTAATAATAAGAAATAATCTGATTTAAATCGTGTAAGTTTTAAGTATATCGATCAGAAATCACCTAAAAAAATTATTTCTAATCTTAGGAAGTCTTCAGATTGATATTTAAAGCGTTTAAAGGTGGATTAGAAGAGAAGTCAGATATCAAGTCAGTGACTGTTTTTTTGGCAACTCTAGATAATTCAGTATTATAAATATTACTGATATCTCTACACTATTTACAGTTCTTATGTATCAATGTTAGGGGAAATGCCACTTGATGAAAGGTATAAACGACCATACCGTAACAGTGTAGATATATTGCACTGGTGCGGACTCAGTGAACAGCGTTTATTTACATATGTAATAAAACTGTGAATTTTGTTTTATAAGACAAAATTAATAGAGCCCAGATTATAGCTTATGTTTTTTAAAAAACATTTTATGCCCTCAGAACAATTGAATGAATTTTGTCAAGTAGAAGACAAGGTTATGTAGAATAAAAATAGGACATACAGAGGATAAGCCTCAGGGTTAATTTATACCTTTTTTACCCTGAAATAAGTTTTATATAATATTTCAATACCTATATATATATATATATATATATATATATATATATATATATATATATATAAGAGAAATGTTTTCCTTCATTTGGTCCATGACAAGTAATATAGTAAATTTTATTTTGATTGTTTTTTTCTTTCTTTCAAATACATATAATTTTGCATTTTTTTAACAATAATTTTTAACGTAATATAACTATTTGTATTATTTGTCTAATTAAACTTTGTTAATAGTATGATACAAATAGTTATGCAACTTTCTCAATATGTTATTTAACGTGTGGCTAGAATGTAACCAAATTGCTAATGCTACAACAAATTAACCAACATAATCGAAAATTTAGTGGATAAAATGTCTCCATCTTTGTGTTGAGTTTTGTTTGCTCCCTCACGCCTACTAAAGCTTAAAAACTATCAAATAGAGTGCTGGACAATATTGACATGAAGTGAACTGACAGCTATACTGTTTTTATCATATTTGAGCATTTGATATTCTTCAACAATTAGTTATCATAGCAAATGGCAGGGTTTTTGGACTGTGTTATGGAGTGCGGCAAGCACACTCGCTATCACCCGAGCATGCTGTATCTTTATTTTTGCTTTCTGTTTCATTATCTGTTGTTCAGAAATTTGTTACACTGTTTTTACAATTGTAAAACTTGTATAACTAACCCCTCCTTACATCCTGATGAATGCTTCGAAATTTATCACACCCCAGGAAGATTTTGAATCTTTTTAGGCTGTAAAAAATATAAAAACCACTTGAAAATATTTGTTTTATTTTTATCCTACTTATATACAAGTAAGAACTTAATTAAATAGAGCTTTAAACACATCAAAAATTTATTTTTACACACTAAACCAGAGCAAGCCGTAAATAGTCTGTTTCATATGCAGCAAGCTGAGGATTAAATTTCTTTTTGGAAGTGAAACTTTAAATATTGAATCAAGTACAAATATCATTTCGTCTTACATTTGTTGCAACAGTAAAAATGTTTGAGTTGCACAATTTCTAAATTAAAAAAAAAAAACCACATTCATGTTTTCTAAATATTTAATATTTTCCAATAAAGCATGAAAACACCAATCTTTCTTATGTAGTGATATGGGTGACCTGAGAGAGCTAGCAGCCAAATATTCAAATTGGTCAAATTTAGGCCAATTTATGGTTAACAAGGGAATACAATTTTATATTTGATTGTCTTGACAAAACAATGCCTTGAGAATTATATGTGGTGGTGCTAAATCAACACCCATTGTAGCCATGCAGATACAAACGAATATAGAGCCTTTAGCAGCTCGCAGGGACAAATACACACTCAAGTTCTGGAAGCGAGCAAAGAGAGTCGATTCATACTACTGGAACAAGTACAAACCTGCCACGCAACGCCTGAAGACTCAAACTCCACCTATTACTCATGCTGAAGCACTAATTGATAAATATCATATTTCCATTGACAACCGAGCTCCGCTTCAACACTTTACAATGGTCGCACCATCACTCCCTAGCAAAAGCATGCAACTCCTTAACCTTAATTCAAGTAAAGGTTCAACCTCCCCTGCAGAGCTGAAATCATGTGCTTTAGAAACAATTTACACTTTGTACCTGTCTAGCTAATGGCTGCATATTTATACTGACGGTTCATTCATTTCTCATACTGGATGTGCAGGCCCTGGCTGGTAATGTCGCTTATTTGAAAACTCACTAGCTGTCGGGAGGAATGCAAGCAATTACAACGGGGAAGTATGTGCCATTTACGAAGCTGCAATTTATCTACTCGCTATCAACCTGCCTGCAAGTAGAGGCGTCTTCCTTGTAGATTCACAAGCTGCAGTATCAGTTCTTAGCAACAACACCCCTACTGACTGCTTGCGTACCATCCAGTGCCGTGCCAAGCTGTCTGAGCTCATCACCATCAGCTGGGTACTGCGACTCCAATGGGTTCCAAGCCATGTGGGAATCTGTGGCAACAAAAGGGCCGATTTTATGGCGAAGCGTGGAGCAGAAGCTAACCAACCCATTATCCCGCTAACACTACGATGAGCTCAGAACCTTATCACCTCTTCGATCAACCAACATACCAATAAAGAACTTACAAATCTCAGCAAGCACAAAAAATGGGAGTGCCTTGCAATGGTGGGACCAATTCCATCGCACCTGGAGAGAGCTGAAGCTGTCGTCAGATTCCGTCTTACCACTGGCCATGATTATCTCCAAGCACACCTTTATCACATTGGTTTGGCTGAGAATGACATCTGCCCCCTATATAACACAATAAGAATGGATGGCGATTACCTGCAGCACTGCCTTGAACTCGACCTTCTACCCGACGATACAATACTGGGAGGCTCGGCGTCAAATGGCCCAACAGCCAGGGACGGGCGTTGGCTAAATAAATAAATATTTGAATGTGTATATAAGTAAAATAATATCAACAAAGTAATATGGGATGGTTGTGGTAAAAAGTTTCTATTTAAATGGGAAAGAAAGATTAAAATTATATAATGGAGATAACAAGTACTTTGAAAGTAATAAACGTTGTACATTGACAAACAAAATTTTAAATTTTTAGCAAAAATAGTGTATTTATTGTGTTTTACAATTATTGACTTAACCCCTTAACGGTCGATTTAAATTTCACTTTGAAAACCCAAAAGTGCTTATTTTTTTTATTACTTATTTTTATTTGTTATAATATTACACAACTATTAAACATAAAATCAAAATTTAGAAAAAATATTTTTATGGAAGAAAGTGAAATTTACTTACATTTTGACGTTTTTTACAGAATTTTAGTTCTACATATCCATATATTCACTAATACTAGAAAAAAAGAAAAAAAACACTAGGCTAAAACTGTACATCACAAGTCTACAATTTTACACATTTTAGAAGTTTTTCTGTGTGTGGAATATTTTAAAGCATGGTGAAACGCAAAGTGCCACGTCACACTCATTACACTGATAACGTGACTCACGCCGTATGTTATGCTTGGAACACACAGCACACCTCCTCATGGCATTTTCTCTTTTTTCTGTGAAAAATTCTTGTTGCACAATAATATCAACCAACTCATCTGTGATAAATAGCTTGAATAGTTCATATGCATCATTATGATTTTGTATCGTTACCTTTATTCCTGGATCTCCAGTGAAAACTTTTTCAGGTAATTTTTTTCCAGCAGAGTGGTAGTTTTCCCAAACACAGCTATTTAGATTTGGAAGGACAGCAGTTGCATTTACTGGGTTTGGATTTTGCACCTGAGGGCCTAATACTAGAGGAGCATTGTCTTCTATCTCAATTTCCTCCCCTAAATCATCTATTTCATCTTCTGGATCACTATCAGAAGCACTTTCTAACAACAATTCATGCAATTGTCTGTCACTCAAAAATTCATCCATTTTATAGAATGTATGAATACCTTTATAACCTAAAGCCAAAGTTCAAGAAATATCTCTCTTGAAAAAGTAAACAAAAATATATTTTTTTTTTTTTTTTTTTTTACTATAAATAACTTCAAACACTAACTACACTATACATAAAATAATTAAATTGCATAAATAACACTATGAAACAATATGGCAAACGAATAGACAAGCACAAATGTGCACAGCAGGTTGGCCGTTGGCAACTGACAATTCAAACGTCTTGAATCGAAAAATACATTGGTAAAAATAGTATCATATTACAAAATATTTGCTTGAAGATATATGAACACGATCTAACGGCATTCGGATGAACTTTGTCGAGCAAACGCGGCATAAACGGGATAAATACGATCAGGCCATTGACGTGACGTGTATACGCGGCAGCGGCAGTTTTTCAGCATTCCGCTCGTGTCGCGTATAGTCGTCACAAACCAGTAAGGGGTTAAGTATCTGGATTGTTTAGTAAAATAAAGCAAAGTTAAAAGTTATTATATAATTATGTTAATCATAACTTTATATATTTTTCATTATTTCTTAATTTTTTTTAATGTTATGTGATATTTTTAGACAGTTAAAGTTATTAATAGTCTATTATAATCCTTGCTTTAATTTTATTGAAAAAAATATTGTTTGTATATGACTTTAAGCCATGGTTTTAAACTATCCAGTTTTGATATTTATCTTTGTACATAAATTTATCTCGTATTAATAACAATCAAATAAATAATATATCATTATATTTTAGCGTGACGAAGATATCAGAATTTCAGGACACGTTTCTTGGGTTGGGACATCGTCAGTTGAGTCTACAGTATGGCTAGAACAACAACTACATGGGGAATGGCGTAAGCTTACCAGTGCAACATTTCTAATGGCTGCTCGTAATGCTACAAATACAGCTGGTGCACCAGTCAATAACATAGTCCCAGCTGATGACCTTGAGAAAAAAATTTATGCATCTGCATTAGGTAAGTAAGAATATGAAAATTATTAAGTTTATATATATTTTTCTCATGTAATTTAATTACTAAAATGTTAATTAGAACAGCGATGATTCACTCCTGTCTAGGGTGCAGTGGTTGGACAACAGTTTAATTAAGATGATTTTGTTCAAATTTAAACTTTTGTTATCTGGTATTAATGCTAATACCAATGTAGGAACTCCTAGAAGGGTTTATTTTCTTCAGTTTTATTGTAGCTGCAGGTCATTTCTAAGAATTTTGCTGCAAACCAACAAATACTGTCTTAAGCAAAAACCTAACCACTCTTTGACTGGAAGATTTAATTTTTTTAAAGTATAACTACCTCGTAAAATTAAAGTTAATATTAAAAAAAATAATAAATGTAGACATTTTAAAACGTTTTATAATTATAAATAATTAAAAAAAATAATAGTAAATATTATATACATAAAAGTATAATAATAATTTGTATGTTACTTACCTTTAAAAAAATGTGTTAATCTTCATTTCGATATTAAACAAGAAAAACCTTAGTGATGGTTACCAGTTGATACTTGCTGCATGAAAGGAACTTGTGTTTCAACACCTGTAGTAAGTACGTTAAGATTATCAACAATTTGAAATTGTTTAAGGTTTGAAATAATATTTCTTTCAGAGATTTATAATGAAACCAAA
This sequence comes from Prosapia bicincta, assembly GCA_036971475.1. Taxonomy (NCBI): domain Eukaryota; kingdom Metazoa; phylum Arthropoda; class Insecta; order Hemiptera; family Cercopidae; genus Prosapia; species Prosapia bicincta. The sequence continues at coordinate 53,167,698 of JBAIZL010000007.1, read as the reverse complement.
ATATGCGGTAAGGTATACATTTTAGTTTTGTTGTATGAAATACTAACTTTTTCCTTTTCATATTATTATTTTTCAAAAAATTGTTAAAAAACTGAAATTTGAGAAAATTTTGTTCTTTTTTCAGGTGTCAACTACTTTCAATTTAAATTAATTATTTTATGTTCACTAGGCAACTCAACTTTGGATACCAGTGTCGACATTATTTTATTACCTCCCCATTAAATAAAAAAAATATTTAGATTTCATTTGTACACCAGAGTCTTGTATTTAAATCTTTGTACGTCATTTTAATGTATGAATGAAATACAGTATTTACAACCATTTAATGGAACATTTGACTGCACAGAATTAAAACATTAATTATACAAATGTTTACCTATATTTTACACAAGTAGTTTTAAATTTAGAATTTTACAAAATTCTGAAGACACTGCAGATTTTCCAAGTATACACAGTATGAAATACAACAAACTTCAGCTACGGACCGACACTGAGTAACAACTATATTGAGCAAGAAAGTCCAATTGATGTATAATCTGATGATGGGTCTATTATGTCTAGAACATATGATAAAAGGACAACTTATGGAGTATAAAATATCTATCCTTAATCTATGCTGCAAGATTCGAGAGGCAATAATATCCCTTAGATAGACTCACAGACTTGCATTTAGTTTTGTATGTAATAATCAAAAAATAATCTTGGCAATAATTGTGTCGATAAGCTTGAAGCTTGAAACAAATAAACTTCAGCCAAAATCATGGCTGGATATAAAGATCTCTATGCTCTGTATGTACCACTAATGTGTCATGACAAATAAGCATCGTCCATAGGATCCAATGGGTTAAATATAGTTAACTAGGTTATGAAAACAAAGATAATATTTTAAAAATTGGCTTAAACTGTAAGTTAAAACATTCAAACAATTAAAAAAACATTTTGTAAAAGATACTGACTATAATTTTGGTTGGTTTTATCTAATTTTCATTGATTTTTTTAAAATGACATCAACATAAAGTGATATTTGGTATGATACATAAAATGATAAATATTAAAATGTTTTGAATTTGATATATGATAAACAAGTAATATAAAAAAACTGTTTTCAGTAAATTCCTGCTGAGGTTGACAATGAAAAATTTTATTTTTTAGTTATCCTAGAGCACTATTTTTGATATTGTGTGGTAACCATGGCAACAGTTTAAGGTTGTACAATGGAGGTTTCGAGGATAACCAGATGAGAGAAAAAATTCATATACCTCTTTGACAAAATTATTTTTAGGTGCTGGATAGTTGGCGCTGTGCCAAGGTGTGCTAGACTTCGAACATGAAGATTCTTAGTTCAATTCAATATAGGTTAAAAAACAATATTTGAACTTGATTGGATGAATAAAAACGTATTTTATTAACAATTGAAAATTTGTACAAGATATATATCAGGAGAGTGTGAGCTAATAGAAGGAATTTAATAAGATGATAGGGATTTAAATTTTTAGAATTCTAGCTGAAAAATTAAAGTTTATTAAATGTTAAATATTATATAAAAAATTATTATTATCAAATTATTTAAAATTAACCGTGTTTTAAATGCTTTTGAAACTAAAAGTATCTGTATAAATCTGATTTGACTTTTGTAACACCATTTAGCTCGTAAGAAGCGTAGACAACTAGAAAATAAAGATTCAGTTTTCTCTACAATGCCAAACCCTGATGAGCTGCGAGTAGTTCATGATTTGTTTGTGCGTTCCGTTGACTTGCATAACCCAACCTTGAATCGCAGAATCTTGCCTCCTGGAAGTGTATGGATGTCTGAAACTAAACAGTCCAACATAATATTTTCTCACCCAGAGGTAAGCTTATATTACATCCTTTTTTGAAAACATGAAAAGCATATTGTTTTGTAGTATAATGGTAGAGGTTTTGGATGAGACATGGTTGATAAGTGTTATGGATTTGCAGAAAGCTAGTAGCAAATGTGTTAGTATTTAAGATTTTCTCTGTAACAACATAAATATAATATTGTTTGACACATAAGAGAAGTTTATGACTCAGTGCATCAGACTGAGAGCAATGTGTTTAAGTGGCAGATAACTTATAATGACGAACTTGAAAATATCCTAGGTGAACCACAATTAAACCAGCCATCAGTAATCATAAAATATTTGGTCAATGCAGTAGGTAGAAATGTTCTTGAAGACTGGCTATTTCAACTTAAATGTTAGAATTTCCAAACATAAGTAGAACAACTTTGTCTGATAGGATAATTTTAATTTCTCTCTATTCACAATGCCAGAGGATGATTATGTTCTTGCTTTAGTCTTACCTAACTCCACTGCCCTTTCTTAACACCTCATTATCCGTTTCTGTACAAGGTGGTGTAACGATTAGACACTTCTTCATCACCATGATATTTCAAGTATAGAACTTAAGTTCTTAAAAAAAGGATTAGTGTAAAGCAGATAAAGTAGAATGTTTTAAAAATTCATCTTGGTCTAATCCAAAGTAAACAAATTTATAGATTGAGTTAAGAAAACTTGTGATGATTACACCTTGCTAAAAGTGTCAGCTTTTGATATGTATTGTAAAGATAATTAAATTACAAAGTTGATTGTTGCAGTTATCTTACTATCACTGATTAAATCACAAGTAAATAATTTAAAAAACTATGTGAAAACATTTAACTTACAATACTGATGCCTTTTGAAATTGTCAATGAAACGGTTTCGAAACGTGTCAGCATAATAAGTTAGTAGTTTTCATTTAGTTTATTAAATAATTAAGTATGAATTAAAATGTGTTTTAATTTTTTCTCTTTAGAGTTCCCTGTCTTATTCTGTATTTTCTTTAGAATTAAATGAATAACACTTACTATTTAAAAAAATCATAAATATTAGGAAGAATAAACTCTTGAAAGCCTTCTAATTCTGAATAACTAAATTTTGTTTCCTTTATTAACTTCCACTTATAATCAGGTTTGCATTTTTTTTGTATATAATCACAGTCTGCAATCATCAAATGATTGGTTAACCTTCATGATAGTTTTTAAATATTTAAATTGTATATATTATTGTAAACATTTTTATTAGTGGACTATATTTGTGAACAAATGTAAGACAACTACTGTGCAGGACTGCACAATACTATACATATTATTTATATTGTGTAGGATCGCAATTTACATAACAAAGTCTTTGGAGGCTATCTGATGAGGATGGCTCTGGAACTAGCATCTATTTCTGCTCGATTATATAGGTAACAGAAATCAGCCAATATCTGAGTTTACTTTCAATTCTTTATTTTATTACCTTTTTTACATGATTTATCTTTAGCAAAGCAATTGACATTTTCCCTCGCTTCTTTCTATACAATGAATACTTTTTAAATTTATTTAATCTTCTTGAAATACTACTGTTGATTTTGTACTTACTAATAACCTGAGTTAAAAGTTTATGTAGTATGAGGGATAGCAACAAAGTACATTCTAATAAGCTGAAAAAGCTGTTGCTAAACATTTTCAATGTTATTTTCATTATAAATCTTAAATTATTTTTCTGCATAATTGATTTCATTCATAGTTCACTTTTATAGCAGAAAATAAGCCAGTTTATATCTTCATTTTAGAAAATCGCTGTCTTTGATTTAAATTTGAATTTGGTGTTGTTGTTAAAACACACTATCAAAGAATCATTTGAAAATATTAACTGATTATTGCTCAGTGTTAGCTCTTGGTTGTAGCTGGTGATATTGGAGTAAAACATGTTGAGAGCTGTGTTGCAGAAATTATGTAAGTGGAAATGCTATATACCCGTAGATTATCCTGGGGAAGCATTGAGCACCCATTATTGTGAATCCCATTGCTTATAATAATAATGATTGCTTATCATTAAACACTATAAAACCAAGTTGGTTGTTGAGTTTTTGGCCTCAAAAACTGTAGTTGTTTTTTTAATCCCCCAAAGCCAGTGCACAGTACCTTGTTTTAATTTTTCTCTTTGATGATTAGGCATGTCTTCCATTAACTGTTATTTTAATCAAGATTTTATTGAGTCATTTCAGATTACACAATAAAAACATTGCCCTTATCTCACATTTGTTAAAAAAATAGGTGACATATTTTTCTGACACTTGATTTTTCATTTTGTAATAATTTTATAAATGGATTGAAAATCAGTTTTGTTGCATTACCTCCTGGTTTCTATTTAAAAAAAAGTTTTGTGAATTTTATATTCAGATAGATTGAGAATTGGGTTGACAGGTCTGCTGGAAATCGCCTTCGTGTTATCATACTAAAGATATTAAATGATCTTTGCATATACAAAAACATCAAAAGAGCTGAATAGATTTTTGGGAAAAAACTGACTTATCTAATTACAGAGATATACCTGTTTAGATTCAACCTGACCCTTTTGTGTATGAAAGGTGAGAGAAAGTAGTCTTGGTTCAGATGACTAGTGTTACAAATGGAATGGTATTGTATCTGATCCTTCACAGAGGATAATCTCATTAAACATGTATAAGGGAGATAGTATTGTGCACTGAGTAGAAACAAAAAGGTGTTTGAAATTTAAAAGAAACATTTTTTTAATCACTTAAACAATAGATTATGACTATCCGAACTTTAAATTTAGTAAATTTGTTAAAACTTACTGAGACAGAACGTTTTCGATCGCTTTATGCCAATATTCATCAGTTACTTCTGCTTGGAGATGTTGGGTCAAGCGGTGACGGTTTTAAAGGTAGGTTTTCGATAGTATCAAAGAGTATGTGTGATTTGTATTGTGTTTCTTTGTTTAATATGTTTGTACTTTGTGTTTTTGTGTGTCTGTATATTTCATATTGTTTTAGTGTGTTGAAATGTGGTCATTTTTTGTTGATGTGTAGGATTTCTAGGTTATGGTAAATGACTGTGTATTTGTGTCCTGATTCTTTTATGTGATTGTAAAATGTTTAGTTGGTGTTCTGTTTGTGTTCCTTGACTCTTTGTTTAAAGCTGCGACCTGTTTGTCCAATGTAGAATTTGTTACATTCGTCGCAGTTCAGTTTGTATATGCCTGGTGCTTGTAGTTTATCTTTGTTGTTAAAAAATAATGAAATATTTTTTATTTCATAATAATTGAATAAGTGATAAGCCGGTTGAATATTGAGTAAAAAGTTTATTCATTTAGTGCAACCGTTTATTTATTTTTTGTTTCAGTTTCTCAGACACAGATTAATGAAAAATGGAACGTGAAATATCAGGAAAATGATACTATTGCAAATAGCTTATTTTCTTTAATGTTATTTGGTACACATCATATCTCGATTTCATTTCTCATAATGATCTTAGATATTTACGTATTACTCATTGCTTCAACCACAAGTTTGAAGGAATAATTGCAAATTTAATGTCTTTCGTACTTAACTGATTCTGATCAAATTTCCAATGAGACAGATTTAGAGGAAGTCAGTAAACAAGAAACTATTGTTTGGCAAGAGAAATTCTTTATGAATGATTACAAAGTAATATTTTTTATCAAAAACGTTTTGTTTTGTTTTAAACATGAAAATAATATTTTCCATTGCCTTCTAATATGGATTATACGAGGGTTATTCATAAAATAAGGTTCCCATAAAACCATTAAACATAGACAGCTTTATTTTTGTTCTTAATGTAATACATCATTTTAAAGCTTAAAACTTTCGTTATTTTTCTTTATAATCACCGTTTCTGTCCAAACACTTTTGAAAATGATGCTCCAACTTTTCTATCCCCATGTTATAGAATTCTGTCGCCAAACCTTTGAGGAATAGAGTAACCTCTTCCTTGACTTCATATTCGGTATTGAAGTGTAAGCCACCCAAATGTTTTTAATTTTGGGAATAAATGATAATCACTAGGTCCGGACTGTAGTGGGGTGGCGCACAACAGTCTAGCCAAAATCTGTCAGCAGTTCTTGAGTTTAATGTGAGACATGAGGTTGTTGTTATGGATAAACCTCACACCATTGGATAATCTTCCTCTTCGACGGTTCTGTATCGCTAATCTCAGTTTTCTTAATGTGTCACAATATCTGTCGTTGTTAACTGTTGTTTCATGAATCAAAGAGTCGATTAATAGCAGGCCCCTCCTGTCCCAAAAGACAGTTGCCATGACTTTCCCAGCAGACTGTGTTTGTTTAAACATCTTTGGCTTCGGCAAAGTTGAGTAACGCCATTCACGTGATTGGTTTCGGGGGTAAAGTGAAACTTCCATGTTTTATCGCCTTCAACATGGAATCCAAGAATTCATCTTTGTTGTTTTCACATTGTTGCAAAAACTTTTGGGCACACTCGACAGGTTGCTGTTTTGGGTTTTCTGTAAGCATTTGCGATACACAGAGCGCTTTGTGATAGCCTAATTGCTTGGTTAATATGTTATGAATTGTGGTGTTGGAAGTCTCAGGAATATGCAAAGCAAGTTTGTTAATATCAATCCTCTGATCTTCAAGCAATCTTCTTTCAACTTTATCAACAATTCTGACTGAAACTGAAGGGTATCTGCTTCGGTCTTCATCACCATTTGCAAACATGTTGAACAGATATACACTTTTCCCAATAACCTTCGATTAACTGACAATAAATGTCAATAGGTGAAATCCGTTTTGAATTTTAAAAAACTTATCACAGCACGAATTTCACAACTGGCGGTAACAGCAATGGGGAGTTCCAACTTTGAAGGGGCTAGCCCGGCACAAAGCAATGTGAGAGGCGGGAGTGGTGAGGATAGAGAGAGGGGGAGTTGATAGTGTTACCACATTTCTCCTAGCATGTCGCATTCTTTCTTAGCTGCATAGGGAACCTTATTTTATGAATTACCCTAGTAATATAGATAAAAGTAACTTCAAATTTAAATTTATAAGTCTTCATTTATAACAAGTCTTATACAATTGAGGATGTTTTTGTTAATAATATACAAAAAATAAGCTAATGAACAACAAGTATTTCAGAGGATGTAAATGAAACAGTAGAAGGAGTTTGCTTTCTTATTATTATTGTAATATATATGTAGAAATAAATATTAAAAATAATAAGGCAGAAGATAAATCATGTATAGAAAATAATAACCAAGAAAATATTTTCTTTTCTTCAACTTCACAAATATTTTCATTGCTTAAATTCTTCTGGCTTTTTTAATTGGTTGGGCAGTATCTGAATGTTTATTTATATAGTTTGTTTTTGTTACCTTATCTAACTTTTTATGTACCATTTATTCTCAATTATGGGTGTAATTTGCTCAATGCCTTGCACTTTGCTTATTCTCACACAATGTTTAATAGAATCCTCAATTTTATGTGTGTATTATTCTCTTGTACTTTTACTGTTTCAGTAAACATCGTCCAAGATTAAGGCACATCAGCGATATCATTTTTAAGAAACCTGTTGATGTTGGGTCTTTGTTGGGAATGACATCACAGGTATTTATTAGTGAAATTTTAATTAGAAATTAAAAGTGTTTATAATGTTATAAGTTTTATTATTTTTTTATTTAATTTGTTTTTATCTACACCATTATGAATATTTCTACCATTGTTTTTTACTTGCAACTCAGTGTACAGCTGCTCCCATCTTGGAATCTTCACTTTCATTTTAATCATGTTTGAGAGTATTGCATATTAAAATATTTGTTCTCTAGACATGACGCCATGGTTGTCACATATGGTGTCCTGGTGTATAGTAGGCAGTATGGGGTGTCCTTTACTCCTATTTTGTATAGGTAGGAATACAGATAGTCATGCCTTGAAGAGTTGAAAAAAGACAACACTAAAAGCTCTGCTTAAGCCTAGTGGTAGGGGATTAACAAGTAAATAAATATTTCCAGCATTTTCCTTAACTAAGGGTGGCCATTTGCTGTAAGTGCTTTCCCTTATATGCTGTTTTAATAACCCTTTTTGCTGTGTTATAAGTCAATTTGTTTGTGTTTTTCCTAGTCATGCTAGTGAATCAGCCTCCTCATTGTCATTACTTGCATCTTATTCAGTTTTAATGCGTATTTAGTTTTCATAGCATTCATTATTCCTGAGGCAATTTGCCTTACCATTTTTAGGGATGATATCGAGTATCCGGGGATGTGATGGCAAAGGTGATGTCATGCTATTATGGTTTTCTTTATTTAAGTAGTTAAACTTGCCATTAGTTAAACCACTGGCATTTCAATATATTCCTCAAGTTTGTTTTGGCTTGATGAAGGCTGTTTGGTGGTAGTTATTGGTTTGTGCAAACTAATTGTTTTTCTAGTTTTATTCAATATGGGTTATTTGGTGACATGTCTTAGTCGTTCAGATTATGCAGAGGCGCCATGTACAGGCGACTAATTCCACCCCACCCCCATACTTAAGAATACAAAAAGTTGTCAACTGGCACTTGTGAACTCCTTTCTATTAACAGTTAAAAATATACTTATTATTATGAACCTAATATGTCAGTTGTGTTTATAAAGAATTCAAACTATTGTTTAATTTGAATTTGCCATTATAGTCTGCATAAATGAAGATCAGATTGCCACCAAAAGTTTTCATTATTTCTATTATTTTCATTTAAAAATTTTATTATTGTTTCACTCATAATGCTTGAACTTGTTGTGGTATATAATCATAACAAATGAAAACAACGATACTGAAACAAAATTATGATTTTGTAGTATTAATAAATTAACACTAAAGTTCTCAAAATATTCATAATTGTTATGTAAAATCGAATTGTTGAAAAGAAGCTATTAAACCTATTTCTTATTATTCCCACATGATCTTCAGGAGTTTTAGTGGATATAAAAATAAAAGATTACCGCTTTAAAAGGTATCATTAATTCAATTAAATCTGAAGGTTTAATATCGATTTTGTAAAAGTTCTTTGTTTTTCCTGGTTTTTATCAACTGATTTCAGTTCATGTATAATATCGTTTTTCTAGACAACCTATCCTGCCTGCATTTAAGACATCCATTCTGGGTAATACTTGACAAAGTATCAATTTTTTGTATATGTCAGTCAAAAATTCATTCCAAGCACGACACATCTGGTTTAAGTGTTGTAAACCATAAATAGTATTAATCACTTAAACAGAAGTTTATGACTATCCTATGACTAACTTTAAATAGTAGTTAAATTTTAAAATAATCTCAATGCACCATCTCACATAAACAAAATATTTATAAAAGGGAGCATTATTTTATAAAAATAAATATACCTACTGTATAACATACCTGCAAACTGTTTCATTAGATTAGGTTAATAGAGTAACAATGAACTCGGCAATCAGGTAAAATTAGCAAACACAATTGTAGTTATGTGAAGTACTATATAAACATCGATTCTCAATAAAACACCCCACTATATTGTACTAGAATAGCTACAAAGTATCTGGTTAAGATAAATTTGGTTAAAAAAAATAAAGCTTCCAAGATTGCCAGCTGCTTTGAACAATTGACTTCTGACTTACAACATATATATATTTCACATTGTCCATTATTTTTCCATTGCACTGACTTTATGAAGTTATTATTATTAATTGTTACTTGTTATTATTATTAAGTGTCATTATTAATTGAACATCAACAAATACCAACATCATGAACCGAACAACCACACCAGAAAAATAGAGAAAATTAATTCAGTGATTCGACAATGGTCAAGTGACTGAAAGGTGCCTCATCACATAAGGTAAAATTATTACTTAGTGGTGGAAAAAATGGTTAACAATTAATAACAACATCTTCATAAATTATATATATATATATATATATATATATATATATATATATATATTAAGAAAGTTTGTTACTAATTAATGTTGCTAAACCTAATTGTGTTTTTTTAAATAACCTAATCTTTCATAAAATATTTTCTAGCTATATTGTTATACAGTAATGTAGTCTGTTTAATCAGGAAATGTTGAGTTTATACAAAATTGAATCTAAACTATAAACTAGTGTGTTATGTCAAGTTCAATGTAATGGTTGGTAACATTTATAATAAATGACATTTTATAATAAAACATATCCTAACCAGGCGTTTTGGAGTTATGTTGTAAAATAGCTACATTTTATTGTATTGTAAAACGATGTTTATTTTGTAAAGGAATATTTACTTTATACAGTTGTGTGTATGTTGGCATAATTTTACGTTCTTTTAATTTTAAAGACGTTACTATTTATGGTTTTAGTCGTTGAGTATTGTTTGTTGGTTATATATATACTTGTTGAGAATATATTTTTGAGCAACACATTTGAAATTAAAACAAAAAATAACTCAGAGTAGATTTTCACTGTGACAAGTATTACCATAAGCTGAACTCAGAAAAAAGGTGTAGTTATTTTTCTATAAGTTGATATATTTTAAATAGTTTCAGGTGGTTGAAACTACATAAATTAGTACTTATTTCTTGTATCAATTTAACACAGATAAAGCCTCATTTGTTTAAACTGTATGATAAGTATTGTCTCTGTAATTTGTGTTTGTAGGTGGTCTATACGGAAGGTAATTTCATGCAAATAGTTGTGTATGCAGAAGTGAAGGACTCTTTCACAGGCCAACAAACAACCACCAATATGTTCAATTACACTTTTGAGACACCAGGATATGTCTTGCCAGTACTACCAAACACTTATCAAGGTAAATATAAGTCTCTTGTTACTTGAAATCTGTTAATTTTTATATTTTCTCTGAAATGTTTTTAATCTGCTTCTAGCGGTTACATTAGTATATTCGTAGCATTTGTTCGTGTTAGTAGTACAGAATTTGCGTAATTAACTTGTAAATATTCTTCTGTTCAGCAATAATGCCCACGAAGAGTATCAGTAATGAAGTGTCTAATAATGCTAAAGCCGAAGTGTTGTTTCATTAAGAGAAAAAGTGAAAATTTTGGATATGATTGAGGTTGAAAGGAAGTCGTTTGCCTGCATTGCAAGATTGTTTAACAAAAACGAATCAGCACAAAGGGTACTGTACATAACAATACTTACATACTGTACTGTAATATTTTAAAGAACTTACAGTATATAATGCATTTGTGCAATTCACGTATTTATGTACATGTAGCATGTACTACTGTATACTGTAAATGTGTGTAGGTACAGTATTTGTGTGTTAATGCGGATAATACACCTCGCCCTTATTTACTTTACCGCGGTAACTTTTGACCTCATTTCTTGCAGTACAACTGTATTTCAATTGTCTTCTTATTACCATATTTGGACCTTGAAAGAAATAAAGTTTTAATGAAAATTACATATTTTGCTAAAATGCTCGTCTATTAATTAAATCTAGACAGTATGATTTAAAATCAATTTAATTTAGGCTAATGTGCCTATCTTGTACAAACAGTATTTTAAAATTTATTTTGGTTATACATACAGATAAAAATTTATTGTTGTTGAAATTCTAAAACAAAATTTCAGAAGTAATTTGAACGAACTAAGCTTAGTAAGCTGTTATTGTGAATGAACCTGTGTAGATTAACCTTGTATACACCATAGCAGTAAAAACCCTTCTCATTAAGGGGTGTGATGAATAAACACCAATTTATGGCACTCTATCCCTTACCAGGGTCTTTTATATATATATGTCCCTTTACTAATCCTATTTCTTTTCAATCCTATTATTCAATATCTTTTTTAATAGTTGACGATTATCGTGAATTCGGTAATATCCTTAAACCATATCAACAAAATCAAAACAAGTATATATATTAATTTTCTTTATGATTAGTTTAGGATAAAAATAATCCTCTCTGGTAATGAGAATAAAAAAATACTTTAAAAAAAGTTACAAAATTGTTTAAAAAACTCTTTAGAAATAATATATTTTACTTTCTGAAGATAAAATTTTTTTAAACACTAATTTTTATAAGTACATTAGAGACACGTTTTGGCATATCTTTTGTTCTAAATAACTTCAATACACTTTCAACATAAATTGAAAACTTTCATATAAAGAAAGAGATTTTTTTTAGCAGAATCTTTGAAGTTTGTATTACTGTAACCGCAGCAAATGTCAACTGATTTTTAATCACTGTAAATAAAATATACATGTTTTAATTTTAGTTTGTTTCTTTTCATTAAACTTTTAGTGTTTTATCTTCATTTTAGTTACTTTACGAGAGCTTTTTCTATATAACACACTTTTATTAAAATGGACACCCTCAGCCTCAATTTGACCACAGTAATGTACCTTAATTTCAACTGTTGAGTAAGATCTTTATTTTTTATTCTTACTGTACTTGTTACTCGTAAAAGGAGAATATTAACTCAGCATTATCATAAATTCTTGAAAAAAGCCGTTTTCAAAAGAATTTTTGAACCAATCCATTAATATGGATAAAAAAATTCATGTAGTTCAACTAAATTTTTAACATTTGTTAGTCATGGTCAAGTTTTGCAACTGGAGATGCCCTTTTGTTAATTTATTTATCCAATGTTACATTGGGCAGAAACACTTAGCTTCATTTTGTTTAAATGAGTCACTAAACAATCATGTCTTGTTTTCCAAAAGTTGACAACAGTCGCTGCCTTTCTGAGATTTTCTTGTGCTTCCTTTTGTTTTCTATGAATTACCCGCATTTACCACCTGCTGAACATGATTCATTTTGAAATTTATGTGTTTTTTTTTGGCACGAATTTCAATATTTAAATTGGTTTCTTTTTGTTTAGCTTTAACAAGAAAGTAGTTCATTACATTCATTTCTGTATAAAACCTATTCCTATGGATACACTCACTAGGAGGAAATTTCTAATTTTTTGAGTAGTCAAACTGCTATTCTTATCTTCCTTGCAGTTAAAAATTGCTTAAACACACCTTATAAGACTATTTTATTGGTAACATTTCAGTTATTAAGAACTTATGATTATATTGTTTAATTTAGGTTGATCTGGATCCAAATTAAGACAAGTCTTTACAAGTCAGACAAGTACTTTACTGTACTAAAAATGAAATTTAAAATTGTAATTTGGTTCAGGTTTCTTGATTTAAAACATTAAAGAATTTATCAATGTACGAGGTGTAATCAAAAATACGGTAAATAATTTTTTATTCCAAAAAGTAATAAACTTACATCGAATTTGATTTAACCTCCTTCAAAGTACTGTCCTTGGCTGGCAATGCCCTTATCCCAACGTTGAATCCATCCGAAACATTTCTAGAAGGCTTCTTTCAAAAGGGCGTTTAGCTGCTTGGTTGTAGCCTTCTCAATGTCAGGAATGGTGTCAACAATGTTTTCCTTTAAGCACAGTTTTAATTTTTGGGAAGAGCCAGAAGTCACATGGTGCTAAATCGGGTGAGTATGGGAAATGCTGACAGACAGGAACACTTTTTTTGGCCAAAAACTCGCAAATGAGGAGCGAGGTGTGACACGACGTTTTGTCGTGATGAAGAAGAAATCTATTCGCCTATTTTTCTAGTCTCTTTCTTTGTATGTCATTTTGCAAACGTTGCAGTACGCCCTTATAAAATTCAGAGTTCACAGTTGTTCCCCTTGAAACGAACCCTGATTAGACTACACTCTTATTATTGAAAACAACAATGATCATGACCTTGAGGTTCAAATTTGACGCATGCTTTTTTAGGGCAAGGAGATGCACTGGTTTTCTATCGAGAACTCTGCATTTTGGTCTCAGAGTCATATCCATAGACCCAATTATGGATATCCAGTTATAATTTTGCCCATGAAGTCCGGATATGCTTGAAGAGGATCCTTCAACTCTGTGTAGACTGACACACGATTTTTCTTCTGTTATCACTCAAAAATCTAGGAACAAATTTTGCATTATTTTGTCTCATTTGCAAATAATTGGTTAAAATGCTTTGAACAGAACCGTAGAAGGTGTTAGCATTTTCCAATAGCTCTTGAATAGTCATTTGCTTGTTTGAACTAACCTTTGTTTCTACTTTTCTGTTTTTAAGGTTAATGGTGTTCCAAACGCTGCTCGTCTTCAACTGACTCATTTCCGCTTTTAAATCGGTCATACCACTTGTACTCAGCCTTCAGAGTTACCACATTATTGCCATACACAGATTTTAACATTTTCTCTCTCTAAGAAGAGTGAGGTTCTTTGGCATATTTTTGCAACTTAAAACAAAACTTAATGTTAGTGTATTGTTCGAAATCAAAGATACGCGACAGACACGACCTTACCCTAGAGACTCTGCCAGTCGACTGACAAGCTCCAGCGTGTTGAAACTTGTCAGTGCCTATCTCAACAGATCACGCTACTAGGCAAATTACATCATATGGATGTAGTGTCAGCAGTTGCTGCTATGAAAATTCATTCACCATTCATTTTGATTACACCTTGTATAGTTCTGTTGTACATTACATAATAATTTCTTTAACATGAATTACAAATAACAACTTGGAGCAACTATTTTATGATGTAATTTTATATTTTAAATGAATAAAACCTCAAACAACAAAGCTTTTATTTAAATCCTGATGCGCGTTTTGATTACAAAGCAATCATTTTCAGAGGATAATATGTTATGGTTAAGAGGTTTTATTTATTTAAAATAAAAATTGTATTACAAATCATCATAGAGTTTGAGATATTTCATATTTAGTCATATCATATTACTACTTAATATAATTCATGAGTGTTTACTCAAGGGTTTTAATTTTTTTAGAATCTTCATCTTATCATTGGTTAAATCCATGTGTCCCATTTGGGTCTCTAATGCCCAATCGGAAATGTCTTTCAGATTATTATTAATAAAAATAATTTGATTGTGTTAAATTTATTAAGAATTGCAAAATACAAACACATTTTTTTGTTTTGTTGCAGAGGCAATGTTATATGTTGATGGAAGAAGACGTTTTCAAGAAGTTATGGGTCTTAATTAAAGTAGCCCAGCAGGAAAAATAATTTTGAGATTGCTGTTGTGAATGAAATTGATTGATTGAAAGATTGATGTTGGCAGTTATTATATATTTTATAAGCCAGTAATACTGATTATGAAGTATTTCTGTTGAAATGGGTTGTTTTAAATTTTATTTATATATAAATTTACACCAATTTGTGATATGTTGATTAGGGGTATAATCCGTTTTATAAAAATTGATTAGAAGCATGATGAAAAAATAATCTACCTTATTTGTTGGAATGAATCCCTGCTTTAAAATTTGTAACATTTTTTGTTAGATATAACAATGTTGCATTAATATAACTATTTATAAATAAGGAGATCCATCTCTTTTAGAGTTGATATTATTTTGACCTAATTAAATATATAATGTATCATTATAAAATGGTAATTCTATTTTAGAGTTGATATTATTTTTACCTAATTCATATATCAAGAATTATTATAAAATGGTAATCTATCAATAGCATTATTGATATTATATTATGTAAGAAATAGGAATATAATCATTGGTTTTTAATCACGAACACCACTAATCTAATGTGTTCTTTAACTACTGTATAAGACAGTTCTTGTTTTAGTTTCTAATAGGAATAAGAAATATTTCAAGCCGTATATGTGAGATAATTTAAACTTTCAACCCCAAGAATACAGTTAGATTTTTTTTGAAAACAGATCTGGCTTTATTAACATGTATTATAATGGGTTTCAATAATTATATTACTATAATTATTAAAATTAAGAAACTATATCATTGTTAGAATCTTTAGGCAGATAAACATACTCCTATATTTTTTTTCACAAAAATCACTCTATTTTACTGATAAGGTGTCACTCATGTTCACAAATTATATAAGAATAATTTAATCTTTGTATAAAATTATGTTAGTAAACTGTTGTTCTTATTATTTGTAATTTTTATTTTAATAAATTCTTTTGAATAACAAGTAAATCTTGAAAGTAACTAACATAAGGGGTGGGTAAAGAAAATATGGGATCAACAATTTTAAAAATAATAGATTTTTAAAAGTTTCTGTTGCTTATTGAATAAAATCTGAAAAATTTTACCTAAGAAAAAACACTGTATCTTACTTGGTTTTATTTTCAGCTAAGCTATACTTGTTAGATTTTTTGTTAATATTTTTATATGTCTATTATTGTTAATCTTTTTTAATAAACAATTTGTATTTATTAAACAATTATGATAATATTATTGAAAAAGTCCCTGAAGGTTGATCAGTATTAAACAACTGAAGGAAAGAAAACTGTTTATTGAAATACAGTAGAACTTGGATAATTTGAAGCTGAAGGAACTAATAAAAAATTCAAATTAACCAAAAACTTGACTCATGAAAGTTGGAAAATACTCTTGCGGCAAAAGCAGTCCAGTTTTTGTGTGAGTCTACGTCAACAGTTTGGGCTGTTTTCAGATATCATGTCACTGGTCTACATTAAAACAGACCACACAAGTACATTAAACACTCTAAATTGAATAAGCAATAAACTTATTTAGTGAGGGGAAACACCATCATTAATATTGGTTTGTCCTTCGATATACTGCTCAAACTCACACAAATGATGAAGAGCCTCTATCGTTGTAAGAATTAGAAATGCTCCGATTGCTTAGTTGACACTGCTTATGCATAATTCCTGTCTTCCCTTACACACCAAATCTTCTGCCAAGTGAGAAATACATGGCATCATCCCTTATCTCATTAGAAAAGGAAAACCTCCAGTTGAGCCGTGTAGTGTACAACCCAAATTTCATCTCCAGTAACGATGGGGCGAAAAAAATCATCTTCGTGCAGTTCGCAGCCCCTCACACACTCTAGCCCGACCTCCACTTTATTTAACTTGTGTGTTGGTTTGTCAGCTGTTTTTGGACCCACCTTGTGGACAGTTTTCCATATTCGAGGATTTCTGTGACGGTTTTGTATAGTTGAGATATGGAAATTTGCAGAAAAATCACAAAGTCAATCTAGAATTGTCACAAAGCACATTTTCAATTTATTCCATAATTTAATGCCTTCTGTTCCTCTGATCCTCAAGCACAGTCAGACGACAGTTTTTAAACTCGCGACATAACTCTGTACGATTCATAGCTTTATCACCATATGCAGTTTTCCACCTCAGTATAAACCTCAACTGGAGGATTTTTATTCATATTTTTTTACTAAAAATTATTAGAATGTACCAGTAAACAAAATTTACCCTTCATCCTGTAACATGATTATAATGTCATAAAATCACAATTTGAAATTGATTAGTAGAATTGCTAATAATACTCTGAATTACAAATGTCTTGTGCAGAAATATCTTGTTAAATACCCTTCAAGTTGAAGCTGTTATTCAGCAATCTTATAATTTTAGAAAAGAACAATTAGTAAAATTTCCAGATCACCACATATTTAATTAAATAGTGTAAGATCTACTTTAACCAAGGGAGAAATGCGAGAGATTAAATCAAACTATGTGCATCCTAAAAATAATTTGGAAAACAACCTTAAACCTGGTTGTACTTGTAGCAATGTACTATTGTCGTGTAGATGAGCTCAACCAAGCAAAACTATTGATGAATAAAGGTGTCTTCAGCATCAAAACTAGGAAAAGAGTATTGTGGCGACTCTACATTGGCATAAAATCAGTCACTTGAGTTATATTAATGAATAAAATAACCAAAAGGAAGAGAGTGGCAGTTGAATTTTATATAAAGTAGATAGAAAGAAATTCGAGTCTGCATGGTGCCTGAAGAAAAGAGAGATCTATGGCTGACTACCAAGGATCAGTTTCTTTCCCACAATCACTTACAAAGATCCTGAATGCAGCACATGCAGTTATATGGCTAGCAGGCCTGTGATGGAAATCAGAACTTGCAAAGTCCAAAATACATAAAATCAATAAATTTATGCATGAGCAATGAAGTTATTTCAATACTAGTTGAAGTTAAACAGTTTTCTTGATAGCAGGTCAAACATAGAGGTCCATATAAAAAGAAATTAAAGTTTGTATTAGAAAGTGAGTTTGTACGGCTGAACCAAACACTACATAAGAGTATTATTGATTTTTTAATTTTAGGCAGTTTTAAAATATATTTGATAAATTTCACAAGATTCCACCTATGTCTGAAGTAAAATTATGATTGATAAAACAAATTTGTTGTTTGTGCTAGAGTGTTTCATTGTTGAACTTAAATTGGAAGTTGCCATATATTTACATCTACCAGCATTCCCAAAATTCTCATCCTTCTTTAAAAAAAATGCACTTGTTTATTACAGAAAGTATATTGAAGGTTTGGAAAAAGTGGTTAATACCGAGTATTTTGCAAAACATAGTTGTGAAGATCAAATACTAATAAAAGTTGAGTTAGTAGACTTTTGTTCAGTGATAAGTTTTACTTCCTCATGAATCTGCCTCATAATTAAATAATGAGATATATGGAATTCCTTACCAATGCTTTTTTACAAAGATTTCAATTTATTGTATTTAAAAAAAA
The DNA here is from genome assembly GCA_036971475.1 of Prosapia bicincta. Lineage (NCBI taxonomy): Eukaryota > Metazoa > Arthropoda > Insecta > Hemiptera > Cercopidae > Prosapia > Prosapia bicincta. The sequence continues at coordinate 53,149,343 of JBAIZL010000007.1, read as the reverse complement.
ATGTTTTTTCTTATAAGAACAGAAATATTTTAAAGAATTAAAAGAATAATTAAGGAATATGTGATTTAATAAATAAGGGAAGGTAGCATGAAACAACTGTTGCACTTTATATTTTTTTAAAAGTTGTATACACTAATAATATTATTAACATTTTTATAATTACAAATTTAATAATGCAATATTATAGCCTAAATCATTGTCTACAAATATTATTTTTACAAAGACAACACAAAACTACTACCCCAATAAACTTTCAAGTGTTGTCAACAAAATCTATATTTGGCACTGTTTCTTAAAATTAAGTTTAATGATCTTTTCTAATACAAATTACCATCCAAAATAAGAGAAAATATTTCAGTAATGAAAATATTTTGCAAGAAATAGCACTATTTTTTTCAGCCTAGGAATTTTAAATCTATATACAGATTTATTTATTTTTATGCCCAAGAGTAAAAACTAGTCTTGAAATGAACTGATGATATCATTAAAATGTATTACTGCGATCAACAGTGATAAGTTTTTGACATTCTAAACAAAAAATTATTCTAATTGTACAAATAAAATTTGCTATACAGTGTTAAACTAATTCAACACAAACTAGATTCAGAACAAGGTTTATGAATTTCATTTTTACATTCTGTAAAAATTTATTCCATTGGTTGTACAAAAAAATAACTTTTTTTGCAATAAAATATTTCTAAACTAGCTTAATTAATTCTATTCATAAGGAGTGTTTTGTTTCATTTAGATTTCAAACTTTAACAAAACAAAATATAAACAACTTTTCAATTTTGTAGAACTTGAATAAATGTAATGCAATACTATTACTGCCTTTTTGACTCAGATTATGTAATTTACACCTCAGAGTATGTAACATTTTTTAAAATAAATTGAAAAATAAATCGAAAATCAGAATCATCCCATCCCTGACTATAACATTTAATGCCTTCACTATAGAAATTATTTAACCTTTTCACTAACATATTTAACAACGATTTTTTTAAACATTACTTGGCACAATATACTTCTAAACAAATTATTTAGGTTCTATAAGCAATTACTCAATATACCTCTCTTTTGATATCAGAAAAATATCAGTAGTTTCCTCTTATAATAGTTACAAAACAATTACAGTTATAATAAAACAAAATAATTAATGACATGTAGGCATAAATATAAAAATGTTTATAAACTTAAATAATACTTAAATATTTATGGAAGAACTATTTTATAAAACAAATCTCCATTAAAACCGTTAAGAGTGATTTTTATTATAAAGTATTCATATTATGTTAATGTATTGTTAAAAGTTAATATATCCTCAATTTAATTTAGTTTGATACATTTTGTTTTTTTTTCAAATATGAATTCAATTTTCACATTTACATATAACTATTTCAAGATGATAACTTTTTGTTAAACTCTTGGTTTCAATAAACTTAAAAATTACATGAAAACAATTATATAAAAATTGCTAACATTTCTTTATTAAACATTTTATTACCTGTATATATCACAGCATTAATTTTTAAACAAAACAAGTAGTTTGTTTAAACTATTTTTTTTTTAAAGAGCATCTTCATCGCTAGATTCTGTGTTGTATGTGAGCTGTTCATGCCACCAGTCTGACACTTCCAGCATTACATTTGGCACTTTTGGACTGGAGGATTTATTAGTGGAAATCTCCCTTAAAAGCAGTCTGTTAGCTTCAGTACCTTCTGTCACATGAGGCAAATTTTTGTTTGAACCTGTAGACAAAAGTAATATTTGACTTTCATTAATCAAACAAAAACTAAAAAAAAAAATTATCAATACAACAAAACTTTGTAAAAAAATTTAAACTCAATAATGTGTTTAGTCTTAAATAATAAAACATTCAATAATAGAAAATTATAGGTTCCTCCCAAAATATTCCACAAAGAAAAAAAATGTATAGCAAGTGTAGTTTTTTCTTATTAGTATTTATAATGAACCATTGTGTAATATAATATGCCTTTGGGTTACAAGTTGACCACCACTATAACCCCAGTAAGGAGGAGAATGTCTTTTTGTTCTTTTTAATTGACTAAGGATTCATAAGTGTATGAGGTCTTTTTTACATTAAAAAAACCCAGATTATTACCAAAGTAAGTCAGCCAATTTCCTATCTAATCAAAAAAATCAATAAGCTTTGAGTTTTACTAGAACTAAACACAAACACACACACACCATATATACATATACAATAGAATCTCTCTAATTTGACACTCTTTCATTCAACACCTTCTGTAATTTGCCACAGTAGTAACAAACATCGTCTTTACTGTCACATAATATAGGCGCCATTAGATAAGGGCCGATACCAGACATGAGTCGTTCGATTAGACATGAAAAAAAAGAAGGACTGATGATACTGACGGTATTAAGTCAAATTCGGCAGGTTGTAATAGAAAAGAAAAAGAATTCTTTATTAAAAATGAAAATGACAAACTTTTTTAAAAACTAAAACATAAAAAGGTTTAATGTACCATATTGTTTCATGTTAGTGTTATTTTTCTTACAAGGTACTGTAACATGTTTTTTTGAAAATAGAATAACATACTGTAATTGTAATTCCGATATATTCTGCTATAGTGTTGTGTAATAGTGTTATTGAGTTTTACAGACAACATAAATAATGTAAGTACAAATTAATTACATTAAATACCTATTTACGAGTATGTGTTACGTTTACCTCAGTTAAATGTTAATTTCATGACTTCCATAATTCATCTTTTTCTCAAATTCGTGGTCCCTTCGGTCCCAAAGGTGACAATATAGAGAGGTTCTACTGTATATGTAAACATATATTAATATAATTTAAAAACCTTGTGGACGATTATTCCTCTTCTTGTTAGTTGTGCGTTCCTTATCTGGTCGTGTGGCTGGGTCTGAGAGAGTTGGTGCAAGGTACTTCCTGCCTGAACCACTACCTACACTATCTGAACGTGGAATCACTATACCTGCTTTCGATTTATTACGATGTCGAGGGCCTTCTGTCTCCTAAACAGATGTCCACATGGGGGTTAATATTCAATATTATCACAAATACTAATCTTTATACTAAATACCAATATAACAGAAAACAAGGAATTGAATTAAACAAATGTTTAAAGCAAATTATTCTGAATTCTTGTAATAGACGATTAATTATATGCTTAGTTGATATTTATGATATTTTTACTATAAAATGAGAGATAAAGATGAAATAAATTCAAAATGATTATTTCACACATTTCCCTGCTAATTAAAACCAATTCATACTTAAAATTGTTAAACTTGATCAAATTCTAAAACAATTAAGTACATAAGTTAAAAAAATTGTATTTTAATGTAGTATAACCTTGTTAAAATGAACCCTACTAAACTGGACATAGCTTATAATAGAATGTGTTTTGAAGATAGATCTCAAAATAGGTCGATTGCTTCTGTCAACTGGCATTCCCAATAAATATGATGCAGAACTGTAATCGTAGTGTAGATATATAATGAGTTTATTATACTGAGTGTCAAGTGTTGACAACACATATTACACCCTGTTCTAAACAAATTGTTACTCGTTGAAACATGACTTCTGTTCCTTAAAACAAACCCCAAAACACAATAAATATCAATCTGAAGACCTCCTAACTAAAAGTAAAAAAAATCTGCACTGCCACTGAATTTCAAATTACAGTAGGCACAGCGAATATGTTGAATTTTTAATCACAGTGTAAAAAATGTATAATTGTTTTAAATCAATTTATTTGTTTGTATTAACCTTTTACAGCTTTTTCTCAATCTGATTAGTATTTTAACCACTTAAGAAAAAAATTGGCTTTATAACGGACTTCAATTAGTTAGTTAGTTTTAATGAGGATCTACTGTATATGCATTTTAAAAGAAATGTATTCAATTATAGATTCACTACAAAATAGGTTGCTGATAAAATTGTAAGCTGATCAGGAGTTCTTGAAAGAAGTAAGGGATAGGAAGCAAATATACAAAAGAATCAGTTATCGCCTTCACGAAACAACTACTACTTAATTTGATTACAATAAATTTGTATTAATTAATATAGTACACAATATCAAGAGCACAGTGGTACAATATATTACAATAAAAATATTGAAAAGAACCCCAATACCACAAAAATAATCAAAAATAACAAATAAAACAAGTTACTTAAGATTAAACCCTTATGTACATTTCGATGACCATGTCATCATCATCAGAGGGTCTTGTTACAAAACACAATCTAGCACACAAGAAGTTACAAACTAGAATGATGTAGTTTGTAACTTCCATCATTCTAGTTTGTAACTTCTTGTGTGCTAGATTGTGTTTTGTAACAAGACCCTCTGATGATGATGACATGGTCATCGAAATGTACATAAGGGTTTAATCTTAAGTAACTTGTTTTATTTGTTATTTTTGATTATTTTTGTGGTATTGGGGTTCTTTTCAATATTTTTATTGTAATTAATATAGTATTTTAAAATTAAACAATAAAAGGGATGTGTAGTGGGTGATTCTATATATAACAGAAGAAATTAAAAATTTAAAAAAATCTCAATAATATAATGTAATGGTTTGCAGCAAACAAACAATGTACAATGTGCATTGGAGAAAAGCGTAAATCTGAACATGTTAGAGTTCTCAAATTAATCAGGATATCACTGAAATGTTATAGAATTAAAACCAATATAGACAAACGTCTGTGGTGGATCATGGCCATAGTCTTGGAAAGGGAACGAAAGAGAAAATGAAATAACTGCCTACATAGGGTCTCAAGGCGGTTGGTAAGATAATGACAAAAACACTCATTAAGATAGATGTTTTGCAGAGTTCTAGAGGCAACAAATTGGGTTTGAGATGTACTGTTAATCTGTGTCTTAAATTATTAGACTTTATAAAAAAAGTGTTACTTCTAAGTAAAATTATTTAGAAGATTAATATAATATATATTGTTAGATTAACCCAATAAGGATTTAATTAGATGCGTGCCGCTGCATCTAGGAGTTGTGAATGAATTCAAACATGTCAATTGAGTTGTTTTTAGTCATGAAAGTATTCTCACCTATAAAGAATTAAATATTATACAATTTATATGGATTCAATTTTTTTTATTCATTATTTTGTACCTTATTTAGTTTATTATTTAATTGATTATTATTTGCAGTTATAATTAGTAAAAACAAATTGAAAGTTACTTATAGTTTGAAGTTTGCATTAGATTCTAAGCTCCTAATGTTATTGCTTACTTCAGATGTACAAAAATATAGATTAATTATACAAAATATTTACACTAACTAATTTTTAACTTTAGTGTGCTAGTGTTTGAAGCCTTCTTTGTCTATATATAATGCAACTTTACAAATGTTCGCAATCATATCTTGTCTCGGATTGTAGTAAACACACAACAAGCATAAGCTAACGACCGACACTGAGTAAAACCTATATTGAGCAAGAAACGTTATTGACATAAAAACTGATGCAAGCTTCTATTACCTCTAGAATGTCTGATAAAAGGACAAATATCTATTCTTCTTTATGCTGCAAGTTTTGAGGGGTGATAAATAACCCTTAATGACGTCTATTCTTATTTATCACTTATGACTGGAAATTAACACTCTTGAAGCAAACAAACAGCAACGACATTCATTAGACCATCTGAGCTTGCCATTGTACCTGCTACCAAATATGTGCTTTGACAATACAAACTTGTCCTTAAAGCGCAATGGTTTAAACATCTGTTATGAAAAAATTTTGCAATTTGATTAGTTTTATGTTGTACTTATATAACATGTGCTGATATTTAATTACTAGAAATGTTCTCTTTTTAAAGACATACAGTAGCTATCCTTTATGAACACAGAAATACAAAAGACATCATTTTACATTAATACTAAAAATATCAAAATTAAACTAATGTGTGTAGTATCATCTATTGCTTCAAGAATAGAAACAAATGATTTTGAGCAAGAAAAATTCAACATTTTCCTTATACCTTAGGCTCTCCTTCACTGTCCTTATCAAAACTGGAGTCCTTTACTTTATCTTCAGGATGGTCCTGCATGGTTAGAAGCTCATTTGTAGCTCGAAGCCCTGCGATTAAGCTGTTCTGTTGTTTCTGTAATAATTTATTATCCATTGTTTATTTAGGACTTCAAAACTTTGCATAATATTAAAATTAACAATAAATAAGATTAAAGTCAATCATAAAATCGAAAAATAAAACTCTACATAATAATGTAAATTGATTCATAGAGAAGTACTCAAAACACTTACACTAGTGGCTCGTATTTTCTTCAGACACCCTTCTAGCCATGTTCGAATAGTCTGTTTAGCAACCTCTTCTTCAATAATGTATTCAAACTCTTCTCTAGCCAGCAATTCCTCCAGTTGAAGAGCTTTACGGATGTCCACTGATCGGTATGACAGCATACTGAATTGTATTCATAAATTGTTAAATTCAAGAACATTATAGTATTCTAAAATTGATTTAACTTTACTTATAAAAATGTATTATACATTTAAATTTTATTATTACCATACACATAAACTGGACTACTAATGAGGGTTTTATTTTTCTTTGTAATCAAATATTTGTCTATTTCTGACGGACATTCTTAAATTTAATAAACACATTAGATAAGAGTGTTGTCTTTCTTATCCTTAATTGTTGGTTTCCCTTGTAAAGGGAGTTTTTTTTTTACTTTAAGTGGGAAAATTAACTTATGTTTTGTTTTTTAGTTACTGTCATCCCTAATTAAAATATATTAGCGATATCAATAGATAAGCGCAATGAGCCTATACAAAATTAACATACTAAAAAGCTATATTTAAAGATTTTGTATTTCATTGTTTACAAATAAAATTTAAACGAAAAATTTGTCATAGGACAAAGTGAAAATGGTTTACATTAAAAACTTGGTAATAGACAGGACTGGCCATCAAAGTTTAGTAAGCATAGTTCGTGCAGGAATGAGAAGTGAGTGGGAAAATACGGCCGGCTGTGGAAGGAAAGTCACCACACATTTAATGTGTGCATATGCACATGCGTTCATTGGCTTATTCTACTCCAGCTCTCATAGAAAATCTTGATCTGTCCCAAGTAATAATGTTTTCTTACAAAGTAGGATCACTTTTGATGTTTTCTAGGATGTAAGAACAGATTCTTCAGGATTCCTTCTGTTCATGTGCTATAGACCTTTTACCGATTTTTTAACACACTTTGATCATGCCAAAACTTTCATGAAGAATATAACACGTTCCTTGTCAGTATCTATTAACTCAGGCATTGGTCTGACACTTAAACGATAATCCTGTCAAACAAATTTACCAATTTTTCAATGCTAGTATCACTTTTTCTGACGACGGTCTGCCAGTACGTGTCTCGTCACTTTTGTCTTCACGACAATCTTTAAACCACTCAAACACTTGTGTTCATGATAAACAATCATTACTGTTAATTTGTTGTAACATTATTAAGATTTTTTAAGTGCGCAAAGAAATTTGATGATCACATCCTGTTTTTTCTGTACACTCAAAATTTTTTAAATAGACAGACAAATCATTAACTTCTTATAACTGACTCTATAGGCAGAATGAATAAGAGAGTCAAATGAAGCTAGAGCAATGCGCAGAGGAGGAGTCTTATGACCAGCCATACGATGTTCACCCTTACGTATTGCATTCGCTCTGAGGCTACGCAAATACTAATCAGGTCTTTTTCTAACCAAACCTCATAAACTGAGCCTGTTTTCTTTTCACCCCGCACTTTCTTTTAGATATAACTAGTCAAATACACTTACTTTAAAACATCATGGAATGTAACATCTTCTCCATTGTGCAGCCTTTCCAGCTCGTAGCACATGTGTTTAAACAGCAATCTATCTTTCTGAGGGTCAACTTCTAATCTTCCTCGTAACAGTCTTAAAATAAACCTTACCTAAACATATCAACATGTATAACTAATTAAAATATTAGAACTTATATTTTATTTTTCATAACAATTCAAACAAATATAGTGATAAATTTACATTATAACAATGATACCAAATTTAGTATTTTAAAATAAATCACTTTGTTTTCAAATACATCTGCTTACAGTTAAACACACGGAAAATCTATATACATCTTTATAATTGATAGAGTACAAAATGCAAATGATGAAATCGCTAAAAGGCCTATCCAGGAATCAATCAGATAAAATGCCAGGAAGTTGTATTAAATTGAGGGTTGAAAGTTTTTTTGGCTCCAATCATACCTGTAGTTTCTACTTTCTGTGAATGAATTTAAAACTGTCCAGAATGAATCCATATCAGCCAATTCAAGCAATGCACACACCTCAGAAACCAAGCTCCAAAGTGCAGAATAGAAGTGAAAAGTTGGGGATCTTTTGTGGACTCAACTGTTTCTTTGAAGGTTCAATCTTGTAGAGTGCAATACTGTAAGGAGACTCCACAGGTGTCCTTGAAGGTCTGTTCAAAAGAGAGCTGCTATTATCTCCTGCCAGGACCAGGTTCTTTCAAAAATTAATAGAGTGATTCAGTAGTTATACCTTTAGCACTCACTTCACCACATCGAAGTAGCACTTGTAACAATCCATTCAGTAGAGAGATGAAAAGTCAGCCTATATTCATGCTGCTTTGGACTGATGAATGAACCACAACTTCACTGCAATAATGTCTGTGAGAGTGATGTATAAGGCCAGGACAGAGGAAATTCATGTTTGTTTCCTACATATGAAAAAGTGGTATATACAAATGATACACAAGTTAAGATTCAGAGTAAGTAATTTTCTGAGTAATTCTCTAGGCCTAACAAAGGTAATTTCAGCAGATCTCTCCAAAGTACTTTACATTGCCTTAACAATAGCCAAATTTACTGTCTCTTAAAGTAGTCCAAGGCTCAGCCATGTCTCCAGGTACCTTTGCTTATTTGTCATAAGGCAACCAATTAACCAAAGAAGAGCCGAAGTTGGCTTCTTCAGGCATGGTCTACGTCATTGCAGAAAGTCGAAATATCTTCAAATTACTTGGAATCTGGTAGTATATACTGTAATGCATATGTGTACAATTTAAAAATTTTAGAACTATTCCTATCAAAAAGCATTCTATATTAACTACAGTTTTCTTGCTAAATATGTGCTCTAGTAAAGGCAATGGCAGTGTTAGTATAAACTGTTGTATAACGAACGTTAATAATTTATGTCATATTTAGCCATTAATTAGTAGTTCAGGGTTGACAGGACACAGAGTTTCCTTTAGCTAAACAGACAGATCTATACTTAACAGGTTTAAATTTTATACATCTGTCATCTATAGACCTGTTGCAAAACACCTCTGCCATCAGAAAGTTATCTGCCATCAAAAGTTAGTTGCACGTGACTTTTATTGTTCTACAAGTTGGTCCTCTTTCCACAAAATTCAATCATGGAGAAACTACCTATTTCTAGTTTCTTCTAAGAATATACTGACCACTATGTACTGACCACATCTTAATAAAGTTCCAAGAAGCAAATTAATTATTAGGATCTCACAGGGCAAAAACAGCAGATCTGGGTCAATCTTAAAATGAATCACTACAGAATCCCATTTTTGTATAAAAATTATGAAGCTGAAGACATTGTAGTATTAAAGAACTTATTTTCTCAAAATTTTTAGAATCTAAAAGTGATACATTGCAAAATTGTAACATGTCATACTTAACCTGCCCAAAAACATTTCCAAGCAACATATATTTTTTTGCTCATATTTACTAGCAACCTTGAGCATACCTGTAATGGAAACACTCTAATAGAATTTCAGTAATTCATAGGACGGATATATGGGTATTCAACTACATGAAATAAAAATTTAAGTTATAACAACAGTTATAGAAGTAAAAGTGAGAATTGTGTAAATATTAACATTAAAATAAAATAACACCTTTACCCATCTAGAAACTTCAAAGTCCGCAGATTTCCTTTATATTTTAAAAAAAAGTTATGATTCAAAACTAGTTATTTTACTAGCGAACATGGGTGCCCATACCCTCCTCTAGATCACTCCCACATTTAAAAAACAAAACAAATATCCAAGCGTCATAAGTATACCAGTGAACTTTTTTCGAGAAAGTCATTTTACAAATAGGACATGACTTGAGAGTAAAATATGTTTGTACAAAAAATGTGTTTCTTTTAATATTTACATATTATTGTTTTTAAATAAAAGAACGAGTAATTAGATTTATTTGTTTGTTTTATTTATACATTAAGTACTGTGGTATACTACTTTATAAGTAGTAACAGGTTAAATTAGCGTAAAACTTGGAATTTCTTAGCTGTTTAATTGTATGCAATGTCTTCACTTCTAGCCACCCTCCTCAATGTAAATGTTCATATTAAGAGATGACAAAAGTCAAACCAAAACCTCTAATGATAAATAATAAAATTTGAATACAGATATTCATGTAAGGAGAGAAATATAGCTCTTATATTAAATTTGCTGGAGCATTAATCAAGTATATATCTCCTATACTTACTCTTCTTACTGGTATTACACCTCGTTGATGAATGTCAACAACATTCCAAGTATTTTGAAAGTTGCGAATGTCAGCATAAGAGAGTAATGCGTCTTCTTCATTAGAATAAAATAATGAGAAGTTTTCCATAATGATAGCTGTTGAATAAAAACAACAAAAAACTGTAATGCATTTTTTCTGTTGAAATTTATAATAGTTTAAAAAAATATAATGACATAAATGCAATTTTTTAAAAAAGAAATGCATTGTAGGCACTATTTGAACAAAATAACAGTTAGTGTTCAAAGGCTTATACATTTTTACACATTCAATTAACATATGAAATATTATTACCCTGCTACTTTGATAGATGGGTGAAGTCCAATTGGATGAATGAACTCCAATCAGACCAACCCTGAGTGATCTCAGAATATTTGGCCAATTTCTGACAATTTTAAATGTTACTGATTATACTCACATTGGATTTTCAGGCTGCTGACAGGGGAACAACAAATGGTTGAAAGGCTTTTGCTCTTGATTTTTCAATTGAAATAATAAGGAAGGTAATAGAGAAATAAGTTTCTCACATGGTTCAGGGTCAAAACTGCAATTAATCTATTTAATGATTTTATATCAGTTTGTGACTATACATACTTTAATTCTTTTGTAAATTTGTAAAAACTTACTGAGACAGAATGTTTTCAATCACTCTGTGGCGATCTTCATCAGTGTCTGAAGGAGCAATTGAAAACGTTTTGTCTCAGTAAGTTTTCACAAATTTACAAAAAAACTAAAGTTTGGATAGTCACAAACTAATGTAAAGTTATTAATTAAGTTTCATCAAACGTAATGAACTACAAAATTCAAGAGTTGCAATTAATCTTAACACATAAGGTTATGACAACTGTGTTTTCAGATAGACGTAGATACTTGTCAGTCAAATTTATGCAGGAAAGGACAATTATGCAGATGCTTATTGTGGTATTCCGACTGATGATTTGTTATTGCATGACAAAGTCATACCTAATTCTGTCAATAAAACCCAAAATCTGAACAGATTTTTTGGAGTAACAGACTGACCACCCACCACAGAATGCCAGCAAAAGATTTTCACTTATTTTGTTATATAAAAAAATGTTTCAAAGGCAAGCATTTCTCCACAGATGATAAGTTTAAAGAAGCAGCTGAAGAGTGATTACAAAAGCATAAAGAATGATTATTTCTTAAACAAAAATTGTAAGAACGTAGACAAATATAGAAATTTAAATAATTAATTTTAAACATTTTGAAAACAATTGTAAGGTTTTATTTTCTAAAAATACCTTTACATTTTTTTAATGGGTTATTTTCTTAATACTCTCAATAAATAAGTTAAGATTAAAATGTGACTGTACTGTCATATATATAATTTTTTTTTCTAGAAGTTAAAACAAATTCATAATGATTTTAAATTATTTTTTTATTTCACAAGATTTTTAATCATAGTTTAAAGACTTACTCAATATAACACATGACTTACCCACAAGTAGATTGAGCACAATGTAAGTGATGATAACGTAAAATGAGCAGAAATATATAAGAGAAGCAATAAAGTTTCCACAATCAGTCTCCCAATAGTTGTTAGCAGGAGTGCAATATGGAGGTTGTATCATACAGTCATGCATTATTTTATTCCAGTCTTCTCCAGTAACAATACGGAATAACATTGCAACTCCTGTTACTGGGGAACCAAAATTTGCTCGCCTAAACACAAAAAGCAATAAATTTATTGCAATACTTATAATTAATATTCGAGCTGGTTTGTGAGTTAAAGTTATAAACACAATAAATATACACAACTCACAATCATAAAACTTTAATTTTGTATGTTTTTGAATAACTTATGTCATCATCATCAGTGATGCTACTACAAACATAACAACAAACTAAAGAAGAAGGAGTTAAATTTAAACTATCTTAACCCACTTCTTTAGTTTAAGTTATATGTTTGTAATAGCATTATTGATGATGGTGATGATATAAGTCATTGAAACATGTATGTATTTAAAGTTTTATAATTGTGAGTTTTGAATATTTATTGTGTCAATAAATTTATTGATAAACAGAGAATTATATTGAAATTATATGCATATTTTTTAAAGTATGAAAATTAACAAGGACATATAAAAAGCTGTCTTTTCAATTAACTCAATCAAATCACATATAGCTTTTCACAACATATAAAACACCAACTTAGAGCAACTGTGGCGTAAATGTTTATATTAATTAAAACAACCTCTCACCACAAATTCAACAAATTTTATTTTAACCTTATGTACATTTCGACTACAAAGTAATCATCTTCAGAGGTAATTTTACAAATAACTAACTTACAGCTAAACCTATGCGTATTTATAAGCAACAGGAACTCCTTGGCCACGCCCCCTACACTATATGACCAATCATGTTACGAGTAACAACTAGGTCTAGTCTAACAGAAGGAGTTACCGTTACATTATTTTTGAATTTTACAGTAATTATTAAATTTACACATTTAACAATTAAAACTATAACTATCTCTTAACTAATAGATACAATTGGGAATTTGGGATAGGCCCTTTGTCAGAATTTAATAATTTATTAGTTTCATATTTATTAATAAACATACTTTCGAAACTATTTAACATATTTTTTGATTTAACATTTTTAATTAATTTAAGGTTATTTATATCTAAGTTATGATTAGTTTCTAAGATATGTTCAGCTACACTTGATTTCTCTGGCCTTTGAAATTTTATATGACTAATGTGTTCGTTGAATCTAGTGGAAATTTTTCGTTTAGTTTGACCAATATAAATCTTTTCACATGAATTACAAGTTACTTTATAAATCCCTGACTTATCCAATGTTTCTATTTTATCTTTTGGGTTACCTAAGAGATTTTTAAGGCTATTTTGGCTCTTATATGCTACTTTGAAATTTACTTCTTTAAAAACTTTTTCTAGGCCTTTTGTTAAATTTTTATCAAAGGGTAAACTAATATATTTATTTTTAACAGTTTCTCTCTCTGGTATTAAGGTAGTGGAATCTTATCTTAATTTATTCAAACTCAGTTTTCTTAATATATTATAAATAAATTTAATAATCTAAAAAAAATCTATTGTCCCCTAGTTCAACAAATCATCCTAGGCTCTGTTGAAGATTTCCTAATCTAATCAAGAGCTTCATGTATCAGTAAATTACTCATAAATTTACCTGAATTATAAGTTGGACACGCCGTCAATTTAAGCTCAAATGTAATAAAATAAGATGTACCAAAACAAAACTTAAATAGAACATAAATAAGATTCTTAGGTCTGTTGAAAAAAAAAAATAAAAAACTAGAAAGTGCAGAAGAGCGTACATTGAGGAAACAAATACCTACATTTAAACAAATTTTACCATGAACTATAAAGAACGGATTTGTTATAAAAATAAATACAAAACGGAGATAGTATTACAGTTATCACTAAGAAAGAATTTGTAGTATATATAAGACAAGGACGGCTCCAGGATAGATTTTCGGGAGGGGGCACAATGGCAGCAAAACATGAGGTGGGTTTGGAGAAAACATTTAAAAAAAAGCCTGGAAATGACATTTTATGCTATTATTGTATTTAAAAATCACAGACAATTTTGTATTTTTTTAAATCAAAACATTAACTTTTTTCCTTTCATCAAACGCATGTCTGATGAGGTTAGCACGGATCGTCGTAGTACAAAGACTGTTAGTATAGCCGAGCCACCCGGCCTGAATATGGAGGCCTGGACCAAGGCTATGGTTCAAAGGTGAGGAATTATCCCTCCTCGTCAGTCTACCGGTTGGGGGCGGTAGAAATAACTGCTCTGACTGGGGAGACTGGGGTAGTTGGGAATTAAGTCCTCACAATGCTACTCTCACTTCCCGGGTGAACCAAGGGCAATGCGACAGTGAAGTATGGGCGGGAAACTACCCTAACGACACAGTTGTAAAAAAGAGAGTAAAGCAGGCTGTTCGCTTCATGAGCAACAGTTAATAATGTCCTGAACTTGGGGTGTGCTTCAAGGTCAGTGACTGAATACCCAATCCAAGGTGGAAGGATGAATGGCTGTAGGGTATAAAATGCAGTTGCACACGATCCCCTTGAGGAACCAGACAAAACCTCATTGTATGTTGTCTTGCCAGGGCAGTGGGGGCTCTGCTCTGGTCGACCGTTATTTCCCCCATACTCGTGGAACTTTATTGGACCAAGTAAGTAAAAGAATTGATTTCGAGACTGCACAGACAGTAAGAGCCAATGAGACGGCAAACCGTGAGTCTGTAGCAGATGTGTCAACAGCAACCATCACTGGGGGTGCGGGGGCGGCTGTCAAGCTGCCGACTGCAGAAACCGGTGAAGTGGCTGTAGAGTTGAGCACGCTGTCTAGTCCTGGGGATGCTCTGCGGACCCAGGCGACTGCAAATTAAGCAGAACAATGATCAAGATCCTCCAAGTGAACCTACAGCATAGCAGGGCGGCGAGTGCTGTCGTGTGTAGGATGCTGGACAGGGGAGAGGTGGACTTGGTTCTCATCCAGGAGCCATGGATTTCTGGAGGACGAATATGCGGGCTGGCGACATCTGGAGGTAAGTTGTTGTACGATAAGGACTCCGGTGTTCCCAGGACGTGTATCCTGGTTAGGAGGGGGTTGAGTGCTTTTGTACTAACGGACTTCTGCTGCAGGGACTTAATAGCAGTGACGGTGGAGCTGCGGGCGGAGGGGAGGATGAAGAGGCTGAACCTTGCCACGGCATATCTCCCCTTTGACTACGCGGGGGCTCTACCAACACAAGAGCTGAGGAGGCTGGTCGAGCACTGCGGGGCTGTGGATGAGGAGCTGCTGGTGGGGATGGATGCTAACTCCCATCACACTTCGTGGGGAAGTACAGGTACCAACACTAGAGGTGAGGAACTTTTAGCTTATCTTAGCTCTAAGAATTTACTAGTCTTAAATCAGGGGGAAGAGCCGACGTTTGTCACTAGGGCCAGACAGGAGGTCCTGGACATTACGGTGGCATCGAACCAGACGGCTAGGTATGTACTAAACTGGTATGTGTCGGATGAACCATCTTCTTCTGACCACAGACATATTAGGTATGATATCTCTCTAAATCCAGCCATGCTTCGGCCAACCAGGGATCCAAGAAGAACAGACTGGGACTCTTACAGGAGGGACCTGGGAGTTCGGATTGAGGAGGCTGGATTGGAGGGAGGAGAGAGCTAGAAGACTCTGCCGCATTGGTTGGCGAGGCTATAGTAGAATCCTTTACTGATAACTGCCCTCTTAGTGAGGGGAGAAAAGTAGGGGATCCGTCATGGTGGAGCAAGAAGCTAGCCAAACTTCGGAAGACCACCAGGAGACTCTTTAATAGAGCAAAAAAGAACGGGGAGTGGGACCAGTATAGGAAAACACTAACCGAATACAACAGGGCAATTAGAGAAGCATGCAGGAAGTCCTGGAAGGAGTTTTGTCAAGAGATTGTCAAAACTCGGGAAGGGGCACGACTGCATAAAGTGCTATCTAAGGACCCAGTTAACCCGGTGGGGATGCTAAGAACCCCACTGGGAAATATAACAAAAACTGCAGGGGAAACTGTGGAAGAATTAATCAGAACACATTTCCCTTCCAGTACCCTGAGGAAACTTGGGGGAGCAGACACTGAACCAGTTGCCAAACTCTCCACAAGACGTGGTAAGAGGGAGGACTGGGAAGTGGCAAGGAGGATAGTAACTCCACAAAGGGTAAGATGGGCTATTGGCACATTTAAACCCTACAAATCTCCAGGTCCAGATGGGATCTATCCTGTGCTGCTGCAGCAGGGAATGGATTTGCTGGCACTGGTACTTACTAAATTATACAGGCTAAGCATTGCTTTAGGGCATGTGCCGGCAGCCTGGAAAGCTAGTAAGGTGGTCTTTATACCTAAGCCCACCGGTAACCAATCGGAAGGGAAAGGATACAGACCTATTACACTCATGTCCTTTGTTCTTAAGGGACTTGAAAAACTGGTTGATAGGCATATTAGGGGGGGTGCTTTGGCCATAAAACCACTGCATTGGAACCAGTATGCTTATCAACCGGGGAAATCCTGCGAGGGAGCTCTCCATCAAGTGGTTGGTAGGATTGAGCAAATGATCGCCAAGAAAGGTTGTGCCATAGGTGCCTTCCTCGACATTGAAGGGGCTTTCAATAACCCCTCAGTGGAGACGATGGTAAGTGGTGCAAGACGTCATGGAGTGGATGCAACCACTTGTGGTTGGATAAGTTCCATGTTAACAAACAGAAGCATTTCTGTAGAGGTGGCAGGGGAGGTCAGAAGGGCGGAGACAAGTCTGGGCTGTGCACAGGGGGGGGGGGTTCTCTCTCCTCTGTTGTGGTGCCTAGTGGTTGACAACCTTATTGAACTCCTGAATGAACAGGGGTACTTCTGTCTAGGATATGCGGACGACATAGTTGTTTTGATCCTGGGCAGATTCCCTGATAACAGTCCTTGAGGTAATCAGAAATCCTCTACGACTGATTGAAGAGTGGTGTAAAAAGGAGAACCTTAGGGTAAATCCAAAAAAGACTGCTCTCATTAACTTCACCAGACAGCGAAAAGATCTGACGACCAGGATGCCCCGCTTGTTTGGTGAATACCTTGAGTTTGTGGGGGAGGTGAAGTACCTGGGAGTTACTCTGGACAGGAAACTCACCTGGAACCCACATCTTGAGAGGACAGTTAACAAGGCCAAAAGGGCACTGATGACTGTGAGAAGAATGGTGGGTAAGAAATGGGGACTGAAGCCATCAATGATGCACTGGATGTATCTGAGGGTGATAAGACCTATGATTACCTATGGAGCTCTGGTGTGGTGGACAAAGGCCAACCAGGCACAGACAAGAGCTAAACTGAGCTCTATCCAGAGATTGGCCTGTCTGTGCACACTGGGAGCGATGTCAACTACACCAGGTGCAGCAATGGAAGTAATGCTTAACCTCCCTCCCCTTGAGCTTGTCCTTAGGGGAGAGGCGAGGCTGGCGGCATGGAGATTGCGCAACTCGAGCAACTGGGCTAACCTCCCAGATGTCTCGGGACATATGAGTATCGAGTGGGTGGTCAAAGAACCCGTCTTGGAAATGGGCAGCGACCACATTACTCGAATGTTTGCACCTGACCAGGTCCACCAAACTATGATGGAATGGTCAGGGACACTAACATCGGGAGCTCAGATCTGGTACACAGATGGCTCCAGGATGGACTTCGGCACTGGAGCGGGGGTGTATTGTAAAAACCCAAGGGTAGAACTAGTTTTTTCCTTGGGGAGGCATACCTCTGTCTTTCAGGCCGAAGTATATGCTATAAATGCCTGTCTGGGAGAGATAGCGAGAAGGGAAACACACGGGACCCGGATTGCTATTTTCTCCGACAGTCAGGCAGCAATTAAGGCACTAAACGGACACGTGGTCACCTCGGCCATAGTCAGGGAGTGCCTAATTAACCTACAAGCTCTAGCAAGGCACAATCAAATCATGATAGGTTGGGTGCCAGGGCATAGGGGAATACTTGGAAATGAAGCCGCAGATGCACTGGCCAGGGAGGGGTCTTCGACTCCCGTGATTGGACCGGAGCCTGCGGTAGGTATTTCCAAATCCATGGTCAAGATGGCAGTGCGAAGGTGGATGGCTGAAAGACATTGTGAGCACTGGATCAGGGCCGAAGGGATGAGACACAGTAAGCTAACCCTTAGGAAACCTTCCTTGGGGCTGCAGAAGAGTCTCGTCTATCTGTCTAGGCAGGAATTGAGGATAGCCACAGGTCTACTCACGGGACACTGTGGACTAAGGAAACATTTGCATAAAATGGGTATCTACAAAGATGAACCAGTGTGCAGATTATGCGGGCAGGAACTGGAGACGGCCACACACATTATTTACAGATGTGAAGTACTTGCTGAGAGGCGCTTCAACCTCTTTGGTGATGGAACGGCTTTGGTGGATGCTGAAGGTAAAACTCTAGTCAGGAAACTCCTAAACCTGGTAAGAGGGAAGGGGCTATTTGACTAGATCAGGGAGGTAAGTACAATATACCTTAAGGTAGCAGCGCTTCGGGCAATTCAAACCCGCTCCCAAGTTTAAAAAAAAAAAAAAAAAAATAGCCGAGCCAGTACGGAACTAGTGTGTGACTTGTAACATGCCACTGTTGTTTATGATTTGAGGAACTATCAATGTTTTCAGATGAATTTATACACCTAACATTAAATAAATGTAAAAACAATATACATTGCTTTAAAATAAAATTCAAATGAAAAATAAATTTTCATAAGTAAACTGGGATAAATTTAAATGTGTTCGGAGAATGAAAGATATTTCTAAAAAAATTAGTACTTAAATTCTGGAAGGGGGTGAATTGCCCATACTGCCCCTCCCCTGGAGGTGCCTTTGATACAAGATAGCAGTTACTAATTATTAGATCGGATTGAAACATTAAAAAAAAATTTCTAATGTAATAAAAATTCAGAGTCAAAATAATTTCCAAATATTCTCTAGAGGACGGAAATCGCTAAATAAGATTGCCACAAATCACAGTAATGACTCTAGTGACAGTCTTGTACATTTGGTATAGGAAAACTGGGTATCCTATTCAGTCCCAAGTGATTTAAGAAGCAACCAATAAAACTGTTACCTCTGGTTCAAGCATTACATTTTATTACAATACTGGTCTAGAACAGGCCTTATGAACTGAATTCTTAGATACTATACATAGATTCTTACACACTGATACTGTATGATTGTGGGTACTTTGTAATGTCTGACACTAACCACTAGCCAGATTTTGAAGTCGGTTTCATGAGGAGTAGTGATTTCATAGGCTGGTTGTAGAATCTCTAGATACTTATTTTCTTTAACAGTTGTGGAATATTCAACCACCAGTTGGTTGTGGAATCTCTATATTCTTTGAACAAAGCAGTATGAAACTCAGACAAAGGTATCATCCATCATAATTTTTTTCATTATATTTCTGTTCTTTATATAATTTTTACTATAAGTAAATGTTCAATATTTATACTTATATATTGTGTTTTGATATGGGGTTTTAATTAGACCACAAATAATTCTGTGGTATTTTTTACCATTAGCAAAGTATTTTCAGCCCTTTTGCAGTGGGAATGTTATTGCTCTATATTCATTATAGTCATTGTTTTGTTTAAAATTAAATTTATAAGAAGGCGTATTTTCTGTATTGTGAAAAATAGTTAAAGCATTTTTAAAAAAATAAGCATGCAACTTGCTTCAAAATAGCTTAGCATTTGAAGGAAAGTAGTCAGCAGTTCTATGAATAATACAGTTCAAATATACTTAGAAAAGCATTTAAAAAGCTGAACAGGCCTTAGAGTTTCTGCCTTAAGTTTCAAAGTAATCTATCAGATGATAGGTCAAAACGTTTTAATCTCCTTCTACTTAAAACCTTAAAAAATATATAATTACTAATATATGGTAATTTGTGAATAAGGAAGAATTTTGTAACATTTACCTTCCAATTCCTTCACCATACTTGACAGTACCAAAAAGTATTGAGCCGGCAAGAGCATAGAAGAACACCAACAAGAACATCCCAAAAATAATGAAAAAACTCTTGCAAACAGACACACCAACAGTGAGCATAAGCATCTTCAGTGTCGCATGTTTGCCAGTGATTGTAAAGAAGCGCAAAACTACGACTACAAATCCTACTGTGTAAGATAGGTTGTTCTAAAAATAAAGTTAGAAAAATATGCATTTAGTTTATTAATAATAAAATATATAACAGTAAAACCAAATGAATTATCAATGAATCAACAACATGCATATTTTGATAAGATGTTAAACAAATGTTTTAGGATTTAACAGAGGTATATGTCGTTATATATGTTTCTATTCATTTTTGCACGATGAGATGTTAAACAATGTTTTAGGATTTTAATAGAGATATATGGCGTTATATATGTTTCCATTCATATTTGCACATTTCCATTTTATTTCCTATGAATATCAAAATACATAGCCAAAAAAATAGATTACTGTGGAAAGCAACTTGAAAAAGATTTATTTAACTAAACACAGTCAATTTATATTAGTGGCTGTAGATATTTTGTAGGCTTCCAGTTTTTGTAAAAAATATTTTTAAAAAACAATATTTTTATTATTAGATATACATACCAATGTAGAAGATAGCCCTAGACCCCAGGATTCGAATTTCTTAATCCTTTAACAGGTTCACTACCACTCAATATTAAAACCTGTGTAGTTTAAATCTTCTCAAAAATATTTCTTTTGATTAATATTGTTGTATACAATTGCACCCCAGTATGATGGACTGAATAACCCATTTTATTGAAAAGCAAAATTGGCCATTTTATTTCCTATTATAAAGCAAAATGTTCTTGAAAAGTATCTAATATGAAAATAAAGTAGAAAACAAATTCTAGAAAGTTATTTAATAAGAAATGAACGGAATTTACATGCATAAGTGTTATTCACAGCAATTTAAAAAAATCAGTTAGAACTGCTAATCCAGTTATTTGGCTAAATTAAAGTCAAATTCAACGATAGTGCTAAAAAGGTTTTTGTTACTTACTTTCGCTAAGGAAGTCTTCAGATTAAAAGTCTTTTGAGGTTATTTTAATAAACAGAAGACACATTTCAGCCCAGTAACCTTTTGTACAAGGCAATATTTGTTTGATTTGTGTCAACACTTGAAAGTTTAGTATTATAAATATTACTAATGTGTCTATGCTATTTACAGTTCTCTAATATCATTTGAGATAATGGTAGTTTTATCAAGTGGTTTCAGACCAGTGACCTTTTGGGTAAAGCACCTAGCTGGTGGGATTTGAAAAGGTTTGTACAACAAAACATCTATAAACTCTACATACATTATTATTATAATTGTTAGTAATATTACTGTACTATACACAACATATTTCTAGATCATTCAGTTTATTGTATAATTTTTAGGAGGAATGCTACTTGACAGAATTTATCAGGAGCCAGTCACACATGCTGCCTTTGTTTATATGACTGGTGAATGGTATGTTAAAACCAGTTTGTTATATGCATTGTCAGTTTATTAGGGGTTGTTATAATAAGGTACTACTATATTGTCAATTTAACATTATAAAAAAAACTGTAGTACAATATTAAATGATTATTATTATAAAAATTATAGCTCTTCTGCAGGGACAGTAGCTTAACACAATATAATACAACCTACAGTGTTTCCATAGTGGTGACAAACCAAAGATTTGAATTCAAGTATAAATTTCTCCATTTTGGTAATAAGAATTATTAATGAATGGTTTTAGAAATTCAGAGTTAAAAAGATGCATTTACAATAATAAAGATTAAGATTCTAAAATGAACCAAATAGTACTTAGCTCTTATCAAATCATTAGCCCAAATGTTGGGGACTATACTTTAAAAAGACCCTTGTACTTTTTAACCCTAAATTTAGACTGAAACACATAACAATGTTTTGGAAAGTGAAATTTAAGCCACAAAAATTCAATAAAAATTTGTAGAAAAGCAAAAAAAGTCTAATAAAAAATAATTTGTTAACACTAGTAAATCAGATTATCTCTGACTTTAAAAAATAGTTGCTCTTAAGAAACAGAGTCGGCAACAGTTTGTTTTCTTGAAAAAATTTTAAAAATAAATCAAAATTTCGAAGTTTAACTAGGCAACCTATAGTGCATAATATAAACTAAAATAGCACACATAGAATAGTAAGAAGTTCTAAAAATACTCCTAGAATTAAGTTACTCTGTTCCTCAAGTCATTTATGAAAATAAATTGAGAAAAATAAATATAGTTTAATAATTAAAAGAATCTACTTACATGCAAAGTAGAATTGATGCATATCCAGATGACTCCCAGTACTGTAACCAAAAGGTCATATCTGTTTCGTCGAGACTGCCAGTAACCTCGAGGAGTGAATGCTATGTTCTTCATGACAACTTCTACGACAAACACTAACGTTAGAGCAGTACTCACTAAAGCTAATGGCCCTGTGTGACTTTCTTCTTCACGCCACTATAAAACAATCTCACTTTAATTTTGTTTGTAAACCATTACCTTTTTTATTAAAGATTTATTAAGTTATGTAAAAGATAAACAAAGACCTGGTAACACCTACATGTAATCTATCTTCTTAACATATGCACATAAAAGAAACACACTGAATTATTTAAAAAGCCCAGCTGTCAGTCAAGTTTGCATATGCGAAGTGAACATTCAAGGTATTTACGTTGGTTATATTATTTGTAAATATAGAACATATAAAAAATGAAGTTAAGTGATTTGAATGAGTATTTAATCTAAATAAACATAACTTCAATTGAGGTTTTCATATCAAATGTAGAATTTTCAGATGGAATTCATGTTGAAACTAAAACACAAAATACAATTGCTAAACAATGTGTAAGAATGAACATAAAAGACTGAATAAATTAAGTTATTAAAAATCCATAAAAGACTAAAACCAAAATCATTATGTGTTGAATAGAACTGCATTTTCCTCAGAAGTATTTAATAAGGATAGTTAGTGATAGCTCTGGCATGAAGTAATTACAAAAGAGATTATTTATTGACATTTTTAAATACCTGCAATTTGTAGGAAAATTCATTTTCTATTATGCTAAGCAGCTAAAATACTTTCTGGTTGAAAAAGAAAGACACTTATCTAATTTAAGTGTATATCTAATCTGTAATCTATGAACTTACTACCATTTTCAAATATTTTAAGAAATGTTTTTGGTTAAGGTTATGTCCTTTAGTATTTAACAATAATACTTTGAAAGAGATATAAATATAAGGAAGGTCATTAAGAAGTTTAAAATTTTGGATTTAGAAAAGTAATGAAAGGTTTTTAATTTTCCAAATTCAAGAAAAGCTATATTATTAAATTTTTCTCACAACCTAGTGCTTCAAATAAATAAACTCATATTTTTCAAAAAATAATACACACTAAATAAAAAGACTACATACTTCAAAATTAATTTATAGAATGTTAAGTTACACAAATGTTTTATTGAACAAAACACTTTAAAACTACTAGCTTCAAATTTAAAAATGTACAAAGTAAAACTTTTTAAAGCCTTCTAAAAAAAATATCTAATAAGTTAATACTAATTATCACAGTTATTTGCTATTTATCTGTCATTAGATGCATGTAAAGGATAAGGCATTGCCACAAGATATGTAACATATAGAGATGATTTCAATTTTAAGTGTAAGTTGTGAAAAATGCAGTATAACTCTGAGGTATAATAAACAATCTAAATATATCACACACTGGAAGACAATGGACAGAAATTGTCTCCACAACCATTAAACTTGCATAAATAAATGAAAAATTTCTGACCATACTTACTGACACACACAAAAGGCTGCTGTTGATAAGAACCATGCCAGCAATGAAACGTTTAAATGTAATGTTCTGTGTCATGTCATAGATTTTTGCCCTGAACTTCTTTCCATCTGGACGAGGTGGCAAATGAAGAGGTTGGGCGATTTTCAGTCTTTTCTTCAAGTCACACCTGAAATAATTTATACACTTCAATAAACAAATGATGGGTTAAACTGCACAAACCCAGGGTAAAAAAACTAGGCGTGGGCCTCATAAGATTGTGAATCTACTGCATGAGATACAAATTTACCAAGATAAATGAATGACAGCTGTATACCTTAATGCCTTCTTTTTTCATTTTGGTCCTCAATGCAAAGACTTTTTATCATGTGTAAAGAGTTTTGAACAGTTTAAAAATTTTCAAGATATTAAAGTGGAGAAGAGATATTAAAGATGTTGCATGCCTTGATACGCCTTCCAGAACAAAAAAGGCCAATTATTGGAAAAAATTGGTAGTTTGACTGTCTGTTAACTATTTATGTGATTTCTCAACCTATAAAGGTTTGACAAAAAATGTATAAAGCAAATTTTAGAAAACTTTTACTTCTTTTATAAAATATACTGTCAAAATAATTGTATTGACTATTTGTCTGCCATTGAAAATAACCTTTTTAAAAAGTGGTAAAGTTTGACAAAACATTAGTATACTTATAACTTAGAAACTAAAATCAATCATTGCATTGAAGGGGCAAGCTTCACCAAGAGTTAAAAATTCTTAAATGAATAGATAAAAATTCAAAGTAATGATTATTTTTATTGATATCACTTGGCAAAAAACCACTAATTATGGATGTTTTTCATCAGACCCGTTTTGCACTAGATCAGTGCATTGCTCAATGTTGTGAGTCATGGGTCATATTATTGCTCAGATGTTTTGAATTATTGTGAGTTTGTGGTGTAGTGATGTGTCATTGTTCATAGAGTTTCAAACAACAAGTGATACAAATAACAATAATTTTTAAATAAACCTCAAGATATACAACACAAAAACTGAAAGTTTCAAAGTGATCATTTTTAAAAAAATATTCATGGAGTTTAATGCCTTTACTGAAATCCTGAAAATGAAGCCATTAATTAACATTACTACTTTAAGGTTCTTGCTCAACTTTATAACAAAAAAATTAAAAATGATCCAGATCATCATGACAATGCACAGGTTTACACTACACCATGAGTCATAATGTATAACATTTCAGTATTACAAAATATTTTGTTTGTCAAGCTTGGCACTATATGATCTTTATCTTTCCCTATAGTCAAAGGTGAGTTAAAAGGGAAAAGCTGATAGTTGAAGCTATGAAATAAAAACTTACATGACAGAAAGGTCACAGACAAAAGCTTCTACTACTAAAACAAATAAAAGACATACACAAGACTCACAAATTAATCATTTATTGACTCATACACGTTTCAATGACAGTTATCACCAGTGAGTGTTGCTACTACAAACTCTAACTTACAACTAAGTTACTACAAGATTAGTTGTAAGTTAGAGTTTGTAGTAGCAACACTCACTGATGATGATGACTTTGTCATTGAAACGCATATGAGTCAATAAATGATTGATTTGCGAGTCTTGTGTATGTCTTTTATTTGCTTTAACATAACCTCACAAACTAAGGTCAAAGATTAGTTGTACTTCTACAACTGTTTTGATAATGAACAATTTACATAGAGGGTTGTAGGGATAAATGATGCTGTATATTGAAGGGAAGAATACAATATACATGTTGAAATAAAATGTTTCACCTTGCTATTTTATAGTTACACTTTGCATGTGTTAATTTAAGATTTCCTTCTGTATCTAACTCATCTAAATTCTATTGTTACAGATATTATATAAATATAATTATAAAATAAATATTCTAGAAGTACATTTTGTTAATTGAATTAACAGAAACTTTTGTGGAAAGTTTAAGAAAAATGATATATTAGTCACATATAAAACTTTATTTTTTTAGTGTTTCAAGGCAAAAAATACATTTAACCCATTGTTGCCTATGGACGGAAGATATATATGACACATTAATCTTTCATATCACACGGAAAAATTTTTTCTGAATGATTTTTATAATTGTTAGTTTTTTTTAGGAGAGGTAATTTTTCGATGTGTCGTAGCAGAATAGATGTCTTTGATGTCTAAGGAATATTTATCTATTCTCAAAACCTGCAGCGTAGATAATAATAGATATTTATAGCTTAAAAGTTGTCTTTTGATCAAATGTTTTAGACATGGTAGATAGATCCAGATTTTATATCAAGTAGACTCTCTTGATACTCACTTTCCAAGATTACTTGGTACCTCATCACTCTAGTTTGTAACTTCTTGTTTGCTAGATTGTAATAAGACCCTCTGATGATGATGACATGGTCATCGAAATGTACATAAGGTTTTAATCTTGAATAACTTGTTTTATTTGTTATTTTATTATTTTTGTGGTATTGGGGTTATTTCCAATATTTTCATTGTAATATACTGTAACACTGTGCTTTTGATATTGTGTATTGGTACTTAGTGTCAATCAGTAGCTGAGGTTTCTTGTGTGTTGTAATGTGTCAATATGGAAAATCTGCAGTTGTCCGAGGTTGGTCGTTTGTTAGGAGTGAGTGACAGAGAGGGTAGTGACGTTTAAAGTTCTGAATTTAAAAAATACTTTTAAATATTTTTTAAAATTAGTTTATTTTTGTGCAAATTCCTAGTGAACAATAATAGTTAAAGCCTAGAAACTAATGCAAACTTCAAGCTATGAGTAAACTTTAATTTGTTTTTACTAATTATGGTTACAAATAACAATTAATTGACAAATAATAAACTAACTTATTTACAGAATAATGAATACAAAATTGAACCTGTTTAAAATATATAATATGTAGTGCTTTATAAGTGAGAATATTTTCAATGTGAGGGATTAATTCGTGCCTGCTAGATCACGAATAAACTCATCCACAATGGGTTAAGGCTAATATTGCCTAGGCAGGGAAGAGAACATATTTACATTTGTTCATTGATCTTCCATGAATTGAGGACCATAGTTAGAATGTCCATTTATATACAGACAAGTCTACCCGATATACCTTTGTTTTACATTGTCTTATTTAATTATTTAGAAATATAAACTTACCATCTTCTCTGGTCTACAGTGAGCAGAGCGGTTCCTTTGTTTTCAGAATAGTTAGCAATAACAACACCTACAAATAATGTCAGGCCAATCATACATCCTAGGAAAATATAAATGTGTATGTAGATAGCATGGACCTGAAACATGCAAAATGTTACTGTAGTCACTAATGTTTGAAAAATAATTAAAAATATTGGGACTGACATTTGTCTCAAATGATAAAACAGGGTCTCACCTGATTGATGTTTGGTAATGCTGCACATATTCTTGTTACTGTTTTATCTTACTTGGCTTTTTTACAGAAGTAGACTGATTAATGTTTGTAGCGTGACTGTTGTATTTAATATGGAAAACTTCAGAAGAAAATTTGCAATACATTTTTTGAAAGTTATAACAAGTGTATTGGGAGGAGTGTTTGAACACAAACAAATTTCCAAGTGGTTTTTTCATAATTCGTGGGAAAAGTATTACGATTAATAAACGTTTCAAGAACATTTAAAATGAGAAAACCTAAAAAAATTCAGCCTCGCAACACTGATAAATTTCTGATTTTAGTGTGTTGTTATCAGTAAATTACATTAGTTGAAATTAGTTATATTTTGAATATTTTAAACTGTAGAAATTTTATAAAACATTGAAAATTAATTGTTAATTTTTTAAACCCTTTTTTGGTAAGGATTTTGTTGCCTACCATATTTTCCTACCATTTATAAGGTTTAGCCTGTTGTAATAACAAGTAATAATTTTTTAAACATAATAAAAACTTAGCGCCTATGCCTCAGCACAAGTGAAAGAAGTAGGTTCTTTATAATCCGTTTATTTTAACACCAATAAAAAATTCATTTTAACATACTCTTTAGAACTAGAAAAATAAAGCAACTGAGTTTTACATCATTTATAGTATAGTAAAGCAATTAAATATTACACAAAGACATTTAATTAAGCTTTAAAGTAGGTAATAAAATGAATATATTTTTTTAAAAATTGAATCATTTTGTCCTAGAAGCGTTTTTTTTTTTATTTGCGTAGTTTTAGTAATTTAATATTGTAACTTGATAAAATATTTTTTTTTAATACTTAATTTACTTTTTTACCAAACACTTCGAGGTTTATAGTTTTTAAATGTGCAGTATCTATCTCACAAGTCTCATCTTTCATATATCAGATTCTTGGATAGGAATATCTGAAAATAGATAAAGTGACAATGAAATGTCAAAGGAATGCAGGGAAGTTACAGGGATGGATTTTAATTATTATTCTTAAAAGTATTTGTAAATATTAAATTGTAATATAAATGATTACTATTTCATTCTATTATTACAAGACTACAAATTACTAATTCACAATAACTAAAAAAAAAAACACACTTAAATTATAACAAGCATACAGCCAACACATCACGTCACAAAACTGAAAATAATTACAAACTACAGAAATAGACTGGTTAGTTTCAAGTCTTTGATACCTTGTTTGTACATACATCTTGGTTTTAAAAAGGTTGGTGTGCATTGTTTAAACACCATAAAAAAAAAAAATTGTATCATAACACACTCAATATTGGCTATGAAGCCACCAGAAGTAATACAACCAGGCTAATTTAGCTACAACACTCAAGGCTTGTATAATTTTTAAATGATAATTTTAATAATACAATCTTATACAGTAAGAAACACTTATGTGGATTTTCCTGACATTCAAATTTTCCCTTAGAAGATATGACATTTTATTACAGAAAATGAAAAAAAACTTTTTACTGACATAATTGAAAAATTAATTACTACCCATTTTTTTACCTTAAAGGAAAAAAGGTAAGTCTTTAATAAAACATACACTGTCAGGTCTCATTTACAGAATTAGATTGTTTGACTGCCCTACCGAAGTTAATACTTTTTTCAAAGAATATACTTAATAGAGGTTTTAATAGAATATACTTAATGTAATTAATAATAAAAGAATGCATTTAATAGAAATTGTTAAAAAAATTATTTATTTTTTAAAATTTTTTTTCCAGGCAAAAAACTACCTCTGGTTATCATTGCCAATTAGTATGGAATACAAATTTTATTTAAAAATTTAATTGAAATAGGTTCTTAAAAAGTGTCAGATGTACTCATTATGTTATATTGAATTAATTACTGTAAGATTTATCAAAATATTAAATTAATATATTTATTAAATGATATAAAATATTTAATAACATTTCCCTTAATAATGTAAAATAAATAAAGTAACATATCTTAAGTGTAAAAACAGCTGCACTACAACATATCCTATAAGATAAAAGAATCTGTTATATGAAATCACATGTTATCACTTAATTTAAGCTAAAATGTGATTTTGAGTGTGATGGTAAGCTATCTCAAATGTATCATCATTGAATTTAATATTTTTTAAAAACATATTTCATGCACAGGAAGCAAGCTAATATATTTGCAGATATAACATGTAGATTAATATATATATTTTTTTAATCACAAATTATGATTTTGAATTATTTACACAAATATTAAATACAACTATTTATGTTTACAAAAGTCTCTCACAATAATTAAAATATTAAATCATAGAAATTATAAAATAATACTTGCATTTCTAGCTTGCAACAGGTAACAACATGCACAAGGAACCACTTACTGGACCCAAGGCTTTTATTAGAATGTCCCTCACGTCCAACCAGCCCTTGAAAGAGAGCACTTCAAACAGCGCTAACATTGCATAACCTATGTTGTCAAAGTTAAATCTTCTCGGGTTAGCCCTGTGTCAGATAAAACTGGTATTATGCAACATTTGTATAAATTTATCTCTACACACAAAAAGCTACTTAAAATAATACTAATAAAAGTAGCTCTAAAGCCACTCAAAGAATAAGTGCAAAAAGATTCAATGTGTTTCTTAAAATTATTGCGTTTTGAGAAAATATAATAAGTTATTTTGTTTTCATCACAAAAGTGCTGTAAAATATACAATAATAATTATTTTAACATGCGGAATGTTGATCATGACATATGATACACCTCTTTTGAATTTTATGATGTTATTCAAATTCTGAGTCTTCAGTAAGTATTGCTGTTGTTGTGGACACTAGCTAATACGATAATTTCATAAATAATGAAATCTATATTGTTTAAATAATTATTTATTTTGTAACACATATTTTGTTATACAATGTAATAAATGAAGTTTTAGAAAGAAAGATATAAGAAAGAAGTTGTAAATATTATGTAAATAAAAATTATAAGTATATAAATGGTTTGCACTTCAACTGTTGTTGGGTTCACCTCATCAATGCTAGATCAGATTCTAGCGAAACATCAGAACTTTGATTTTATGAACTGCAAAATGAATGGATGTACTCCGAATATTAACTATTCATCATATATATTAGTATTAATTATGTTATTAGAAATAGCAAGAGACATGGCCAGCCAATAAACAATTATATGCTCAACATTTAGAGTAGCGTGGGGTTGATTAAATGTTTGTCAAATGTCGCTGTTATAAGTATTGGTCAGACATAACCACAATGTTTTGTTTACCACTGTGCCTAGATACGACAGAGGAATAGACAGCTGCTTGGCCTTCTTCCACTAGTCGGTAAATTCACCTTGTGTGCATTTCAAGACACTTGTTATATATATTTCTTTCTTGTGTATATTGTACATCTGATGATTTACTCTGATGATACACTTTTAAAAACATTAGTAATTATAAGATCAGAAAGTAAAGAAATAAAAGAGATATTGCCACAAATATTTTTAAAAAATAATTCAAATAAGCTTAGTAAAAATGTAATTTAATTTGCAAAATAATACTGACCAAACTCTAGGTACCAACATGGAAGGGTAAGACTCATTTGCACCAGGCAGAAGTTTCATTTTAGATACAAACACTCGACGCATGAATACACCAACACAATCCTCTCTCCTCGAGATAGTTGGGTCATTGCATCGAGCAAGACGACCTCCAAAAAGTTGTACTCCATAACTCGCAAACACAAACATTAGAACTATCAACAATATCGATACCTAAAATATAAAGAAGTTATTTATAGTTCTAAATTAATGTTTATTTATACTGAGTCAATTTAAACTTGTGTTATAATTAACATTTTTATTTAAAAGCCATTCATATTTCTTTGGACATCTATATTATTATGATCATCTTGTCTATGTAATATTTGAATAATGCTTATTATTTATTTTATGTCTTAATAAGAAGTACATGAAACTCGTGCTATTTCCTTAGCATTACCTATTACAATTCTCAAGATGTTAATATTTAATAGGTCAACTAAATGAACTATCCTTTTTCTTATAAATATATTTTTTTAAATTCATATGAGGCAATGTTTTTTATACACATATTTAAAATTTTGCTCTCACCCTTTCCTTTAAAAATTTTTAAAGTCATCTTCATAATTCTCTCTAATTATTGTTGTACCCATAATTCCATGTAATGTAACAATGGAAAGATCCTGTTATAGTGATAAACATGCTGACATTCAGATGGACTTTCTTATTTAATTATAGATTTTTTTGTGGACTTTTAACTAGTAACACTCCTAACTTTTTTTATTGGTTAGTGTTTATTATGAAGAACTGTAATTATTCATAAAAGTGAACTTTACATAAACGAGGAATGATTATTGCAAGAAAAATATTTATTGGCAAACTTAATCTTGAACACACAGAATATGATAGATGTTATTTTACAAAATGCTTAATTTCTGAATATTGTATTTATAATTACTACAAAAAAAATATAAAATTTGTCTAGGTTCATTTGTAGGCAAGAATAAATTTGCTTATATCTTGCTTGATGCTACAAAAAGGAAGCGCTTCATAGTTTTACTTGTGTACTACAATGTATTATCTGTTATAAGGAAATAAAATATTTTAGTTTCTTATATTATGCTTCAAGTCTTTTTTCCTAATTCTATGCTAATTATTTTTTGTTTAGATCAATTGATGTTGTTTAAACATTTTATCTGTTTTATGATCCCAGAAAACTAGTTAATTATTAGTAAGTAATATTGTTAATAAATTACCTTGATTAAATTCTAAATTCATCTGAATTTCCCTGACTTAAGATATTCTCAGAAATGTCCTATATTTCTCAAAACATTCCCATCTTTTTTATATGTGAATACATTTTATTTTTACAGAAATATAAAACAGTGTTTCATGTTGATATGTAGAAAAAAATTTAAATTGTATTTATAAATAATTTATGTTAAAAGTTTAAACACTATACAAGACATGAAATTTTTAATACATATAATACATATTTTAACAAAAGGGTTAAATATAATTTAAAAAAAGATAAATGTTGGGATAGACTACAAGAGACAAAATAAACTTTAAGCAATTATTATGTAACCCTAAAGATAAAACAGTTACAATGTTGAAAAAATCAGGCATTTATAAGATAATTTGTAATACATGTGATGGGATTTATATAGGTCAAAAAAAAAAAAAAAAAACATAACTAGATATAAAAAACATCTTGTGCATAGTAAATATGATAGGCCTGAATAATCAAGTGTACTAGAACATATCCTTCATAATCAGCATGTATTAGGTTAAAATGTTATATTAGCTAAACGAATTAACTCAAAAAAATACTAAATAGTTATAAAAGTATTTTTATAGTCACATCAAATAATAAAATATGCAGATAAAGGGCCTGTCCCTAACTCATCTCTATACTCTTTGATTTATTAGTAATTTTTTAATAATTTTAATTAGCTTTTATTTTATTTATTGTTATTAGCTGTAGTTTATATTACATATTTATTATTATAGTTTAAAGTTTTCTAAAGTGGCATATAGGGTTCAAGATAACCGATCGTTGTTTGTTAGTCAAGGGTGGAGAGGGGCGCAGAGCTGACCTCACGCCTATATATGGCAACCACAGATAACGGCTGGCGTCAATCTAATTTGTAACTTATTGTTTTCTAGATGGTAATTTGGAAATTAATAAAGACAATAACAGGATGATGATGATATGGTTATCGAAATGTACGTAAGAGTTTAGTCTTAGGTAACTTGTATTATCAGTTATTTTAGTGGTTTTGGGGTGTTTCCAATATTTTTATTGTAGCATATGATAGGTTTCCTAAAATGATTTTAGAATCTCGTTTTATAATTGGTCTTTAGTTGATTTCGGTTTTAAAATTGAAGCTGAAGTAAAAACAAAGTTACCAATAATATCTCCTTGAAGCCTCTGCATAGTTCATCCACTACTTTTCGCATGTGTGGTACCAATGTGAATATCCGCAGTGGCCGGATACACCTCAGTATCATTAAAAGCTGTGCTCCAGAGTTTGGAGGAACATTCACTGGCATCCAACACAGGAAAACAAGACTTGTCTAGAAACAGTAAGTGATACAAATTTAGTAAAATAATAATTTTTAGAAATTGATTAAGCTATAAGTGTATTTGAGTTTAGATGGGCAAAAATCCACACCAGAAAATTTAAACACATCTTATTAATCTTCTTGAATATTTTCATCAGTTATACAATTTTCTACCTCAGTTCAGTTCTTCCCACTTCCTAATTTAACTTGTCAAAGATATTATAAGCTTCAATAATGTTAATGTTTGATTCATTCATTTGGTCACAAAATTATTTTAAAAAAACATACTATAATGAGAAATGAAAAACATATATGAAATACAAGGTTAATATCAACCATTATCATTTACTCGTACAACAAAGAAAATAGCAGAACATACACTATTACACAGTATGTACATTATGATTAAAGTCATACCTTAGGAGATAATGCATTAAAACTTTTCACCAAAAAGATTGTATAAAAGATGCTTGTTGTAATCATCTTGAATTCACTGACTAAACTTTAAGTATAATTATTCATTAAATGAATACTTTTGAACTCACACTGATGTGTTTCGAAACAATAGTTTTATTTACAAAGCTGACCTTTCTACTAAAGTTGCTTATTGTAACCATCTTGAATTCACTGAGTAAACTATAGGTATTTATTGAGTAACTAAGTGAATTCGCCAACTTCGTAAATGAAACAATTGTTTCAAAACCTGTCAGCAAGTAAGTTCAAAAGTATTGACTTAGCTGTGCAATAATTACTTACAGAAAAGTTATACATCAACAAAAGTCAATGAAAGAAATAAATAAATTTCATATCATTGTAGGAATTATATTTCATACCACCAGATAAAAGAGTCTATTAAAAAAACAGTTGTATATTTTATTATACGATTTTGAATTTAGGTCATGGGTTGAAGATTTAAATCATGTTTAACAAAACTCTACAATAGATGACAGTAATATCAGGAATATTTTTAATATCTTTTTGGAGGGATATTCAAACTGAAGGGAAATAAAATAAATGTTTGCTAGTGATTTCAACTTTTGTATACAAGATCTTCGGATACCAGTCTCATCAAGATCTAAGGTAGGTGTATACATAGAATATCAAATGTACAACAATTGTTATTTCTAACTGTCATTTTTTAGATACGTAACAGAGGAAAATGAGAAAATTAGACTACCTAGAATGTAAATTTCTTAGGAATTACACATGCATTTTAAATTAATTCAATAGTTGCACATTTTTAGTATATCATATGGATTTTATAATTTAAACT
>JBAIZL010000007.1:53027121-53109621 GCA_036971475.1 Prosapia bicincta | reverse complement strand
GCCAATTATTAACTTTAAAAATATCCATTAAAACTTTTCTACATGTAAGATGTCTTTAAACATCTGTACTACAATTTTGACAGGAAAATGCACACCTCATATTTCTCATATTTTGTTTAAAATTATTTAATTTTTGAAAGTTTAAAGAAACCAATGCAATGTTCACACTATTTCTTTTATAAATTATGTTAAACAAATTAAAAAAATTTTTTTTTAAATGAAAAGGACTAAGAAACCCATCACAATTATGACTGAAATAAATCTAGAGTAGAAATAGATTGTCCTGATTATAGCTACGCAAAGATTTTTCATTAGCTTCACCCAAAAGAAGGACTACATCATGATGAATTGAAAATGATGAAATGAGATTCAGTCTTAAATTTGATCCATATAGGAAAAGACAGAGTTAAATGGAATACAAACAGCACTAAACTTACAGATCCCATAAGCCATGACTTGTGTACTATGTAAAATTACTGAAATTCTAATAATAAAATTGAAATCAATAAACAATTTTAAAATTCTTGATCATGCTTTACCTGATTTGAAAACTACAGAAATGAAAAAAAGAATCATTACTCATTCACCCCAAAAATTATTCCAACTGTAAAGGTAGCAGTAGAAAAGTGAAAGTAAATCCTTGACAGTGGGGCTTATATATTACAAAGTTATTTTATCTATGATGATATGGTGTTCCAGAACTAGTTTCTCAACACTACAAAGCAATATGTATGACTGCCTATTTTAAAGTGAGCGTAAATGAATGATTGAATTTTTTGTTTCCTATAGTTACCCATTTTTGTTTAGGATCCCTTTCCTGCATTAGTTAGCACAAACAAACATGCAAAAACT
Organism: Prosapia bicincta; assembly: GCA_036971475.1. Classification (NCBI taxonomy): domain Eukaryota; kingdom Metazoa; phylum Arthropoda; class Insecta; order Hemiptera; family Cercopidae; genus Prosapia; species Prosapia bicincta. The sequence goes on along the minus strand of JBAIZL010000007.1, from coordinate 53,108,769 downwards.
ATAGCAACTATTACATCATCACTACTACACACTAAGTTTCCAGATCACACTTTATATTAGATTTTAAAAACACATATTTAAGTACATTTTTAAAACATGTTTTAGGCTTATAAAATCTGAGAAATGTATATTATTATATTTTTAATGGTATTTTACACAAAGACCAGCTCAAGTATCACTTTATTATTTTAATTTTGATCGTATTATTTTTAAAAGTTCAGTTTTTAGCTGATATACAATGTTCAGAATACTTTTAATAATGCTATTATTGAAGCAAAATAAGGTTAAGATTTTTATTAATTGTATTTCTGAAGTAACAAATAAATTCAGAGATGTCCAAATATTCACTTTTTCTGGTATAAGTTGATTCTTTAGTTTTAAAAATATATAGCCATTTATATAATAAAAACAATTACAAGATATTCAGAATACAAACTAACACTCATTTTGAAATAAACAGTAAAATTATTGTTAAAATAGAAGTAAACTTGCAAACTTTTCATAAGTCAATGCAAATAGATAAAAAAACCAGAAAGGTATCTCATAGAAACAATAGACAAATTAGATAAAACTATAAAAGTAAATGATAACAGGCAACCACACGGAACAAAAAAGCGCGTGGAAACAGAAGAGTTAGCACAATATCACATGGCTTTATTTCTGTGCTGGTTTGGTTATAGAATTGTTGATTATTTTAGTATGACAAGCTTTCACCTTTTAACATTTCTGTAAATTTCTGTTTACTCTTCCCAATAGGAGGTTTTAATTTAATTTGTATATTATAACATTTTCAAGTCTATTCTTATTGTGACGGCTTATATAAATCTATAGACTATTACAGCTGATATTGATATAATTAAAGTTTTTTTGTAATTTTCACATATATTAATTTCCTATTATAACTTTTTATTTGATAATGAGAATTGAGTTTTAATTATAACTTATTTCTTATAATGAAACAAATGGGAAATGGCAGAATAAAAATTAAAACTATGCTGAATAAAAAGTTATAATGAATTTTATGACATAAATGTTGGCTATACTGTTTATTATTATAAGTTGAGAGTAATACATATTGTATTAAAAATACAGAATCAATAAGACAAAGAAATAATAATATATCAAAATATAGTAAAATGTACAGCGCTCAATTGAATAGGACTATACCTCTTATAGTATTATAAACAATTAAAACCTCTTAAACCACACACAATTTTATTTATGCCCTGATGTACATTTCAATTGCCAAGCAATAATCTCTAGAGGAAATTACTTCAAGAGAAATTTTAAAAGAGTCTTGTAGTAATTTCTTCTGAAGATGATTGTTTTGCAATCAAAACATACATCAGGACAAATAAAACGTTTTTGTGGTATTTATAATTAAAAACTATACCACACTTGCTCCAAACTATTATGGTATTTTTATATTTTTTTAACAAAAAAACGCAGATTATTTTCATCTGGTGCTCCACATACTAATTTTGTTCTTCTAAATTGGAAGGTTGATGGTATTTATGATATAATTTATATGAAATAAGGTTTTTTGACTCAAAAGTGAATTTTATTGGTGTTTTGGAGTGAGACTCTAGCCAACTAACAGATGTTTTGTTTAGTTACTGGCATGTTATTTAACTGTGTCATGAATTATTTAATTTTTTTATTCATCTTTTGTATAAAATTATAGAAAATAATTTTTAAAATTCATGTTTTGAAGTTTAAACAATATTCATGTTCTAAATCACTACCAAAACATAGTTTTACCACTTTTGGCAAGACCTAGTTTCACTAGGTGGATATATGGCAAAATACTGAACAAAAAACATCTTTTTTTAATAATTTACTTACTTCTTAAGGAAACTATAAATTTAAAAAACTAACCTTAAATAGACAACAAATGGATGAATTTTAGTAATTTAATAGCTAATGGGCAGGATGATCTTAAACAGCTAATATCTTTTAACATGATTTATGACAGGTCAAGTGTTTCTAAACTCCTACATTAAATCGTAAACGTTTGATTATTTTTTCTACTTTCTACAAACACCAATTTAAAACATAATAAAGGACTCAGGTGTAGAATAAAAGTGATGGGATGCCAATGATAATATAATGTTGCCTGAGTTTAGCATAAGGTATCACACCCTGGGACATTTTGAATAATTTTTTAAACATGATATATATTGTGGATTCACAGGGTTGAAAAATTATAGTTTTAAATTCAGAACTAAAATATTAAAAATGTTAATTTTACAACATAGTTAACAAAATATAACAACAAAAAGCTTGTTGTTTATAATGCATTAAAAACTTTAGACCAATAGAGCGGTTCTCAAAATATATACTATTCAAATTTATCTATTAAAATAAAAAATAACCGGGACACTGAATTGTTATCATTTCATTATCATAATGTAAAGGTATAATTATAAAAAACATAACAATGCTACCAATTACTTTGTCTAGTCTTTTTTTAATCTATCCCATCCTGTGCCAACTTTTTACAAAATCAACTTATACTCAAATTGAAAATTTGTACTCACACACCTCCAGTTCATTTATTTGAACTTTTCTAAATACTCAAATAAATTATATATAATTGTTATTTAATACTATTCGAACACAAAAATGAAAATTAAATTTTGTCTATTATATTGGTATTTAATAATATCAATTTTATTCAAAACTGAAGTTTCCAAAGCATTCATTTCTTAAAATTAATGTTATAATTTTGTTTTAAATCCTTCCACTGTTCATTACATTTGAATAAATTAAAATACTCTTTGCGCCATGGTTAAAGCTAATTTTAAAATAAAGTAAAATTAAGACAGCAATAGCAATAATTTGTAATAGAGTTATATTTCAGAGGTGGAAAATGTTTGGAATTTTCTTTATAGTTTGTCAGATTATATAAATACCACTAAGTGAGAAAAAACTGAATATATTTTGAAATACAGTTGAAATAAATCTTAAATTTTATGTTTTATCTATCCCAATTCATTATAGCAAATTCAATCAGGGGAATTATTTCATCCAAGCAATATCGTTTTAATAACAATACTTCAAACTTTTAAATATAACATTTATAACGTGTATTTATTCATTCGTTTATTACAGTTTCCTTTCTTACTTTGCTTTATAAATTTCTAAATTTTGTAAATTATTTAAACGTCTTCCTTTATTAACATAATATAAAATCTATATTTTAATTTTCATTTCTTAAAGAGGGCGTGGCTAACAGTATAAAAAACAAATTCAAAGTTTGAGTGAACAGTAAGATTTAAGTTTTGACAATGGAGTCATTCGAAAATGATTCAAAATATTGTAATGTTAGGAAAGGCAGAAAAATGTACTTGCAAATACTATTATAATCAACTTTATAAGTAGTATTCTAGGGTTCCTTTTAAATCTATATACCCTTGAAGGTAAATGTTAATTTACAATCAAATTCCAATAGGTTCATCAACATCTGATGTATTTGCTACAACAAATACAATAAAATTTAAAATGTTAGGAATATATTTGAAATAAAAATTTTGCAAAATCTGTCTTAATATAATTACATTGTAAAACAAAAGAGCTGCTAAAATTTCAAGTGTCTAAATTCTATTTTAGTCTCTATGTTGGTAAATTCGTAAAGATATTTATTCCATTTTATGTATAAAAAGATTTCTAAGTTTTATATATTAAGCTTAGAAACTAAATCTTAACTTTTTGATCAACAATTAAATCAGACAATTTAAAAAGACCATTCCAATATGATTGAATTGGAAGATGCAAGGCACAGAAGTAAAACCATAATGCTATTCTTGAATTTTGTAGTACATTACTTTGGGTGAAACTTAATTAATCACTTTTACATTAATTTATGACTATCCGAGCTTTAAATTTTGTAAAAACTTACTGAGCCTTAGATCCCTCTGTGGTGATCTTCATCAATGTCTTCTGCTTGGAGCGGTTAGGTTAAGTGGTGAAGGTTTTAAAGGCAGGTTTTCGATACAGTAATACCTCGACTAACGTGATTCCCAACGCGGTTTTAAATCATGATGAACCGTAAGGTGCTGTGTGGCTGTCGTGTCTCGCTCAGTCCACATCATTAGCAGGCTCAGTTGTGTGTTAGCTGTCGATTGTATTCATACATGTATATTGTGGTGCCGAGTGGAGAGAGCTATCTAAACTGACAATTGATGAGCTCAAAGAAATGTGGGAGCAAGGGCAAGACCTTAAAAACCCAGATACTTTAGACTCAGTTGATGTAGAAGATGAAATGACTTAGAAGAAAAAAGACAAAATGACTTAGTTTATTTGAGCAAGGCTTACAAATTTTGGAAAACATAGAGTACAACAAAGAACACAATTCTGCTACAAAACAAGGAGTAAAAAAAAATATTAGCCAGTTATGAGGAAATTCTGCGTGAGAAGAAAAACTCTTCAATTCGTCAATCGAATTTATTAGATTTTATCAAGCCTTCGATATCGAATTAACTTCTTTCCAATATGTATGAATATAATTTTTTGTTGTATTAGGTATTTCAGATTTTAATACATATACATTTTTCATCTAAATTATTGGTTTTTTTAGTCTTTGGTCCCTACTAAACATGATTCCAATTTGATATTATGTAAAATTATACCCCGACTTATGCGAATTCGACTTACACAGTTATCGCCCGGTCCTACTTATGGCGTAATTACGACGTATTGCTGTATTATCAAAGAGTATGTGTGATTAGTATTGGGTTTGTTTGTTTAATATGTTTGTGTTTTGTGTTTTTATGTGTTTGTAAGTTTCATATTGTTCTATTGTGTTGAGATGTGGTATTTTTTTCTTGATGTGTAGGATTTCTAAGTTATGGTACATCACAATACCATACATAAACAGAATATCAAATAAAATAGCCCACAAATTCCAAAACCGGATACAAAATAGCATACAAAACTAATAATAATTTACAATACAAAATACAACGCAACACCAACAACAAAAATAAACTACAAGCATCAGGCATATACAAATTAAACTGCAACAAGTGCAACAAACTCTACATTGGGTAAACAGGTCGCAGCTTCAAACAAAGAGCCGAAGAACACAAACAGAATACCAACTCAGCATTTTACAATAACGTAAAAGAAACAAGACAAAAATACACAGACATTTACCATAACCTAGAACTCTTACCCATCAACAAAACAGAACCATATCTCAACACACTAGAGCAATATAAAACTTACAGACACAAAGAACACAAAGTACAAACATAAATGAACAAACCCAATACAAACCACACATACTATTTGATATTATCGAAAACCTGCCTTTATCACCGCTTAACCTAACAGCTGCAAGCAGAAGACACTGACGAAGATTGACACAGAGCGATCAAAAACGTTCTGTCTAAGTAAGTTTTTACAAAATTTAAAGTTCGAATAGCCATAAACTAATGTAAAAATGATTAAATAATGATATTGTTGGAGTTGAGGTTTATTTTGTCTATTTATGTCAGTTAACACATATTTATTTAGACTTTACTTAGTGTATATATTTCATTCATTGCATTAAGATAAAATTCTTACCTACAAATATTGTTATCTATATTGTAACCTCACACTGCGGTTTTTATATTTTGGTTTAGTATGTGACACAATATTCTACACAAAAAATATATTACATAAATACAATAGCTGTTTTTACAGCCTATAAATTATAAAATTACACTGTTACCACAAAAAGTGAATAGTCAGAATCAAACCTATAATTTGTTTAATCAAGTAGTAAAAATAATTTATTCAATTGATATGAAATTGTGAAATCTAATAGACAAAAAATTACAAAATGTATTAAATACTGTTGATATCAAACTTTTAAAATATTAATGGACTTTGATATCAGGAATAAACAGTGAAAGGGTTGAATAAAAATTCTCTCTCTATTCATACTTGAAATTTAGAAAACGATATTAATACTCCAAAATGTATTTCTATAATAAAACCTGCCAGGTTCAGTTTAAGTTTGTTACTTAAATTTTTGAAAAAAAAACAAAATAATACTGTAATAATAATACACATTAATTTTGTAATTAATAATTTACATTTGTATTCTGGAATTATTTTTTATATTTGATTAGGAACTTTTAGTAATAATATTTATTAGGAATATTATTATTTTCTTTAAAGAATGTATTAATTATAACTTTTGTTGCAACATGTAAAATTCATAAAAATGACAAATACAAGCTTGTAAAATAAAACCACATCAAGTTAAACACTATCACAGCAATGTTAAAACCACCGTACTTACTGAAGGCTCTTGTATTTTACTTTACGTTCTTTGCCTGTCAATGGATCTCTGAGCCGAGCATCATATCGAGCATATACAATTAACTGGCAGGCTTTACGAAATTTACTTTCACGAGGTACCAGAAACAATGGCGTGTCAAATAAAGGATGATTCTCCCTTAAATCTTCTTCTCTTTGATTCCTAAAATGAAAGGTAAAAGTTAACTAAATAATAAGAAAACCATGTTTGATTAAATTTCAGTAAAAGTTAATTTGTTATTATGGATTTTAAAAATTCTAAATTGTATAACAAAAGTTCATTACTGCATCACAAACAATCTTGTTCTGAACCAAATAGATTTTCAAGACTCTGAATCATGAAATAATTCTTAACATTATCCTTTTCCCTGAATAAAGATAATTTTATGATGGTTTGCCTACAAACAAATAAAAAAGTTCTCACTCTCTACTATTCTGGCTCCATCTCAAATTAGTTTAAGAATTATAATGAATGTTATAGAATGAATTAAGTTTTGTAGCTTTTTCTATCAAGATCCTCACTTCTCTTAGGAAAAGTCACAAAATTTTATTCACATACAGTCTTTTCCTTATCACACAGTAGTCTCTTTTCCTTTATTATGATAGTGTTACCCAATTAAACGATTAATTGCTGCCAAATGATTAATAACAAGTAAAGTAATTAATTCATTACTATGGCTCCTTCCCAAGCAAAATGTATTATCTAACATTCTATTTCTTTGTACATGGTTTTATAGTTTATGTTCCATTTGTAGCATAGTGTTGGCCCCATTAAGTTCCTTGAATATTAAGCAAGTAAAGCAGGTTTATTCTGACTCTCCTAAGCAATCTTATGGATTATCAGAAGTCATTATTGTTACATGTTCCACATGAAACATTAGATGTCTTACAATAAGATTTTGCATCCATTTATTGTCCCTTCCAGTATAACCATCCATTTACAACAGTCAACGTTTTCCTAATTTATATTAATAATATTTTTAGTTTTTATTTAAAAGAAAGTGCAGTTAATATGTAAAATCATTACTAAATAAGTTTTGAACAGGTTTACAAACACTCAAGGTTGTGTATATTATTATTACACTGTTGGTTGTGTGAAAGATTATCGTTTTTCATTGTCATTTTGTTTATATATAAATATTTGTATCACAGAAAAAGCCATATGTACTTGTTTATTTAAATAAATTGTATACTACTATTTGTACAAAAAAGTACTTATATTTATTTTTAAAAATTTCTTTAATACATTTTAGCCTGTTTAAAAAGTGCATTTACATTACTTACTAAGCACTGTATTTACCAGTATGTAACTATTTTCACAGAAAATTATATAATAAATATATAACAAATTTATTACAATATAAAACAATACTTCTCTCTGCTTGCTAAAGATATTTGAAGCACTTGTCTAAACGTAGAAAAATTTATTTGTTGTTTAGAAGCAGAAAGAGGATTTCTTCGGTAGTTTTTTGTATTACTGATAAAGGTAGTATGTTTTCTAAAATATTTTGTTTTAAATCTGGAGCTTCTAAAATAGCATTATTAAATATAGAATCTATCGTGAGAAATCTATTTTCTACTTCATAAGGGCCCTTTCATGATTATCTAACACTAGTACAATTTTCAATATCATTTAGCAATTGTATTAATTGTTCCTATCACTTTCCAATATAATTTATTATTGCAATAAGTTTTATGAAAAAAAATATATAATTGTAAAAATAATTTTTAAAACAAGATCAAAATACCATGATGAGATTGATTGTGGAAATAACGAATCTCTTCCAAAATGTTCAGTCTTTAACAAAAAAACTTTTACAAATCATAAACTTTGTTATTTGACTCTTATACAAGTATTAATCATCAGTAGAAAAGTCAAAAGTAGATGTCTGTTCACGGCTTTCATTGTCGGCAATCGTAAGCACTGTAAAATTAAAATTACCTGGAATACAATAATCATCTGTGTTTCTATTAGAGTGTTAAATAGAATAAACATTAAGAGTGGTTTGATTAAAATAAAGTGTTTGGGTATCACTTGGGTGTATACTTCAGTGTTTTAAAAAAGGTAATTTGAAAACAGTTTAAAGACAAAAATTGAATTATAGAATTAAAAATTTAATTCTATGTAATAAAATGTTTGAACAAGTCAAGTCTAAAATTATTGAAAAAGCAATATTCATCATGAATGAGGTTCATTAGAACTAATTTAACGTAAAGTATGTAGTAAGGACAGTAATAAATTCACACATCATAAAAGTCATTCTATCCAATGAATTGACAGTACAAACCTTCGCATTTCAGCCTGTTGTCGCTTAGCTTGTAAGAGTTTTATGTCTAGGTCATGAGGACGACTTCTAGCTGAACTCATTCTGTTCATTGCTCCAATATCTCCATTTTCCATTAAATGCTCATACGTCTGCTTTAGTTTTATAGATCCACTACGTACACTTCTTCTTATAGATCTAAAACATAGTAGATAATGATTACTTAAAAAGAAAACTAACACAATCTAACTTGTAAAAATGATTGTTCATAAAGTAATGATTTCTAATTTAACCATTATAGATTTTATTGTTCCTAGTTAACACATGGTTCTTTTAACTATCTGTTATGCCATGGATGGCATTTAGAGTATTGCAAGTAGGAAAAAAATTAGACCCTTTTAGTTTTCCCAAGGTGCAGAATATTGAGTGGTCTTGTTAGGGCCTATTAAGAAGATGAAGGAAATAAATTACTTCCAAGGCAATACAAGTTAGAATAGCATAGCTGAGGACAAGTAAGGTCAAAATGTGCGAAAACAAACTTTTAATAAATTCATGGTTTCTTAAAAAAGAAAATCCAAAGGGTATAGACTTGTTGTATGAGGATATAAGAGACTCTGTTGCAAGTACATAGCAACTAGTATTTAAAACCTTTAGAGCAGAACATGTGAACCAAATATTAGAAATTATTTTGTAAAAAATTGAGAGTAATCTGTTAAACATAAATTAGATCATAGTTGCAAAATAGGCTAATAACAACAGCACATGACATGACAGTAATTGACTGTCATATAACAATCAATGTATACTACAGTCCGTTTCAAATTTCAGGAACAATTATTTAAATTTTTTTCTCTTTTGGGATTATAGTTTTCATTTCTAGCAAATTACACTCAAATATTAGTAAATATATCAAAATTATGTGTCGGTTTTGCCAGCTTCCATTTTTTTACTGTTTTTTAGCATGGAAAAAATATTGCAGACTAATAGCGGTCAAATCTGCTTGATACGGCTTTTAGGCTGTGCTTGTAAATATCAATAGCCATCATTGGTATTATGTGAGACCCATTATCTTCAAACTATTAATTACTGGTTAGTTGATTTCATCTTCATGTGAGCTACTAGTGTTTAATTAAAAACACTTGTACATATTCTTGAATTTTGTAGTCCATTACGTTTGGTGAATCTTGTTAATCACTTAAACAATAGTTTATGACTATCCGAACTTTATATTTAGTAAATTTGTTAAAATAATATGTCTGTCTCAGTAAGTTTTAACAAACTTACTAAATATAAAGTTCGGATAGTCATAAACTATTGTTTAAGTGATTAACTTGTACATATGTTACACTGGCTTATAGCAGCACTTACTTTTATGATTGTTGAGAATGGCTGTTTTGGGAGATGCGTCCCATTGTCAACTTAGACCGTAACTGACCTCTTGGTTGTTATAGGTTAGGATGGGGTTGGGATATAATTAGGGTAGGGATGTAGAATATTTTAGAGTATTTGGGGTTATGATGTCAAAAAGTATAAGTGAGTTATAATAAAATTGGGTGTTGAGTATGTGTGTAGGGTCTAGTTTGAAATGTTTGTATGTCTCATAATATTCGGTTGTGTATTGTTGGTTATTTTTGTAAAGAATTTGTAGGTTAGATGTTATGTTTGTGTAGATATGGTTTATGGATATAAGATGTTCGGTGAAGTTTGATTGGGTGTTTTTGTTTGTGATTGTTTCACATCCAATCAAATCTCGTCAGGTCAGTTACAGTCCGAATTGACAATGGAACACATCGCCTGAAACGACGGTTCTTACAATCATAAAAGTAAGTGCTCTATAGGCAAGTGTAACATATGTACAAGTGTTTTTAGTTATAATTTTCTATTTTGTTATATAATTTAAACAAGTCAACCTTATTTTAGACTAGAATAGTAAAATATTAACAAACATCACAAGAATCTTTGTTAAAAATAGATTCGGCCAGGACTATGATGCAAAATTGTATTTAATGTCTTTTTTGCTCCAGCTGTAAGTATAGACTAACAATTAAGAAGAATACTGTCAAGAGGCAGTATTAATAATGTGTCTAGATAACTCACTTCCAGTCTGCAAGGGGGCTAGGTCTCAGCATTGAACAGAAAAAAAAATCCTAAACTTACTTCTTTAAGCATTGTATAACTTACTTCTTTTGGTCAATACGTAGCTGTTTTGCACTGCTGATGGTTCCTTGAGGATTAAGAGGACTCTTGCCCGGAACAGGTATCACAGCTGAGTCACCCAGTAACAATCTTTGATTATTTGAATCACTGGAACAAAGACCAACATACTCGTATATCTAAGAAATGAATTATAAATAAAAATAATCATGTTTTAAGAACTATTATTATTACAATGTATAAAATAATATAGTTCACAGTATTAAAAAAAATACTTGAAAAGGAATGCTATCAATCAATTTCATTCATGTTAAAACACATAAAAAAGTATGTTAATAATCTGTTTACAGATTTTATCAACTTAGTTGTAATCACAATCCAACTTTAGTTTCTATGGTATGGAATACACATACATGTCAACTTTTTCATGACCTTTTTCTTTCTTAGTTTTTCCTCATTACATTTTTTTACTTCAACACCCTTTTTTCCCTTCAATATACATTCTTCATTCGTCATATCTACAACTGTTTCCCCTGTTATTTGTCTCTCCTCTATGTATTTCTGAGCTGCCTTAGAATAACTAGTTCTCATTATGTAACTCATTGTATTAAAATCAGAGCTGTTCCATCAAATCAGTATTAGATATCTTGATATGGTATTACTTCAGTTTGTATTTTTCTTGTTTAACAATATACGCATTTCCAGTCTTGAAAAAAATTAGTATAAACTAACTGTGGATTGAAGTCAGTATTGTTATTTCACTGACCCAAAGTAGGTTTCTCATTTTATTAAAAATAGAGTCTAGAGGCTAGATATTTCTTTATGATTAAAATAGAGAGTAGATCTAGATGTCCAGGGGAGGGGGTTTAATGTGTCTACTATAATATATATATATATATATATATATATATATATATATATATATATATATATATGTGTGTGTGTGTATGTATGTATGTATGTGATATTTAACATTGCCCATTATTATTCCGTTGCACTGACTTAATAGAGTTATTATATATCATTGTAAACAATTATTCCACCATTAAGTGCAATTAAATTTTACCTTATGATGAGGCAACTTTCGGTCACTTGACCATTGTCGAATCAGTGTCAAGTGACTGTGACCGAAAGGTGCTTCATCATAAGTTAAAAATTAAATGCACTTAATAGTGGAATTATTGTTTACAATAGCATATAATAATTTTTTTTTTTTGGAAGACGTGTTAATATTGAAAATCTGCGGTCATCCACGACCAATATATTTGTAAACGTTGTAAGCTTGCATTAAAATTGGAAAAAGGGAGCTTCAAACTCTATCACACTAAAGTAAAGTTCTAAATTTAAAAACAAATTAATGAAAATATTTTTTTAATAATTAGTGTATTTTTATCTATATCTAAAGTGAACAAAAATAGCAAGAGCCTAGAACCTAAAGCAAATTTCAAAATGTAAGTAACTTTCCAATTTATTTTCACTTATTATGATTAGAAGTAATAATTAATTAACAAATGATAAACTAACTAATTTACAAAATAATGAATACAAATTGTACCTGTATAAAATATATAACTCTTAGTGCTTGACAAGCAAGAATATTTTTGTACTAAAATACAACTCAGTTATAACGAGAAATTAATTTGTACACCCTAATCCTTCAGATATCAAAAAATTAAAGCCACAATGGGTTAACACATATAAGAATGGTTATTTTGGGAGATGTAGCCCACTTTTAATATGGAACATAGTAAACAAATTCTGAAATGACCATTCTCAAACATTATAATTTAATGCTCCTTTTAGAAAAGGTTTTACATTTTTTAATGGTGTGAAATTTAGTATACTGAAGTTCTATATTGAAACAAATAATATAAACTAACAACATTTTTGTTTTCATAAAAAAAGGTCTTTAGTGATTCAATACATGGTTTTAAAAAATTGTTTAAACAAAAAATAATAATTTGGTTAGTTAAATAAGTTTAAACTAATCTATCACTAATTTTCTAATCTCGATCTCAAATATGAATATAATTTCAACAACTGCATCTTTATATTATTAATAAATAGTAAACTCATTTACTTTTGAAGAAATTCCTTCAACTACTTACTTGATAATGTAAGTAATAGCATTCTTACGCAAATCTGTACTAACATGTCGCACTTTAGGAAGACTGTTGAGTAACTTAATTGGTCGTTGTTTGCGATACACCACTTTAGAATCAAACAGCTCACATATTTTTTTTATCACTCCTTCATTCTCATCATCTTCTATTTCATATACAAACTGCCTCATGAAACTTTCTCTTACCTGTAAAGCAATATAACAGGTTCAAAGAGATATATAATTCCTATTATTAATTCATAAGATTTTAATACAGACAGAGCTAAATAATAACAGCACAAATACTAAGGTCATATTTATTATTGGCCATATATATTATATTAACAATATTATATTATATTATCATTATTATATCAGTCATTTATGCTATGAAGATGAAGCTGAACTGTACATCTAGTACCTGGATAGAAGTAAATAAATTCTAATAAAATTCAGTACGATATACACTTACTTAAACCTTTGAATATAAAGATATATACAATAATAAAATTTACTTCTTTGAAAACCTAATTTTGAGGAGATATTCTCCTAATGAAAAAAAAAACATTGAAACATATGAAGAAATCAGATAAGGGCAATATTTTTGTATTAGAAATTGGACACCAATTAATAAAAATGGAAAAAAAAATTGTAGCATTAGAATTTTTCTAAGCAGTAGAAGGTCAACTTAATTCAGATGGGAAATTAATGAATTTTTATTTATAAACTTTTAATAGTCTCTGTATTTTAAATTACTTTAGGTTCTGTATTCCAAGGCATGACGAGTTATAAACATCTGTAGCTAAACGAGAGATGCATTATTCAAATAAAAATAAGTATAAATCATTAAAAATAATAAATAAACTGTGTTCAAGAAAAGACCAAACTTATGAAATTACATTCAAGCTGTTTCAATTCACATGCCATGCTATATACAGGTAGCCACTTGAGTGTAACAATATTAAACACACAAGATATGTGAGTGGGTTTGCGTGCAAACCACTTGTAACATTGTGTGTGGGTCATATGGCCTTATGAGGTTGTTTCGAAAAAAGATTTACCGATGTTAATCTTTCATTTTCAAAATAATTCACTTATGCTGACTGCAGGTCAGTTCGCCTTACTGAGAAAAGTGCACAATATAGCAAACTTCTCGTTTACTTCAGAAAGAACATTACTGGATGAAGTATGGCAATCGAATTTGTAACAGTTCGGATGGAATTTTGAAAGAAACAATTATTGTGAACAGATCTCATACATGTAAACCTGTCCAGATTTTATAAAACAAGCTGTTTACTTTGCTCTCTAGGTATTTGTTTACTATTGTATCATTGTAAACATTTTTATAAATTTATTAAATGTTTGTATTTTAATGGCACCTGAAAGCAAAATGAAAATATATTTAGTGAAAATGCAAACTAATCTTCCTTTAAGGTTCAAACTATGAGGTGTCAAGGCTTCTAAAAAACTTTTGTACATTTAAGAAAATTGATAAAATTATTATAAACCAGAATACAAGATAAAAACTGGAATTTTGCAAGAGGTATACTTATGTTTTACTAACAATTTTTCAAAATAACTTATCAATATAATTTATATTAGAGAAAAACGTCAACATTACAAGTAAAATGTACAATTTCATTTTTATGCTGAAGTTATATTTTATTTGCATTGGATAGACTTATCAATGTCGTAGGCAACATACAAGTTATTATAAGAAAGGTTTAATAGTAAAATGACAATTTTAGGCATCCCTCAGCTAGACATATATGAATATCAGTATGTGTAATTTCTACTGTACTATATACTGCACACCAAAAAACTTTTGAATGAATATTTTTTACTTTTGGCAAGTTGAAGTCAGAGGGTACTTTATGAAGGCATGTCATCTGAGGACTATCAGGAAACTTCTCAAATACTCGTAACCTGAATGGCAATGTCTCCTTGATCTCTGCACTTTGTTCTCTGAACTTTAACTGCTTCAATTTCTTTATATCCTCATCTAGCTCCAGGTTATCAAGAATGACAGCTACAAACAAGCTCAACACAATCTGTAAAAACACAAGATATGAAATTTAAAAAAGTCAACTTATCACTAGAAGAAAATTCTGCAAAATACGACGTATGTTCAAAGAATACGTGGACTGTTTGGCTCAAGTTAGTTTCAGGAGAATACGCTTGGTGTCGCTAGGTTCATATAAATCAGCTGATTAAAACGAGGTATTTCAGTTGCAGATATCTTCATTTGTTGATGAGTTACCTGCAGTTTAGTAAAGTGTTTTTTTCGTTTGTCGGATGTAAAATGGACAGCCTGAAGGAGCAACGAATTGCTGTGAAATTTTGTGTAAAACTATGGAAATCTGCAACAGAAACATTTGCCATGCTTAACACGGCCTACGGCGATGTTGCCATGAAGCGTACTGCATGTTTCAAGTGGCATGAACATTTCAAGGGTGGCCGACAGTCGATTGATGACAATGAGCGTCCTGGACGTCCTTCAACGTCAACTGACGGCCCACACGTCGACAAAATCAACACCCTGGTGCACGAAAATCGATGACCATTATGGAGCTTTCCGAAGAGTGTGGGATATCAGTTGGATCTTATTACAAGATTTTGACCGAAAAATTGAAGATGCACCATGTCGCTGCGAAATTTGTGACACGCCTGATGACCGACGACCAAAAAGCCAATCAAGTCCGGGTTTGTCGGGAACTGCTTGATCGTTCAAATGAAGATGAGAACTTTTTGTCAAGAATTATAGCCGGTGATGAATCATGGGTGTATGGTTATGACATTGAAACGAAGATCCAATCATCCCAATAGGTGAGTCAAACGTCCCCAAGACCCGAAAAAGCTCGCCAAGTTCGGTTGATGCTGACAGTTTTTTTTTTTTTTTGATGCTAAGGGTGTTGTTCACTACGAGTACCTCCCTGAAGGCTCTACAGTCAACCAGATTACCTACATTGAAGTACTGAAACGTCTGAGGGACGCCGTCCGACGCAAAAGACCAGAACTGTGGAGAAGTGATAACTGGTTTTCCATCACGACAACGCTCCAGCTCACTCAGCACTCAGTACTCGTGAGTTTTTGGCCAAACACTCGATAACTGTTCTTTCCACCCCCCCCCCTACTCACCTGACCTTGCTCCTTATGACTTTTTCTTATTCCTAAAACTCAAAAAACCCCTCAAAGAAAGAAGATTTGAAACGATTTCGGAGATTAAGGCAAATGCGATGAAGGAGTTGAAAGCCATCACAAAAGAAGCAGGGTTAAAAAAAACATTTAAAAAAAAAACAAAGTGAAAGTACAAGTTTTCACTTATTATTTCAGTTTAAATAATCTTCTTAAAATTTTGAGGAAAAGCACAACATTAATCATAATTGTCAAAATATTGTAAATTAAAAAAAAAATAATTAACAATAATGACAACTAACATGGTTGCTGCTAGATATGCATTAAAACATACTCTCTTATACCACCACCATGTATGTCTTGTAAGGCATAATTGGTAATTTACCTTTTGGACGATCGAAGTGATTTAGAACTGTGAGTGACTTGTAAAATCTTATGTTTGTCAAATGTGAAAATCCAGTAGGAGAGAACATTATTTATCACACAAACTAAATTTTCAAGTTATTATTTACTAAACAAGTAAAAGGGTGTGTTTGAGCTACAAACTCGTAAAAATTGTGTCTACCTGATAAACCTAACGTTGATGTGGTTTCATATTTTAAAAGTATATTCCATGTTATGTATATTATTATGTAATTAATTTACCATTATATTATTGATTGTGTAAATTATTTTTCATTACAATAAATATATTTTCTATTACAAATCGCATTTTTTCTCTGCATATTACATATAAACAGTTTTAAATATTCTTTTTCTCGCAATGGAACAATGTTACAATTATTACTAACCAATGTGACAAACAAGTGGTACAGGATAAAATAAACTGCTACTAGAGGCGCTAGGGTTTCTCGTGTGCGAAGCATTGTTTCATCCATAACTTCAACCCAGGCTTCTTGCGTTAGAATTTGGAACATAGACATGAAGGCCTGGAAAAAAATCTTTTGTAGCATAAAAATATTTTTACATTTTATTACAATATATCTTATTTTATGTGAAGTTTTCGTTTGATTATTTATGTGACAGAAACTTTGTAAAAAGTTTGGTGTCTTGACAAAAAATTTAATTTATGCACTATATATATAGAGTAGGGTCTCGATAATTCAAGGTAGATGGGACCGAGACTCTCTCGAATTACACGGTAATACGTTCCTGTGGATTAGATAAAATATAATTTTTAATGAACCCTAATAATATAATAAAAATGAAGTAAATAAGTTTATATGAACATTTTTTGGAAGCCCAACTTATTCCCTTTCATACAGCTACCAAACTGTGTCTAAAGCAGGGCAATTGCACACTACTTATATTCAAAAGTCTTAAAGTTATGTTTTTTAGTGGGTTATAACATGATTATTGTTTAATCTTCAAACTGAAATTATATAGTAGATCTTTTTGAGTTACTAAGGACCTAAGTGTTGACCCATAGATCAATGACTCCATCAGTGCTATTTTCAACATTTTATATCATAAAATACCATTTGAACATTATAATACAACAAAAAATCCAAGGTTTGATATTTTGGATGAACCCCTTAATTTTAAAAAGGCTGTGATTTAAAAATATTCATTTTATTGAATTTATTACTCTGTTTTGAAGTAACTAAATAATTCCTCATCAAATATCTTACCTCAGGGAAGCTTTCAAATTTATTGAAATCACACAAAAAACAGAACAGCTGCATTGATATACTAGAAGAGATTATCAACAAACACATAGTGAAGATTATCAAGCTACCCAACTTCTTCCCTGGTCCAAATATTTTGTAAACAAAATCTTCCAACATTGGCGATGCTTTTATTAATCTCACAACACGAAGCACCTGCAATTCAGTTACAATATTATCGATAATTTACAGTTATTTTTCAGTACTAAAGAATATAATTTATTTTACATAACTTTAAATGAAAGTATTGAATGTTTTGTATAGAACAAACAATGCCATTTCAGACATAACTTTTTTAAGTAAAAGGTATGGAATAACCTTATTTTATATATTTTTATATATTCTTTATAGATATTTATAACGTTTCAATATCAAATTAAGTGAAAAATTAGAACTTATATTTCTTATTACACACAGTTTGTGTGTAATCACAACATACTATTGTGTATAATCACAACATAAACATAATATTTATCATATGGCATAATAAATTACTACAAATGATAGAAACATGCATTCTCATTTTTTATGTAATAACAATTAAAATGGTTTTTAACAAAACGATTTTTAATTTGGGAGTGGTTGTTGTGGGTCATTATAGTCACATTGGTATTTTTGTCCTTTTACCCTTCTTATTATTAGTTATTGATAAAAATAGTTGATTGTACGTCCATTCTCTTAATTGCTTGACTTTAGTAGGCTAAAGTGTGGATTTCTATAAACTCTAGTTATTGCTCCATATAGTCTCCACAAAGCTACAGAATTTCTCACTGATTAGTTCTCTATTTTCTACACTGCTATATTTATTTATTATAAGAACTATTCTCTTAAGACAAGGTCTTTTAAAGGTAGTTGTTTTAATGTTTTAATGATCTGTTGAGGTTTAACCATTAATGTACCAATTATTTTAGTCTTACTGGTCTTCAGAACCCTTTCAAATTCAGAAACAATGCATGGTTTTGGTTTAAAATTCATTACAAAAATCAGTTAAAGATAGTAACAAGCACGATTTTATTAACCCTTTGACTAGCAACACGTCATGCCCTGATAAATCCCCTAAAGCAACATATTTTTGAAAATGTTTTTTTCTAATTTTTTCTTTATTTTTCTCTAATGTTACAGATAGTTGTACTATTTTTATTATTTGTTAAGAAAACTATACTAATATATAAAAATCTAATGGTGTCTTTCTATGTGTGTGTGTGTTCCTCAATCACTTAAAAATTACTTTACCCATTGAGCTGAAATTTTACATAGACATTCTTAGGGCCCCACGTTAAAAAACAAGCATATTTTTATTCAGATATTCTGTCAGGGCACTGCCCCACGGACTTTGAAAACCCCCTTTACACTCAATTTTTTATACTTCATTTAAAACATAAACTTGATTTAATCTCGAAATCTTGTTGCTGTTCATGACGAGCTGGTTGTTAATTACTTATTACACTTTTGCTATTACTTGCGACCAGACTTTTTGTTAACTAAAAGTTATTAAATTGTTAACTTACACTTGGAGGAAACGTTTTTGTCTTACAACTTTGACAAGGCTGAAGAAGTCGTACGACGAAAACGTTTCCTCCAAGTGTAAGTTAACAATAGTCTTGATTTAATCAGCAGATAATCACCTATAACAATCAGTTTTAAACACATTTGAACAGCTGATAGTAATTGTCTGTTGTTATTCATCATTCTAGGTTAGTTTACTTTACAAATGTAATGTTACAAACAGAAGTTTTCCCTTCCCTTGGTTTTCAAGACAATAATCAGTAAGTTTATAGTTTGATATATTTATTGGGAACTAATCTATACTATTATATAAAAATCTAATGGTGTTTGTCCGTGTGTGTATTACTCAATCACGTAAGAACTACTGGACCGATTGAGCTGAAATTTGGTATTTATTTCCCATTCCCACGTGTTCGATTTTAGCAAACAAAATTATACCAGGTGACGCAGAAAGTCATCAGAGATACAAAAAAAAATTATGAAAACTCTTGCTCACGCCCCAAAAGTTTACAATTTTGGAAAAATGTAATTCCACGCAAACGTGGTGCTAATAGTGCTGGTAAAAATGCACATTGCTCACCCCCAATACAGTCCATATAAAATGAATCAAAAACATGTCCTGAAGCAACAATTATTGTTTGTTATTGCCACAGAAGGTTAATTTTAGATACCTATGAATTATTGAGTCAGGATAGAATTGGTTGTAATTTTATACATTTAACCAAATGTACACATGTAAGGCTAGAATAGAGATCATGTGACGGTGTATTACTCCGTGGAAGTAGACGTTTAATTAGGTAATGTTGTATACAATTACAACCAAATATCCTGACTGGACACTTTACATATATATTTTAATATAGGTATATAGTATTGTATAAAATTACAACTAAATCTATCGTAACTGCATACTTTATAAGTAGACCTACATTTAAATATATGTATATGTAGTACGGCGCGCCGTTGATACGCGGACGTAGTACTTCTTATTACTCCGCAATGAATTTTTTACCCAACTTTAATTTGATAGAAATTTCTCTGAGCAAGAGTTTTCATTATTTTTTTCATATCCCTGATGACTTTCTGAATCACCCGGTATAATTTTTTCCCTGATGGAACACATGGGAATGGGGAATAAATACCTGAAATTTTACATGGACATTCTTAGGGTCCCTGGTTTTCACGTAAGCCTATTTTTATTTAGAAATTCTGTCAGGGCACCACCCCATTGCCTTGGAAACTCCCTTAACTAAGGTTTAGAAACTATAGTTTGATATATTTATTGGGATTTAATTTCAGTAAATTAAATTCAACCCATATACAAATACAAATTAAATCAATACAAATATTCCTTGACCCCGTGTGAAGGACAGGTACTCTGCTATTATTTAATATTTAAGAAAATATAAACTTTGTTAATATTAATAGCAGTCGACATTTTCAATTTTAAATGGTCAAACATGGTAGTATTTTTACACACGAGTCATAATATTCTTTCTTTTCCTCAACAATTTTGTTGACCAAATTTCTATCAAAAAATATTTTGAAAAAGTCTAATTCTTTAGGGAAAACGAATTTGTTAGAAATGGCTGATTTATTTGTGTCAAAATCATGCAACAATCTGTAAATGTGTGAGACAATATAGATAGAGTTTGTACACACAAAAATGGCGACTATGTACTCTGTTATGGATTTATTGTCCAGATAATATCAAATATTGGACCTAGACAATACACAGTACAATACACAGAAAACAAAATCGTAAACATACAGCAATGATAATCTGAGAGAAATGATAGAGCGTTCATATATGGGAATGCTCCCAGTGGCGGTAGAGCAATCTCATGTACTGGTAAGTGAATGCTAATCAAAGCGTTATAAACTGTTGAACAATTATGTTTCTTATTCAACTCAAAGCTATTAGTAAAACGTTTTATTGTAAAACGCAATTTTAATAATTTTGTAAAATATTATTAAAAATAAAATTAATTTTTACTCTTATTTTTGAATTTTTGCTAATACAATTTTTTAAACAAAATCCCAACATATTTTTTTCTTAGTAATAAAATTTTCATGCAACATCTATAATAAGTTATAATACAAAATAAAATATGTAGGTCATTGTATTTTTACCAACCTTGAAGAATACACTAAGCTTGGCTTTATTGTAATGAATCACACAAATATGCGTGATTCTTTTTTGTTGCTTGTCACTTTGTATGTTCAAATAGATTCAGATCTTTTACTAGGCATATACAAAACAAAATGCACTCAACCAAAGTAAACAGCATGCTAAATTGAATCATCTATGTCATTCAATCAGCTTGATCTATAGCAAAAGCAATCAATCATTCCATTCTGAAGCACATTAGCTTACTACACAATCTAAATTTTGGTATTGCGATATATATTGAGCATACATCTATGATATTTATTGTAAATTCGAGCTTATGGATGTACTTCAATGGGCTAAAAATAAATTACCATTAAAATTAATTTTTCAATTTATAAAAGCTATTAATTTTTCTCAAACTACTTAAGGGGAAGGATTGCAAATTTTTTTAGCACTTAGTTTCTTAAAAAAATGCTAATACAAATGTATTAAAATTTATATTTTGTTTAGTTCTAGAAGATTGGTATTAGCTAAAAAATACTTGTGGTTAAAAACGAAAATGGTATTAGTGACCAAAATATAACATTAGAAATCTTCATAATTATGGTAAAAACAGGTTAATAATCAGAAATTTTGGTTTAGGTTTGAAGGGTATACCTGCAGTATATAGGCAGATCTTGGTTACAAGAATTAGCCTTTTATCGGCCTCTAGAGGCAGTAAAATTCCATCTTAGCTAACTTATATCAATCATAGCTTTAAATTAGATACAAGGAACTTTGTAATTAGGAGAAACAAAGAAGAGATGAAATATTTAAAAGTTAAACTTACCTGGAAATATGTCAATGCAGACAGGTAAAACTGAGGAATAATATGAAGAGTCGTCCCAATACTAAGCAGTAGTTCAAATTTGTGGTAGGAATGTTTGAAATATCCTCGGAACCCGAGACACCATATTTTAAATAAAGCTTCCAAATCCAAAAATATTGTAAACACAACCTAAAAAGGACAAGCTTTAATAACACATAATCTAGGAGTGAACGTTAATTCTTATAAAGAAACATAAAGTGATTAAAAATAAATCATAATATTTATAATTGTAACTACAAATATTCTACAATTGAAAATGATAAAATTGTAATAGCCAATTTATCCATAGTTGTTTTACTTGTTAAACCCTAAAGAATAGAGGAAAATGCATTTTTAAATGTATCTTTGTGTTCATGAGTGCATTAAATATAAAGTGTGTCTATTGAATAATAAGACAAGATTTTCTACTCTTACATACACACACACACACACACATCCACACATATATTTTGTAACATTTTGGAATAGCAAGTAAGAAAGGCACTAGTTATAATATAATATTAATATGTAAGTAAATTCAAACCATAAAGTAACCAAATTATGAAAAAAGAGAAACATAACCTAAATTGGCAAAATCGTAACATTTAATCACAAGTTTAGAACAATAACCACTATAGAAAAAACAATATAATAGAAACAATTTAATGTGCAACAGTTTGAAAAGAACACTAAAACTATGTAAATAAAAGTAAAAGCCTTTAAGTGTTAAGAAAGTGAAACGTTTTAAGATTGCACAAATAGACCAAACACGATGGCTAGCACATTCTGAATAGAACAGCTGATAATTTAAACTTAGTCGGAAGATATAATATTTAAATGCAGTTACCTGCAAAGAAATTAAAATCTAGTTATTAAGAACATGAAATGTACCAAAGGCAGTGAATACAGCATCCGTAAAGCCGGTAACAACAATTAAAAAAAGGAAATAGTTGGTTTAGCCATTTTTAAAAGCGTGGCTTAGCGTCGTTCAGTTGCACAAACCTACTCAAACAAGACAGACGTGTTTCAGAATTGGCAAATAAAATTTAACGAATTCAAACTTAGTGCGGGAGTGTTAGTCTCAAATTCAATTAACACTACAAAATACTTTCAAGAAAATTAATTAAAACTAATTATTTAAAAAGATCTTATTAAATATTTTGATAAAGGCCGAAAAGTATCTAGGCTGATAAAACACTTAAGTATCTAGGCTAGATCCATTACTACATTTTGAAATTTTGCAATCAGACATTTATAAAAGAAAAGAAACCAGTGAATTTATTATAAAATTAAACTATAAAAGAAAACATTTAAAAAGAATATTAAGGAACAATTTTACTTAGAAATAAATTAATTTATAACATAGTTTATAACATTTATAGCTTAGATTTTTTGTTCTTGTACTTTAGAGTGCCAAATAAGATTTCATTATTCAAAATTTAAAACCCACCAGATAACCCGAGATTAAGAGAGCTTGTGCTAAACCAAAATTAAAATCAATTTAGGCTAAATTAAATAAAAATTGTTGCTGCCCAAACGAGAAATATAATTTAGAATAATAAGACTTATTATAGTATAAGAAACTTAAAGTAAATTTGTAAAACCTAAAAAAAGAAAAAAAATTGTAATTTATCAAGAGAACATATAATTGCTAAGAAATTGTTTTAAATGATACATTAAACTTGTTATTAAAAAAAGAAAGCTCTAGAATATTTATTTATCTTAAAATAAATTAGAAAATTTACTAACCTACCTTGAACTAAATAATTGAGAAATTTTATTGATTGAAAATTATTTTAAAGAATTCATTCATATTATTACAATAAAAGAAACTATTACAATTTAGATATATAAATTCATGTGTGTGTGTTTGTATGTTTATACATATATTTCATATATATTCCACAAAAATAAATATTCCAAATTAGTGTTATGTGAGTTGTGAAAATTGTTGTAGAAAACGGTAATATCACCAATTGGCAAAAAGGTTTAAAAATTAGTTCAAGAAAATCTTAATCCTGTATTTTTAAAAGTTGAGTCCCATAAATATTGGGTCTACGTACACCACTCACTCACTCACCCAACCAAAAAACCCACATATTCACTTACGTCTCTGGCTCATTGAAAAAATCACCGTCAATAATATTAATAGTGTTGTTTGTTTGCGCTGAAATTCCAGATCTTCAACATGATTCTATTCTTTATAACATCGTCAACTCTAACATGATTCATGGACCATATGGAAGTTTCAATAAAGATTTAACTAAATGACAAAATCACTGCTGATTTATGTAACATCATCAAGTCTTAACATGATTCATGGGCCATGTGGAAGTTTGAATAAAGATTCGCCTTAAATGTCAGATGCAATTTGCACAAAAAGGTATCATTGTACAAGAAACAAAAAAGGGAGAAGATAGATATCCTAGTATCTAAGAAGAACTGAAGAAGATGATGGATCAACTGTAAATATCAAGGGAATAGATATAGATAATAGATGGATTGTTCCTTATAACCCTATTTTATTGTGTACTTTTGATGCACATACCAATGTCGAGATTACAAACTCCACAAATTCAATAAAATATGTTTGCAAATAAATTAATAAAAGTAGTGATCAAGCAACAATTGCTTTAAGACAGTAGAATAGATAGAAATTTATGAAAGTGCGTCAGGAGATCTGTAGCAGCATGGAGAATATTAGGCTTTACGATTCATGAGTGATATCCTACTGTAACCAATCTAGCTGTTCACCTTGAAAATGGACAAAGAGTATATTTTACTGCTAAATCTTTGACTGACAGAATTTCAAATCCTCAAATGACCACACTTTTGGCATTTTTTGGTTATGTCAACAGGGCAAATTGGTTCGAACACTTTTGTACTTTGAAGTTTTTGCATATTATGTTTGGCAACAAAATAATACATTTTCAAAATGTAAACATAGAGAAAATGTTGATGGATGGCCTGGTATTAAAAAGATTGTGCTTTAGGGCAAAGACTTTATAGCATGTTACAGCCTTAAAGCTTTGGGGTTGCTGAAGGGTGATAAGGAATGCCAATACACTTCAGATGAAGCTACTTTAACCAATTCTGGATTTAAACTGCGAGAACTCTTTACTGTGATTTTGTTGTTTTGTTTTCTATCTAATATACAATGCCTTTGGTATAAATATAAAGATAATTTTCCAGAGGATATCCTATTCCAATATAGAAAGTAACTGCAAGACACTACTCTTTTAAATTTAGATGATGTGTACAACCTATGCTTCGAATTAATAGAAGATAATGTTCAGGCATTAGGAGGCCAGTGCTTAACAAATTAAAGTTTGCCTCAACCTGTAAGGTCTACAACACATTTGCCAAATAGTGTGTACGAGCGACAATCAAGCTATAATTTACTAGTGTCTACTGAAGAATCAACTGTTAACGATGAGCAATTAATCATTTACTAAGAGATCATACGCAACATTAACTCATGTCATAGATATTTTTTTTTAATGCACCTGGAAGTACAGGAAAAACTTTATCTAAGTTAAGAACCGATGGAGGTATTACGTTAGTAATTACGTCATCAGGAATAGCAGCAACATTGTTAGATGGTGGGAAAAAGTACACTATACTTTTAAATTACCTTTTAACTTAAAATACACCAAAATTCCTCTTTGTAATATAAAAAGCAGATTGATATACTTAAATATTTAAGAGAATACAGCTTATGATTTGTGATGGCAGTAGTATAGTGCATAAAAAAGATTTGAAGCACTTGTTGCTACTCTTCAAGATCTTAGAAATTCTACTCAAACAATGGGTGGACTTACTATGTTATTGACTGATTCCTTTCATCAAACACTACCCGTTGTACCTAGACCTACACATGCAAATGAGGTAAACGTGTGTATCAAGTCTTCTTTCTTATGGCCTATGGTGAGAAAACTTTCATTAAATAAGAATATAAGAGTTTACTTTCATTTACCTCCAGAATTAGGTAAAGTAGTGATAAATGCTACAGAAAATATCTATCCTAACATAAGAAGCAACAGAGATAAATCTATTGATTGGTTTTGTAAGTGTGCAGTATTGACACCAACAA
Organism: Prosapia bicincta; assembly: GCA_036971475.1. Lineage (NCBI taxonomy): Eukaryota > Metazoa > Arthropoda > Insecta > Hemiptera > Cercopidae > Prosapia > Prosapia bicincta. Next base: position 53,082,577 of record JBAIZL010000007.1, on the reverse strand, counting down.
ATGACAAAGCAGTTGAAATAAATGACATCTTATTGTTATTGATCGAAGGAGAAAAATGTTTTACATTTTATAACATACATTTTAAAACTGAGTTACTATTAATGTTAAATATATACTCTAGAAGTAAAAAATAGCTATATTCGCTCAATTCAATAGTACCTCTATATAATAATAGTTTTCATAGAAAAGATGTCTGGGCCTCTCATCATGTTTGAAGTGCATAGTAGCTGTCACAATACCGTTGGCCAAAATAACACCCATCATCAAAAGTCTGAAGGATGCAGAACGTAAAATAGCTTGGCAGATTGGAGGAGCTAAGCCATTATGTTTGTTTTCATCTAATGTAACTAGCTTCCAGCCCATGTCATCTCCAGTTAGAATCTAAAATTCAGACAAAAATTAGTTACATAAATATGTAAATATATCTTGCATTTGCTACAATAGACACATTTAAAAGAGAATCTAGATCTACTCGTAAACACTAGTCCCACACTTTTTTTTAATGTAAATTACTCAAATTAGAATTATTTTTTTGGGCAATGTGTTAATGTAATGACTCTGTAACATTAAAAACGTTTAAACAAACGTTAAGAACACTATCTTCTGAACACCAAGAATGTGTAATTTATAACCACCAACATCTTGTACTTAAAACTTTTTTCTCTTAATGTTAATGTATTTCACAAAAAATAGCCATACCTGAGAAGCAGCCTTGTTAGTCATGTGACCACGGATACCCCACATCTGTTGAAATTGAACTCGAATCTCATTGAATGTTTCTGTAATAACGGCAATAAATACATTCTTGACAAGCCAAGCAAGGAAGAAGATCATGGTGCTGAAATATAAGATTGCACGCCAGGCTGGTATACTGTCTATCGCTCTATACATAATGAAAACCCAACCTTCTTGTGAGGCAGCTTGGTAGACGGTAAAAATACTTGTTGCTGAAAAATATTTTATTTTGTCAATAACAGATATAAACATATATGTGTTGAGTACAAACAATAAGGACAGAATATAAAAATTCTGAAGAAATATGTTGGTAATAAATTGGAAGCGTTAGTGAGATTACTGGAATGAACACACCCAACCAGAGGATAATTTTATCTGAATATAAATTGCAATATACGAGGGTGTCCAAAAAATAAGTTTCCCACGTGTGTGTCACCAAGCGTGAGTGATGGAGCATCTTTCCGAGAGCGGGGATTTTTAGTTTGGGTCTAGTGGTACCGATTCCCGCCGCTCGCTCGACTGTACGCCATTTGACCTTGAGCCACGGGCCATTCGACATGGAGACTCCACTGCGATCTGCCGCCAGTTGTAAAGTGCGGAGTGTTATTAGTTTTTATACTGCAAAAAGTGAATCTGCCGTTGAAATTCATCGTCAGTTATGTGAGATGTATGGTGAACATGTAATAACTGTACAAATTGTTCGATGTTGGCGAAAATTGTTTTTGGCAGGAAGAGAAAATGTTCATGATGAACAGCGAGAGGGACGCCCAGCTATCGCTCACCAAGATGGCGTCATTTCTGCGGTGCTTGACGAAATTATGGATCAGCTTCCACCAAACATTGACACCCATCTCTTCACATTATCATCACTGAAGAGCTTCAGCTGCCGAAAGTGTGTGCAAGGTGGGTTCCTCATTTACTGTCTGACGGCCATAAGCAACAACGTGTGGCAGCTGCACAATCTTTCTTGCAATCTTTTACGAACGAAGATGACGATCTGTTTTCAAGAATAGTCACTGGTGATGAAACATTCACTTTTTGCAGTCAAAAAACGAATAACACTCCGCATGTCACAACTGGCGGCAGATCGCAGTGGAGTCTCCATGTCGAATGGCCCGTGACTCAAGGTCAAACAGCGTACAGTCAAGCGCGCGGCGGGAATCAGTACCATTACACCCAAACTAAAAGTCCCCACTCTCGGAAAGATGCTCCGTCACTCACGCTTGGCGACACTAACGTGGGAAACTTATTTTTTGGACCCCTCGTAGTTATCATATATTTAAAAAACATTTAATTATTTATGAATTCACTAAATAACTGCATAAAGTGTTACTGGTAACTTGACAGTAATATATTTATATCTGATTGCACTATAGCTCTGTTTAGCCTAACACAGTTATTGTGTAAATTGTAATGGGCTGGAATTGAAAATCATTAGGAAAGGCACTCCTAACACTAAAACCAAGCTATATACCTATTTTAGTACCTATTAGGCTATACAGTACTAGTGTTTAATAATGAATATACACGTTTTACCATCACATCTGATAAAACCAACATCATTATAGAAGCCATGGTGTAGTGAAATCAAATATAAATACTAGCATGGATAGTTGATAATACAAATAATGTATGAATTACAATAATTTATAAACATTGAGAGTTTCTGTTACTACGAATTCAGAATGATTACTTCTATAAAAAAAAAACTTACCAAATTCATCAAAACCATTAAAGCCCATGATGTATCGTGACAGTTCTAATTTCATGCATTTCATTCCTGGAGGACACTGATAGCCTGAGTCAGGATCCACAGAGCAAAATGTGTCTGGAATGGCCAAGCTGTTTATTGTAATGGAGCTAGAACAATTCATTTTTTTATATTTATGGTAGCCTATAGATGTGTGTAATCTAATACAGTTTGGATAAGAATGTTAAACATATACGTATATTCTACAAAACCAAATGATTGTCAAAAACAAAATAATAATGGAAAGATTATTTAGTTTTATAAGTACTTTTCTGAACATTATAAATAAGAAACAAATCCAAAATTATCTAAAAATTAATACTTTTTTGTAGTAATACGTGTAAGACCAACAATTTTTCTATTCTTGAATTTTGTAGTACATTACGTTCAGTGAATCTTATTAATCACTTAAACAATAGTTTATGACTATCCGAACTTTATATTTAGTAAATTTGTTAAAACTTACTGAGACAGAAAAGTTTCGATCGCTATGTGCCAATCTTCATCAGTGTCTTCTGCTTGGAGATGTTGGGTCAAGCGGTGACGGTTTTAAAGGTAGGTTTTCGATAGTATCAAATAGTATGTGTGATTTGTATTTTGTTTGTTTGTTTAATATGTTTGTATTTTGTGTGTCTGTAAATTTCATATTGTTCTAGTGTGTTGAGATGTGGCCTTTTTTGTTGATGTAGAGGATTTCTAAATTTTGATAAATGTCTGTGTATTTGTGTCCTGTTTCTTTTAAGTGATTGTAAAATGTTGAGTTGATGTTATGTTTGTGTTCTTCGACTCTTTGTTTACAGTGGACAAACAGGTCGGAGCTTTAAACAAAACCAATAACAAATTACAATACAAAATACAACACAACACCAACAACAAAGATAAACTACAAGCACCATGCGTATACAAACGAAACGAAAGTAACAAATTCTACATTGGACAAACAGGTCGCAGCTTTAAACAAAGGTTCAAAGAACACAAACATAACATCAACTCAACATTTTACAATCACTTAAAAGAAACAGGACACAAATACACAGATATTTATCATAATTTAGAAATCCTACACATCAACAAAAAAGGACCACATCTCAACACACTAGAACAATATGAAATTTACAGACACACAAAAACACAAAATACAAACATATTAAACGAACAAACACAATAAAAATCACACATACTATTTGATACTATCGAAAACCTACCTTTAAAACTGTCACTGCTTGACCCAACATCTCCAAGCAGAAGACACTGTTGAAGATCGGCACATAGCGCTCGAAAAAGTTCTGTGTTAGTAAGTATTAACAAATTTACTTTTTCTATGTTTTGTTAACAATAAACTATGAGATTTATCAAACATTTATTGAAGAATTACTTTTTTTACTTTAAATTTATAGTTATGAAAAAAATGAATATTTTTTGGTTGAAATAAGGTTTATAAAATATGTGAAATTATATTACATAATCCAATGAGGATGCCCTGAATGTATAATATTCAGTGCACACATAGACTTTTTTGGGCCACCTAAAATTTTAAAATGAAAATAAAAATTTAAATAAAATTCTAGTAGAAATGATGCACCGACCACAAGTGTTCTGAGTAATCATATGTGAATTTAATCATGTTTTCTCTTTAAAAATGTTTGAACTTTCCTTATCTTGAATTCTCAAAAATGTCTCTGCTTCAATTATTGGTTCCAACCCGGTGACCCCCTAAAAAATTCCTGGCTACAGCACTACCCAACTTATATGCTAATAAATATTTTAAATAGGTTAGTCAAAGTAGATTTAAAGATTCAGGGTCGTGAATACCATACTTTTACATCAAATAATGTCATACACCAGCAGCAATGTAAATGCTTTTCAGTACAGTTAGCCTTTTAACTGAACAAAACATGCTGCTATTCCCAACATTATTTGGTTTCATGATTGACACATTACAAAAATAATTAAAGCACTCGCTCAAGATTACAACTTCTCATGAATTGTGGAGAGGGGAATTGTTACAGCAATGGCACTCCAAACCATTATAACTCCCAATCTTAAGATCAAATATTTTTATTAGGGATGGGCCGATTCCTAAAATTTTCGATTCAGATTCCGATTCCGATTCTAAAATTTTCCTTTCGATTCTCGATTCTTTAGTCGATTCTCGATTCTTTCAAGTTATATTAGCTTACATGCTAGTTCTCTATTAATTAATTTAGTCAACATCTTGGTCATATGGCAAAACCTTTTAAAAGTTCTGTTTTAATGTAATAGGCTACACAAAACCTTCTACCGTGAGAGTGATATCTGTCTATAATATAATTTACTAAGGTTAAGTTTCGGAGGAATAATACAGTGTTTCTGTTATCCGTCTATTCGCTCAACCGTCATGGCCACGGTTCCGACGGTGACGGTTAGTCGAGTTTTTACTGTACTTTTTTGTGTTTTGTTCTGACATTTAGTGAGAGAGAGAGAGAGAGAGACGAGCGATGTCAAACGACCAGAAATGGTTACGATCTTGATTGCTGTTGCTTCATAAATAATAATATTTTCGTTTACTTTAATCATTTAATTCATTCAAATCAACTAATACATAAATAAGACATAGTTGGTAAGTAATTATTTTTCCACACAAATATAATAAATTTTGGTAATAAATTTTGTTTGGTAATAAATTACTCCACACGCATATTTTAATAGTTAACAAAATGGGAATCGGAATCAACACTTTTATGAATGAAGAATCGAGTATCGACGATTCCTCGATACCACCTAGAATCGACGATTCCTGGAATCGAGAATCGGAATCGGCCCATCCCTAATTTTTATTTATCACTTGAATCACATTCAGTGAAACTTAATTAATCACTTTTACATTAGTTTATGACTATCCAAACTTTTATTTATGTTGTAAATTTGCAAAAACTGACTGAGAATGAACTTTTTCGATCGCTTCGTGCCAATCTCTCATTAGTGATGCCATGGAGGTATCAGAAACGTTCTGTCTCAGTAAGTTTTTACCAAATAGATTGAAGTTCGCATAGTCATAAACTATTGTAAAAGCCATTCATTTCTATTTATGTTTCTTCTGTCAAACTTGAATTTTTTTCAAATAAGTATCAATAATGTTTAAGTTATACAATATGCCCATATGGTCTATACAGCTGTGGAAAAACCTACCACATTTTGTGTCATGAATTTCAGAAATCTGAGTATTAGTAGTAAATAGCTCTTCATTCTTCAAGTTCCTATCTGATAGACAAAAAGAAGCAGTGGCTTCAAAATAAATCAAAGGTTTCAATTTTTTTTTTCACAAGCTCTGTTTGAGTCAATGACTAGAAAAGTCTAATAATACCTAACTAATGTATCAATACTCAATAACTATTTTGAAGATATGTTACACACTGTATATTATGTCATTGCATTGCGTCATTATGTTATACTCAATTTTTTTTCCAGTATAACATTATTGTCTACAGAGGCAAGAGAAAAATTGTAAATATAAGATTTAGACAGGGGCATAAAACCATAGAAGAGTAGAAGGATCATGGCTTGTCATGTGCCGAGTCAAATACATGAAGTAGACTTAGTCTTTATTAGGTCATAAAAAAGTGTATTTCCAATACACCCCTTGTAATAAGGGAAGTTGGCATTAGGTAGGCTAAAGAAAGGTTATAATGAGCTTATGGATCTGGAAATAGTGTAAATTTATTGCATCATCTAGATAGGTTTGCTTACTAGCAGTAGATACTCTACATCACCGTACCAATATTTCTTAAAATCACCAATTGAGCACAAAGAAAATAATATTTTGGTTTATATAGTTAGTATTACAGCCCATTATACATTTAATTTTAAAAGAAATTATTTGTGTGAGCCAATCATAAATCCTAAGCCAAATTAAAAATATAAACATACGAATCCTGAAATAAAATTATCTTAGATGTAAAAGGGAAAAACATTCTCATAAGATACCACAAAGTAGTTCAAATTGACTACAACCGTCTGTTCATTGAACTTAGGGAGTGTGGATAGATAAAGAATACGATTCTTTTAGTTCATATTAAGTTAATTAGAGCTTAGCTAGTGAGGACAATTCATAATAGTAAAATTTAAAACAGTTTACTCTAAATCTCGCTACACATTAGTTTATAAAAAACCAATACACTAGTTTATTAAAACAAGCAGTCTAATGACAACGATGATGTTGCCTTTATCAGTACTTGGCTGCTACTGATAAAGAATAGTAGTGATGAAGACGACATCATCACCAAAACTAGACGGGTTTAATAAACTAGTGTGTTTGTTTTAATAAACTAACGTGTAGTGAGATTTATAATTAACTGTTTTAATTTTTACCATTATCTAATAATTCATGCTATCTATAATTAAGTTCTCATATTCTGCTAAGTGGGATATTGATAACAAAACATTGCTTTAGTATATTCATATCATTTTAGTTTATTTATATAAGTGAACGTTTTTTTTTATGAATTCAAACTTTTGTTAACTAAAAGTTTCTTCCTTTACTTTGTTTCAGTGTACTGTATATTAGTTTGAAGTTTTCATCTTTATACAGTGTAAGCGTGTATACCAAATATCAAATCCATGACACTTTCACAGAATTCATTGAAGATGATGAATAAAAGCCAAATTACTACAAAAAGTTTGAAACATTAAACACCAACAAAATACAATTGTATAATTGTAGAATTAACAAAATTGTGCAATCAAACTGTGCTACTCTTCTTCAATTATTAGCAAGTCTTGTAGTTATATGAAGATATCTTTGGCAAATGTACATTATAATTTAATTGACCTTAAATCTAAGTTTAAAAAAAAAAGAATTTTTACAAAACAATTCATAATTTACTTCACTAAGCCCACAGTAAATCCTATTGTTAGCCAAGACCCAGTAACAACAAATAAACTTATATTAAAAATAATGTTTATTACATACTATGTTATGTAATCTTATACTTACTTGGGTTCTGTATTGTTTAATACACAGTGATTCTTAAGTTCCCCAAAAAACTGAACTCCAAGTAGTCCATACAAAGACATGAAGAATAAAAAGAAAAGTGTGACATTGTAGATCTGCTGACTCGATCGCCTGAAAAAGTGTTATTTCTTTTATATTCTGGTGTAATTTGTTGTCACATGTATTAAGTAAGTATATTATTTTCAAAAAAACAGTCATGGTCAGACATTGTTTAAAAAATCATTCAACAAAATTATATTTGAAGAAAAATATGTTGCCACTGTCATGATTGATTATTTATGGATTTTTCTGCATGAAATGAGTTTCTATTTTGTGTTGATTCACCTTTACACACAATAGAGAAAAATATGAAAGAACACTAGTAAAATAAAAAACTAAAATAGAATGACTCACATAATTCTAAAAAATTACTATGGCGAAAAACAACAAACTCTCGCTTCAAGTAGTAATCTTGCACTACAAAATAACAATAAACACAAACCACGTGGTTCCAGCTCAAACTGAAGTTATGCATTGCAGTATCAGATCAGGACTGATATAATTGCTCCTAGTGCTAGAATGGAGATGCATCAGATCTGATACATCCGCACACAATGTGTTAAAGCTCTTTCATCCTCAGACCCTTCATTAAGTCCAGAACATTTGCAATTATTGCAAAGTTAATTTAAAAACCAAGATACTAGTGTGTAATGTAATCTGCAAAATTGTTTATGAAAGCTGTCCCAGTAGTCATCCTACTTTGCTAGGCTTTAAAAATTAACAAAAAAAGTAAAAGAGATAGTTCGCTATGCTTATTTTCACATTAAAAAATTTTACTTTAGAAAAATATATCTGCAGCTATTTTTTTACATTAGTTCAATGAATGTTCAATACTTTTCATTGCAGGTTCTATAACAAACTTAAACCTAGATAATTATTCCGAATAAATTCCGATAAATAGACGAATATTCCATCATATATAGTGAAGTTAAGGGAGGCAGGGATTTTGAAGCAAAAATATACAAAATCTGTTTCCAATATTTTTAAACTTTGTAGTGATGTCTTTAATCTTAAAAATTTTAATTATGTTATTAATTCTGAAGATTTTATTTTAAAAAAAAAATGTGTAAAATAGTACGCCAGAAATTTAAAATTCTGTGGAAACTATGAAAACCACATCTAAAACCTTGTTTCAAAATTTACTTATTTTGAACATTATAGGTCTAAATGTATGTATGGGAAATAAGATGCTAGGTAGTTTAGAAGATTAAAAAAAGTATGCACTGATTACACCTTATTTTATGGTATACCTAATATTAATATTAGTTAATTCTCAATTATTAATACAACTACAATTATTAATGTATTAAATTTGCGATTGAAAATACTTGACAAGGTCAAAGTCAACCATCACATTCAACTCTTTTTGAAATGTTAAACATCTCCTTTATATAACATTGGAAAAATACATTCAATATAACAGCTGACAATTAAAAAAATCAGACAATATTATTAAGCACTAGTATCAACGTTAATATACACATCATTTGAACTGCTGACTGACAAGATCATAAAAATAACCTGTAAAAACGATCCAAGCTTTTGAGAATGTTAAATAAATTCTTGACAGATTCAATAATGGCGACTTTGGAAGTAACATTTTTTGAAGACAAATTGCTTGTTTTCCATGAACAAATATTCATCTGCTAACATTTTAGTTGTTTCATTGAAAGAATGGAATGGAAGTTAATTTTAATTTTGGAAGTTAAGAAAGAAAGAGCTTCCTGACTATAAAAAAGCATTGCATTACTTTCACAACCTTGCATGACAAGCACTATAAAATATCCATTTGGATATTCTTATTTCCACCCATGAAAAAGAGCATGAATTGACAACATTGAAAAAAATGAGGGGGAAGCTGTCAGAATTTCTAAAGATAACTACAAAAAAAAAATGTTTCGAACAGTGAAAGCACCGGTGGGACAAATGTAATAATTTTAATGGTGACAGTTTTGATACAAATAAGTTATTCTTGTAAACAAAATTGAAAATAAATAGTTTTTTTTTAAAAATTGTTTTTTTTTGTACTTCCTCCTATTATTAGGTGGTATTCAATCTTTCATGAAGATAGAAAGAATGATAATTTTTAAAAAATCTCTCTTCCACTTTGATTTAGATAAACTCCTGGTTGTTCAACCTTATTTCAAAAGTACATAAGGTGTTTTAAAATTTGTCTTGCACAATCCTCATAAGGTGATAATTTGTAATACTCCCTTTAACACAGACAAAACTAACAAAAGTTCAAGGGATTGAATACCTCTAATTTCTTAAAGAGCTAGATACGATTTACTTACTTGAATATCTGGTTGATTCGGGACTTCGGCATTGAAAACTTTAGAAATACTCGTATAAATCTTATCATAATCAGCGGTCTTGGTGATCTGAGAATAGAAAGATAACTAAATCTAGGTACTATTCCCAGCATCTCAAACATCTGTAAAATGATGGACACCCATAGAAAGAACACCATACTAGCATCAAATTGACACCAGTGATCTTTTAAATATGGTACTTCTCCCTGTAAAATAAATTTAAATCAACCATTTTATACTTGTTATAGTTATTACAACATATATGTATTAATTATGATATAAATCAGAGGTCTCCAACCCATAGCCACATCAGGCCTACAAAGAGTTTTTTACTGTGGCTTATTTACATCCATTGATAACATGAAAGCAGCAAGTAAAATACCTACTACACTTAGTACTGCATGTAAATGGACTGAAATTTTAGCCCGGCAGGGGTCGCATCATGGTCTTTTCCCCAGAGCCTTCACAATTTTTCTAATATCATGATCTGCCAATTTCTGTAGGCTTCCATCTTTCCAGTACCTTCAAGTAGACTCCTCTGCTGTCAGACGTCATGTTTGACTTTATGTTACTCCCAACATAAATCGTAGTGCGGTAGCCTAAAAAACACCAGTGTCAAATCTACCGTGTGTGACCCCTTGCATGTACTGAAATGTACATTTTGAAATTTGCTTTTGTTATTAAATGTTTAGTATCCTGTGTGTTATATTTATTGTCTTATTACGCAATATGAATTGAGCATAGGAAGAAAGAATTGACCAACGGTTGGTGTAGAAGTAATTCATCTAGACTTGAATTTTTTCAAACATGAAATTTGTTAAATCTTAAAATATTATATAAAATTACTTAGTACATTCATATAACAATTAAAACCAGTAAAACCTGAGTTACTACAATATACTTAATAAAGATGTAAGTATTTTCAAAATAAAATATTGTTTAGAATTTTTGTTTGTTTGTATTATTAAAATGATCTGGTTGAATACACCATGTGCAACAGCTCATGTTTTATTTTTCACACGGCCCCAAACAAACAGATGAATTCTTCTCACTAAAAACCTTTGTTTATTTTTTTTACAATTGTTATGTTATAGTTATAGTACAAAGAGATGAGATGAAGAAATTTTAGTACTATATTATAATAATATAGTAACAGTAACAGAAACAGAAACAGGAACTAGAAACAGAATTCCTAAACCTAGTAAAGTGGAACCCCTCAAATCCAAACTAATTGGGGCTAGCCTGTTCGGATTTGGAAAAATTCGGATTTACCAAAAAAGTTTGGATTTACTGTGTATTTTGCATTTGGCAGAAGTGCGTTTTTTTAAATTAACGAACAATATTAGAACCTTGATTACATATTTCTGTATCAAAAAATGAACAGTTTAGAAGTGCTACAAGTAAAGTCTTTGGAGCAACGCCATCAAGGAAAAGTTTCAGTGAACAAAAAAATTGACAAGATGTAATTTTATGGTTTACACGAGAGAGGCAAAAAGGAGTTCCTATTAGTGCCCCATTAATACAAGAAAAGGCATTACAGGTAAACAAATTAATGAACGGTGATTTGGAAATTACTGCTAGCACTAGATTATTTGATGTATGGAAGAGAAGGCATGGAATTAGACAACTAACGGTAAGCGGGGAAAAGTTATCAGCTGATAATCTAGCTGCAAAAAAATATTTTTTAGACGAATTCACATATTTGACTTCGTCTGAAAATGACTCACGCCAGCAAGTGTATAATGCGGACAAGACTGGATTTATTTTAAAGCCATTCCCACTAAAATTCTTGCTTCTAAAGAGGAATCTTCTGCCCTGAAACGAGCAAATAGCATCTCACAGTTTTAGCCTGCAGTAATGCTGCGGGAACAAATAAGCTACCATTAATGGGGATTGGAAAATCCGCCAAGCCACAAGCACTTAAAAATACGAACTTGAATGCTATGTCTGTTCATTACAGAAATCAGTGTAAGGTGTGGATGATGTAGTATTTTCATGGAGTGGTTCAAAAGTGAATTTGTTCCTTCAGTAACAAAATTTATTGAAAAAAATGGACTGCTACCAAAAGCTCAACTTTTGATAGACAATGCTCCTTCACATCCTTCAGACACGCAGTTGGTATGTAAAGACATAAAAGCAATTTTTCTCCCACCTAACGTGACATGTTTGCTTCAGCCTATGGATCAAAATATGCTGCAGAACATAAAACTGAGCTACAGAATAAAGCTTTTGCAAACATTAAATGCAGAAGATTGCTCTCTTTTTGTTCCAGAAAAACTTAAAACGAATACAATAAAGGATGTAATTTACTGGGTGCTGATTCCTGGAATAATATCAGTCACACTTTACTGCAGAAATCTTGGAAGAAGCTCTGGCCTAACCTTGAATTTGTGAAAACACCACTTAGAACACGGTATGAATAACTGAGCTCCTTCAGCTCATTCAAACAGTACCAGGATGTTAAGATGCTGAAGAAAGTTGCCTGGAAGAGTGGACAGCACTGGATAACAATGAAAAATATACCGAGCATGACATGGTGTCTATGATCCAGGATCAACACGATGGCAATGTAGCAGATAGCGATAGCGAGGAAAAAGATGCCTGTTACTCATGCCGACCCTGCGCCACTCTTGACATTGCCTTGCATTATGTAGAGCAACTTGAAGTTGCAACACCCAATGATGTTATGCTAATGCGACGGTGGCGCAACATCGCATCCTCAGGAAGCTTTACGTTTCTTCTCCCGATTTTAAGTGAAAAATATAGATAAGTGTTTTTGTCTTTTCTTCAGGGTGTCTAGTAAAATAGCTTGAAGAAATTCCCTGACTTTTCCAGGGTGTCTAGTAAAATAGCTTGAAGAAATTCCCTGAGTTTTCCCTGACTTTTCCTCTTTTAGATGTCTATAGAAAGCCCAGTTTACATTGATATCTGAAGGATCTTGGATAAATCCAGACTTTGAAGAACGAATTGAGTAACTCTTTTGCTTTTGTGTCTGTAAGGAACACAGAACCAAAATATCGAGCTTTCACTTCATCCGTCTCTGCATCCCAATACCTAACACTCAAATCCATTTGGGCTCTTTGTGATATTTTGTTTAAACTTTCATCAAAGCCAATTACATAGTTAGAATTTGAATTTAATGATGTCAGTAACAGGTCTTTAATATAATTTGATAAACCGATTACAACACTATAGGAAATGTTATCTTTCCCCAATCTCATGTTCTGTGCAATGGTGCTATCAGGGAACATCCTTAGAAAGAGGCACACTACCTTCTGCATTGCGTAAAGAAGTGTTGCATTACTAAATTCACGCACCATATAATCTCTGCTTCAGTCACTTTATCTTTTAGTTTATATTTATCCTAAGGAAGGAGGGGAGGTAATGACGACATCTGCATGACACGCTTGCCCGCTACAACAATGAAAACTGGAACCTTCCATGTTGAAATAAACAGTGAAAAAAATAATCACCGTCAAATAAAACACATACTATCACCAGTCTAGACAAATAGCTGGCTACGAATGTTTACACAGCGTTCTGTGTGGTCAGAAACAGACTGAGTTATCTGTTATCCCCACCTGTCCATATGATAACAGAACCACTGCGCACCCCAAGGCCACGGCCCAGGCTAAAACCTCCCAGCTGTACCAACTCGACACGTTTAATATTTATTGACATAAGTCCTGAAGTCATAGCATTGGGCTTATCAAATAAATAATGGGCATCTAAATAAAGAAGTGTTATTTCCTGACTGCCCTGCCCCTAAACCGCTGGCTTACAATACCAAATATTCGAGAGCAATGGCCACTAGTTTTGTTTCTAATCAAAATAAATATTTTCCCGATTTTTTAAAATTTTCCCTGACTTTTCCCTGAATTTTCCAGAGTCTTAAAATTCCCTGACTTTTCCAGGTTTTCCCGGTTTTCCCTGTCACTAGACACCCTGTTCTTTTTAAGTGAAACATATAGTTTAGTGTTTGTCTTTTTTGTTTTATTTTACGGTCAATAAATTCTATGTTAATGAAGTGACACAGTAGTACAGTATAGGCCTTCGTATTATATCAAGTTTTTACAGTGACAATTCCAATATATTACACATCTCAGTCCTGTTTTACATAAGTAGCAAACTTTCAGTACATACTTCATTAAATTTTAGATACTTTTTTAAAATTTGGTTCTCATCATATCATGTTTGGATTTTGCAGGAGTTCGGATTTCTGGGGTTCGGATTTGAGGGGTTGTACTATAATTATATTCAAATATTCCTTTATACATTGTCAAGTGAGTAATCAAGATTTTTAAAGTACAATAAACAGATAGTAAATGACTTATTTCAGTGCCATTGTCTTGTACGATAAAAAACCCCAAAATGAAATAAGGATTATACTTCACGTTAAAAAATTTTTCTATGATTTCTAAAACAACTGTAATTTAATACATATAATTATATTTCAGTATAAATTTAACACACCTTTAATATCCCTCTTATATGCATCTTGGCAATCATTTCAGCAGTGAAGAGAAATGTAATAACAAGATCACAGCAGAAAGTTATATACTGCAGAGGTGGAATACGTTCAAATGTCTTTGGAGTGTTTAGACTGACAGACAGTAAACTGATTAGGGCACATGATCTCATCAATCTCCGCACCCATAACTAAAAATAAAAATCTATACATATTATTTTATTCAAACATATGTTTGAGTAAAAAGATATCTTGAAAAAAAAAATAATAAAAAACTCTTTTTTGTTAGCAAGTGCTGCTATAAACATGATTATTAAATATGTGTGTATATATACATATATATTTGTAGCTTTGCAACACTGTTTTCTTGTATTCTCTTATCACTTTCACTATCACTTGTACTTAAACAAGAATTTTACTTGGTATTTATGCGAGTTAACTTTCAAAGACTGGTCTTGTCTCCATCATCGGCCATACTGATCGAGGGTTGTAGTAAACTGCAGCTGTGTGGAGTTCCCGTTGTCACAAGGTGTACCGTTATGTTCTATTTTTGGAATCACTGCACTGTGCGAGTTTTTTAAGTTTGTTTTGGGGTTAATTTTGTCTATTAGGTTGAATAATTTATGGTTTTTTATTTTATTTGTTCATTAATGATATTATTTTTATGTTTATAAATTTTTAGCTGTTCCCAGATTGTCATTTTGAGGCCTTTTTGTACTTTTTTTTATTAGGTGTACGTTTTTTAATGTGGGGAATGTGTGTTTGTTTTTGATGGCGTGTGTGGCTAAGTTTGAGTTATAAGTTTCAGGTTTAATGTATGCATTGAGGTGTTCTTGATATCTGTCTCTTATATATATATATATATATATATATATATATATATATATATATATATATATATATATATATATATTACTTATTTATATACAAGACCAGTCTTTGAAAGTTAACTTGCATAAATACCAAGTAAGATTCTTGTTTAAGTACATATAGTGAAAGTGATATAATATATATATATATATATATATATATATATATATATATATATATATATATATATATATATATATATATATTTAATAAATTTAAAATATTTCAAACACAAGAATACTTTTAATGAATATATTTATTCAAAGCTTTTCGCCGATAAAAAAGTATCAGCATCTTCAGGAAAAATAATTATCTAATAGATTATTAGATAATTATTTTTCCTGAAGATGCTGATACTTTTTTTATCGGCGAAAAGCTTTGAATAAAAATATTCATTAAAAGTATTCTTGTGTTTGAAATGTTTTAAATTTATTAACTATATATACAAGAAAACATATCACCATATTTAATATATATATATATATATATATATATATATATATATATATATATATATATATATGACTTATATATTTAGGATAATCACAAGTGATATTTAATATATATATATATATATATATATATATATATATATATATATTCTTGATATTTAACGTTATCCATTGTTTTTCCGTTGCATATATATATATATTTTTTTTTTTTTTTTTTTTTTTCAAAATTGCTGATGGAATTTTCTAAATGTTACATAGTACTAAATTCTACTTTTCATAGCTTTACCGTGATAATATTCAAAGATTTTTGAGATAACGCCATCTTCTTAAAATAAGGTTCAGTATTCAATACTTATAAGTCAATACTTATAAGGTCTCTATTTTGCATTCTTCTTCTTCCATTGATTTTTGGAATGGTTAATGGCCATCTCTATGATTTTATCAAAGTTGTTAATATCACAAATGTTATTTCTATTACTAGAAAATTAGGAATATGATATATGCACAAAATAATAACAAAAGTTGGAGATTATTAATGATCTTCGTAGATTAGAGTAGTGAGTTTTTATACCAGCTGAAAAACAGAAAAATCAAGAACGTACAATTTTACAACTTTTAGTTCAACTAGTCAGTGCTCAACTATTTCCATGAAATAGATTTAAACATATCAAATAGAATCACAACAGAAAATATTTGGTATTGTGAAATACATACGTATAAGACTAATCTCCACATCAATACAATACTAACTAAAATTCATAATCTAGAACATAATGAAAATTACATAAATATATTAATATATGATATTCATTTGTATATTCTTTAGATACAACATTTATATTAGTATTCTTGTGTAAAAGATGATAAATATTAAATTGTTGTTTAAGAAAAATAAAAATAACAATAATGTTTAATTTATTTTTTATAACATCCATTTTTATCATAATATGATTCATGCAAATCTTTTAAACATTCTTTCAATATTTGTATATGATTATTAAAGAAACTTATACTAAATATCTCTTATTTCATAAATTTAAATCTACATCTAAGTTGTAAATGATTTATCTAAGGGTATTAATTGATAAAACTTACTGTAAGTTACATTTTTGAAATGTGTTCTAGATATCTGCAAGCTATTTACCTTATTAACCCATTCAATATCAGCACTTTCATTGAGTGACTCCTCAGGGCCATAGTCTGCCAAAATCTGTTCCCCCTTAAGACTTTGTTTCCTTCCAAGCATCATAGTGAAAACCGTTTGTTAGATGTGGAAATAAGGAGGAAGTAAGTTAATCATATTCAGAAGGTTCATAGAGGATATTGGAATACCTACAAACAAATAGGAAATAATGATTTCTATTAGGATAAATTAAATTAAACATATTTTCTAGAGACATTTTTTTCAGATTAATAAAACCTTGTACAAAATTTAGCTTTAGATTGGGGAAACTATCTGGTCTATGCCAACTAAAAATATATTTAATTTTTTTTATATAGCTAATTTTAAAAACACCCAACTAAGTGAATACGTAATTGCTTACTAGCTGACGCGTTTCAAAACAATCGTTCCTTTTACGAAGCTAACCCTCTACTGGTGGCATCGGTTAGGTGTAAAGGCTCTAACAGGAATGGATTTATGACTGTGGAATGGGGTGAGTTGTTTTGGTTGTGTGTCATATAATAGAAAAGGCTGTTGGCTTCAAAGTGTGTGTGATCATTTAATACGTTTTCTTTATCTGTTGCGTAGTGTTTTACATTTCATATTTTGCTAAGGTTGTTAGGTTTTTACACTGTTTTAATGTGTGTAGAACATTTAAATTAGTGAGTATTTCGGTGTGTGTGTGTGTGTGTATGTGTTGGGTGTTTTTTAGGTGTTTTGCATAGCTGGATTTAGGGTTTGTTTGTTTTTTTTTTGGGTCCACACTCATAGACAACATACTCAGGAAAATTAAACAGAAATACCATCAAACGGCAACACAGACAATCCACACAAAAACAACAATTACATATATCCCTCACCTACCACAACAAAAACACACACAAAATAGCCTCCACAATCAAAAACCTCCATTACCAAATATCCTAGAAATCAACAAACACTTTAAGACAGCACATACAACCTTTTCAAAAAAAACTGACAAATAAAAACTCGGAGGTATTTACAAATTAACTTATAACGATTGTCCCAGCTATTACATCGGCCAAACCAGCAGGTCATTCTATACACGCTTCGAAGAACACATTACCCAAAAAAAAAACAAACAAACCCTAAATATAGCTACGCAAAACACCCAACACACACACACACCCACCGTCATACACACTAATTTAAATGTTCTACACAAATTAAAACAAAGTAAAAAACTAACAACCTTAGACAAATATGAAATATACAAACACTACGCAACTGATAAAGAAAACGTATTAAACGATCACCCACACTTTGAAGCCAACAGCCTTTTCTATTATATGACACACAACCAAACTAACCCAACCCATTCCACAGTCATAAATCCATTCCCGTTAGATCCTTTACACCTAACCAATGCCGCCAGTAGAGGGTTAGCTTCGTAAAAGGAACTAATGTTTTGAAATGCGTCAGCAAGTAAGCAATTACGTATTTACTCAGTTAAGTATTTTTAAAATTAGTTTAGTCAGTGAATTCAAGATGATTACATCAAGTAACTTTTTATATAGGCTAATGACAGATCACAGACAATTTTGCTTTTTAAAACACCCAACGTTTCGAATTCCTTTTCGATATTTTTTTTTAAGAGCTCAATTCAAGGAATTTTGGAAAGAAATTCAAAACGTTGAGTGTTTTAAAAAAGCAAAATTGTCTGTGATCTGTCATTAGCCTATATAAAAAAATTAATAGTTATTAACAGACATAACAAAATAAAAAAAAATATTTAATGTCAAGTAAAAGAGAGTAAACTTGGGCTACTAAATTTAATTCTATAAAAGTTATCTTATAAGGTTTCAGAACAAATTTCTCCCTGTTGGAAGATTCCCCTGTCTTTGTGATAAGACCAGTTGAAGAAGCAGCAGTTGAAAAAGACTGAATATTTCCCTAAAAATATTGGGTTAGTTGACCAAAACCTTTTGCATCATGTAGAGACTATTCGTAAAACTTTATATCCTTTATATAAAATAGCCATACTATAGAAATGATGGCTACAAGCTAAAAAAAAACTGGTAAAATTACAGTTTAAAGCTCAGTTAAGCAAAAATTAGAACAATTTTTCTACTAAGACTTAGAAACACAAAATTAAAAGAGTAGAGAAAAACAACCACCAGCTTAAAAAAACTGACAAAATTACGAACGCAGTTGAGCAAAATTTTGAATGATATTTCTATATTAAAACTCAATAAAACAAATGTAGTTTGAATGTCAGTATTATGAGGATGTTAAAAACAGTTACTTTTAACCCTGTAAAAAGTAGCAAGTGTCAATTATAATTAATAATGTTTAGGTACACAAGCAAAATATGATTTCTTAACAAGTATTATAAGAGATTTAGCCAGATTTGTATCTGTACTGTAGTAATTTAATACTGTATTATCAGTTTATTAATTGATAACATTAGTATTCCAACTAAAATAGCTTTATCTAACATAATTAGTAAGTTAAACCAACAATAACTAAGTATAATTTCATGTGTAAACAATCCAATATTTACAGTTTATAATCATTTATTGGGTTGATTCAAAACATTTCTTCTTAGATTTCCTATCCAAATTTATATGGATGTAAATAAGTAATATGCCAAATGTAGAAATGTATCTGTTTTGTAACACATTTTACCTACAATATCCTAACAAATATATTTAAATCGAAAATATAACATATTAACCTGATTTCTGCTAAACACTGTAGAACAAAGCATACAATTAATATAACACTGATGAGGTATTACTACTTCACTACATTCAGATTTAAAATTTCAAAATCAATAAATATTAGATTAATCATTGCTGCCAACATTATCGTGTTACCAAACACACGCTTCAGCTGTTTAATGCTTTTAAATTCAGGACGTGATACCATGATACTACTATCACACAATTTAGGATCGTAACTAACGTCCTTGTACTGAAAAATAATTCAATTTCTTAGATTTATAACCAAATAGGCCTAAATTCAATCTGTGTTTGACTTTTGTGAGAAACTAATGTTAATACTGAGCTTTATTCTTATATCAATTTTTATAACTCTTCTTTATCATTTGTTTTTCTTATTAATTTTAAGGTTAGGTTTACGTAGTTAGAACTTTTTTTTCAATTTTGTTAACATCTTCTGAAATGTCTATCGTAATGAACGTAGCTGCAAAAGTACCCCATTTATTCTCAAAATGTACGAGTTCAAGTTTTGTTGTCTTTAATTTCAAATCAAATAAATGTTCATCCAGCTTCTCTTCACATCTGAATTCACCTGATATTGGTAATAACAATTATTAAATAATTAAAACATGGCATTTATATAAATTGTATTAATAAAATACTTACAATGTGAACTAAGTAAGCATAACTAACAATTTCCAAATATTAATCATTAATATATCATCAAAATATTTAATTTCCAAATATTTTAAAGAAATTTTAAGTTGGGATTTATAACAGGTACCATTTGTACCTAATGCCAAGTTCACTCTCAAAAACTATACTTAAAGTAAATAGATATTTATATTTATTCTTGAAGGACCATAGACCAAAACTGTGCAAGAGTTTAAAGCTTAGTATTGCAGCAATACAAATTTAATTTAATTACCTCAATTTAATATCAACAGTTGTTGACAGAGACCTCTTCAACTTAGTTTTTTTCATTTCTGCTTATAAAACAGTCGAACAAGAAAAACTGTTTCAAAGTAGTTGTGGCAATAAATGTCACAAACTGTATGTAAATGACTTAAAATTTGAAAAAAATACTAGCATAACCTCAATACACACATATGGTTTAGAGTAAATATTTCTTTATTAAATTGAACACTATTTTATTCTATATTATATTATGTACTCATTTTACAATCTACTAAAATGTATCCAATTGAATGAGACTTAGTTGAAAAATAATAACCACAATTATATCGTGACCGAGATTTAAAATTAGTTTCTTCTTATGTAGAATGTATTTTTTAGTAACTTGCCAAAACAAAAAAAAATCTGGTTTGAAACAATATTTGTTAATTATTGCAATGGTATAAATCTTACTAATCTGATGCTTACGTTAATTATGATCATACAAACATATTCTCACGGTTTAAACTCACTATCCGTAAGGTGTTTCTGCACTATGTTTTACTATGTTACTAGCTATATTTTACATAGGATCCATTTATGATAGATTTCATAGCCGGAAACTATAGCTATATTGTAATGTAGTATAATATAGTGATCTGTTTTATTGAGAAATTTTGAGTTTATATAGTTTTGAGTATGTTGGTAAATTTAGATTGCGTTTATATATTTTTAAATTCAACCACTAATTACAGTTTGCAACTTTTGAAATCACTTTTTTGTGATCGCCACAGAGCGATTGTCTAAGTAAGAGCGATTGTCTCTGTCTTAGTAAGTTTTTACAAATTTACAGAAAATTAAAGTTTCAATTATAGTTGTAAATTAATGTAAAGTTATTAATTACGTTTTACCAAACGTAATAGACTACAAAATCCAAGACTTTTTTTGGATTTAGATTCTGTTTTTAATAATATACTGGTATGTAAAAACAAAAAAAAAAAAAATTGGAGTTGAGGAAGGGTTTGTCAAGTATTAAGTTAAGTTTTAGCTCTAGGATTATAAAACTATTTTAAACATATTAATTAATACAGAAATTCTAAAACACTTGAAAAAATAGTTTATGGTAAGCATTTTAAATCTCATGTACAATATTTTAGTACTATATACCACTGTTTTTTAATACTTATTCTGCAAGTTTTAAACAACTACAACTTGTACAGTAGAAAATTCTGCTCTCAATATTTCTTTTTTACTAGGTGAAAAAACCCAGTTGAACATGTACCAAGCTATTGCAAGTGCTCTAGATTTAACATTGGAGAATGATCCAACAGCAGGTAATTTTATTAAATTAAGTTTTACATTTTAACTCAATATTGATTGATTCTTTATACTATTATCGTGAATTCTTTTAATTTTGTGTATTAGGACTATTGTAGCATAATTATTTTGTATTTATGGGTGTTAGGTACTAGCCTAACAACCAAACCCCCTTTATCCAAATTTGGGATCAGCATTAGCATCACAAATGTTATCGACTAGCAACAACCTTTAAAAAATTTATGTAATTATTACACAGAAGAAAACCTATAGATAATTTTCAATATACTCATCATTATTTCAGTTAGGAATATTTGTATACATTTGAGTACAATTTTCTGCCTTTTCCTAACATTACAATAATGTGATTCGGATGTGATTTACCTAACATTACCTTGATGTGATTCGGAATATTATTAAAAATACTATTAATGTTTTGACATTGGAGTTCTTCCAAAATGTATTAACAAAGAAAAATATTGTAATATTATGAAAGGGGGAAAATTTTACCTAAATCTATAAGACCCATATATTAATAAGAGCTACATAAAACTGTAAAAGAAAATAAATACAGGAATTTTGTATCTCATTGACAAAGTCAGGATCAAATGAAACAAATATAATAAATATGAAGAGGACCAACTATAATCCATCTGCAACAATATCAGATGGAGTATATATATGTTGAATATACCTTACAATGTAAAAGTGATACCTTATAATATTATAAAAATCACTAAGCACCAGATTCTTCAAACAATTGTAAAATCTGAGTGAGCACATGGGTGGTAAATAAAATCAAGGAATGCAGAATAACTTTCTGGAGAATTCCGAACTAATACTATTAGAAAAAGTTCCCAATACAAGAAGTAACAAATATAGAAGAAACGTTTTAAGGCCGAATTAGAAAGAAGGAAATTCATTGTTACAAGCACATGAGTAGAATGGATGAAGCAAGAACAGTAATAAGAAGTTGAAATTGAAAACATAATAGAAGAAAAAAATAAAATGCCTTAAACTACAATAGTATGAAGCAGAACTAATCACTCACCAGTACACTGTGCAAGTTTATGGAGTGAATGATTCACTCTAGAGAGAACTATTGAGACTAGCTCAAGAGTGAAAAATACGCTTTAACCAGACAACCTACCGAGCTCATCACAGCATAGTAGATCAGCTCTTTTACCTTTGCCAATCAATTATTGATGGACTACAGAAAAAACCTCATGAAAAAGCAGTCGCTGTTTTTTCTAGACCGAGTTTGGTGACAAAAACTCATCCACATTACCATGAGGTTGGCATCGAAGGATATATACTGATATGGATTAATGATTTCCTGAGAAATAGAGGGTTCTCAGTCAGGTTCAGTGGAAAACTCTCCAAGACCTGCAAAACCTGGGCAGATGTACCACAGGGCTCTGTCTTGAGGCCGCTGCTCTTTCTTCTCTACATGAACACAATCGATCCCTACATCTATAAGAATACTAAGATTGCTTGCTATGCAGATGATATTGGAGTACAAGTCAAGGTCTCAAAACTTCTCAGAAATTCCTGAATCTCAGTTTGGAAGGCATTGCAACATGGGCTGCAGATCTTAAACTTACTATAAACCCCAATAAGTCTAACTACTGTGTTTTTTCAACTGATAAGAAAAATCGTGAAACCTTCCAACCAGCCTTAAAAATTCAAAACTCCATAATTCTACATATTAAAAATCCTAAATATTTGGGATTGATCCTCGATCCAGAACTGAGATTTACTAAACACATGCAAACCACGGCAAATAAGGGTCTAAAGAAATTTAACATCCTCCTCAAACTTTGGGGCACAAACTGGGGCTCAAGATCCTCAAAAGTACTTACTGCACTGTCATTAAGCCAGTACTTGAGTATTGCTCCCACATTGTGGCACATGCATCTGAATCTGACTCAATTGCATTAAAGACTCATTAGATTTAGTCCAGTATAGAGCATCAAAAATTATCATTGGTGCAGTGTCTTCTACTACTAAGTCCAAGGCCAAACTTGAAAGTGGCCTTGTTTCCCTTGAAAACAGAAGAAAACTTGTTACCATAAAGTTCACTAACAAAATCAGAAGTCACAATAAAGACCACATAGTGCTCAGAGCTTTTGATGCTTGGGCAGGTACGTCAAGACTTCAGAGATCATCAACGCTGCAATTTGACAGAGCACTTTTTCCTTTCAAGCCTCCTATGAATACTAAAATCAATACTAACTTATTGGAACCATGCTCTAAGAAAGAACCAACTCAAGTTTAATTTCAGAAAGGTAAAGACACTGTTCGGTTACTTGTCAAAGAAAACAGTGCAATACAGATGGTTTCTCTGATATTGACTGTAATAGAGGTGGTGCAGGCATCTCCATCATTTACCCCTCAGTAAATAACGTCAGGCTCAAAATACCCACTGATCAAATTGCTTCAAACTTCACTACTGAATTAATTGTTATTAAAAAGGCACTTACCCACTGTCGCTCTTTTCCTCCTAATAACTCATAGAAGAAATTGTAATTTTCTCAGACTCAAAATCAGCACTCAAAGCCATACATAATGGTGAGACAAGACTGACACAAGAAATTAAAACTCATTTCCATTAATTAAATATACCTTGCATTCTCCAGTGGATCCCTGCTCATGTTGGAATTGAGGGTAATGAGTGTGCAGATGCTATTGCATAGGAAACACGTGCAAAGATCAACCTCTAACAGTCACTTATGCAGATGCAAATGCTGTTGCCAAGCAAAAAATCTACATCAACTATCTCCTAATTAATCAATATAATTGAGAGATCGGGATAGGCCCTTTATCACCATTTAATAAATTATTTTCAAAACTATTCGACAGACCTTTCGATTTAACATTTTTCACTATTGTAAGATTTTTTATTTCTAAAGAATGTTTGGTGTTTAGGATGTGTCAGTGGCGGCTTCTGCCCAATTACATTGGTGGGGCTCATGACAAGGGGTCTCCCTAGATTTACAAGGTGCGGAGACAATTTTGAAATTTGATACCCATTTAATTCGTTTTACATTCTAAGCACCTACAACTTTTATTAAGTGATACTTATTGATTAATATATTAACATTGCTATAACTAATAGACGTATTATGGTGTGATTTACGAAATGTTGCTAGGTTGGGTAGTTAAGTGATTGCCTATGCTAAAGCGTTGAGTACTCAACGAGTAGTGTGTATCAAGTTTTACTTTTAAAAGTATATTAGGCCACTGTGTATGCACATCAAAGGATCTATAAATGTTGCTTCCTAAATCATATAGAATTGTAGTAGCAGCACTGATTAGTCATTTCTCAGCGCATGCTCATGACTACAGGACTCAATGCCAGGCCACCCGTAACACGCGCGTTAAATCTCTTCTTAACCTAATTTAAGACAAATGAATATTTATTAGAAATTAATTTTTGTAATTGGGAGGGGTGCGCCCCAGAGCCCTTTTGGACAAACCGCCACTGGGATGTGTTCTGCAATACTTGATTTTTTAGGTCTTTGAAATTTTATATAGCTAATATGTTCTTTAAACCTGGTTGATATTTTTTGTTTGTTTGGCCTATATAAATTTTATTAGAAGAATTACAATTTACTTTATAAATCCCAGATTTATCTAACATCTTTATTTTATCTTTTGGATTGTCTAGTAAATTACTTAGCCTTTTGTAAGATACTTTTAAATTTACATCTTTAAAAACTTTTTCTAAACCCTTTGTTAAATCCCTATCAAATGGTAAGCTTATCTATTTATTTTTAATATTTTCTTTTTCTGATATTAAGGTAGTGGAATTGTTTCTGGACCTTTTTAAATTTTGTTTCTCAGTATATTGTTTATTATTTTAGGATCATATACAAAGAGAGTTGTAGTTTTGTAAAATTAAAATATATGTATAGTTGTATTTTGTTTGAAATTAAATTTGTGTAACGGTAACTCTTCACCACGGAGGTTGAGAGACCAGACCTAGTTGCAGAGAGGAATATTTCCTGCAACAAGATTGGCCGGAAATGTAAAAGGGGCATGCCAAAGTAGTTACCGGTATATATATTTCAGGGAAAATGTTGTGTTAATGTATGTTTATTGTAAATTACCCCTGAGGATAATTGCTATGCAATTGAAATGTACATAAGGTTTTAAATAAAAGAAAGAGTCATTTGTGGTATAAGAGGTCTCACTTATTTAAATCAATATAATACATCATTAAAAATTATTTATTTTATTAATAAAGTATATAAAGGTAAACTCTTTCAATAATCCACTTTTTGGTTGGAATAATCAAGTCAACTTCAATAATACTGTTAACAAATAAGTGTGTCGGGGCATAACTCCCGACAACTAGCTCCTAGAATAACACCATGTTTATAATGCTGTGGGCATTTTTGTATCAAACATTAACCATCATAATTAGTTCTGTAAGTAGTGTAAAATTTGTTGTTTAATAAAGCGCATTCATTTTTCCAAATGTAGCAACACCAGTTGAGTAGTACTAATAAACATCAGACATTACTAGACAACAATGTTGGGCGAATTCTGCCTACTGGGCTGTCAGGCCAATTGAGCCGACATGGTAGCTAAAGTCTTAATGAAAAATAATTAAATTGGGGTTTGCTGTATTTTATTTATAAATTCAAATTATTAATTTGTTTAAAACTTTTACAGACAGTATCAGGCAGCTTGAAGCTTTAATTTGGGATATTATTTTGGGACAATTACTGCCCTTTTTGTGCATCTCACTAATGTATGCATTCTGTACATTTTCTTATTGAAAATTACAGTAACTGCATTTGAAAATTAAGAATTAGGGAAGTGGAAACTTAAAGTAGAATATGTATGGTTTTTATTCAGATGAAGGAGTAACAGGGTGAAACATAAACATTATAAAGTATTGAGGGAAGGTATGGGACTGAACCTGGGACAATATAAATTATGGCAGAGAAAACTTGAACATTGGATAATGTACTAAAAGCGGATCATTAAAAAGAAATGAAGAGTAAAGTGCTACAGCTTAGATCAAAGTTATTGAAATGTGCAAATTTTGAAGAAACAAAGGAGGATAAACTACCCAACTTGAAAATTTACTTCTTGCTTTATTTCTAATAAAATTATTTAAATTTTATTACTCATATCGTCCAGTAGGCTACATATATACGACGCTTTTAATAGTATAGCTGAAATCATAAATTTCTCTGTCTAATATTTGTTGTAAAGGACTAGGTAGGTGCTTTATTTTCAGTTGTGTATTTTTCGTAGTAAACTAAAATTCACTTTTTGCCTTAAAATAACAGATGCATTTTTCGTCTTTCAGTAGTAAAGTCAATAATTGGTTTGTATAAAAATAACAATATTTTTTAATAAAACGCACACTTTCTAGTTTATTCTAGTTGGCAGTATAATATAAATTTGTTGTGTAAAATTAACCCTCAGCAATGATTCAAATTAATAATATTAAATTCGTTTATTTTTAGTTGTATTTGGCGAAGATGTTGCATTTGGAGGAGTGTTTCGATGTTCAGTTGGCCTTCAGGACAAATATGGGAAAGATCGTGTTTTCAATACCCCACTTTGTGAGCAAGGTATAGCAGGCCTTGGGATTGGTTTAGCAGTGGCTGGAGCTACTGCAATTGCTGAAATACAGTTTGCTGATTATATGTTTCCTGCCTTTGATCAAGTAAGATTACACATGTTTTTTTAAAGTAGCAAGCTTTCATTTTTATTTATAGTGCATTAACTATCACTTTCTAAAAGTCATCTTTTGTTGGTAACATTTTTAGGTAATAATATAATTATGTTTTAAATAACTTTTATAATTTTAAATCTATGCCTTAAAAAATGGGATTTCAAAATAATCACTGTTTCTTTATGGGGTTATTTTGAAGAAATTCAACCACAATGGCAAACAGACTAATTAAAAACTAAAGACAGATATAATTCAAGGAGAGTATAGGGTTAAGTGGGGTCAGATACTGCAAGTACTGCATCTGCTAAACTGTTCAAGCAAAACTAACCAGTACATTATGTTCCTTTATACAGTGTGAAATGTTGTTCATGTTTTCACCGCTTTGTTGCTTGTACTTTTTTATTTATTTGCACTTTTCCAAACTTCAGCTACTTGGTAAGTGCTTGAAATTATGTTATCATAGTTTTATATGCTTAATTTTATATAGTTCATAAACATTATCTTTAGTTATTTGACTTCAAAACTGGGAGTAATTTTGCGTTAATTATTATGTTACAGTAATTTTTTTGCTTTTGCCTCGTGTCATTTGCATCACCCAAAATGGCGGTCTGGTGTGTTGCCCTACGCTTTGGGATAGATACCGCTTTAAAGTTGAGAGTCAGATGCCACATCATTAAAAAAAATCTTTTTAAAAGGGATTACATTTATGTATTATTTGTTTAGGTAAAATGGCAAGAAAGAGGCTAAGAATTACTACAAGAGGTAAATGGACCCAACATGATTTATTAGAAGCAGTTAAAGTAATCAATGGATATAGAGTTTCAAAAAGAAAGCAGCTGGAAGAACTGGTGTCCCTGAACATACTGACAGATGCAAAATGGCATCGGTAAGCTATGAAAAGATTGGATGTGGTACACAATCATATCTTGGAGTCGAGGCGGAAAAAAACCTGTTATTACATAAAAAAACTTTAAGTGGATTTTCACCAGCTCCATTAGTTGTTCGAATATTGGGATATGAGCTTGCATCTGAAATAAAATTGGCTAATGAGTTGAACAGCGATAGAGGGAGGGCAGGTCATAATGGATTATGTCATTCATGGAAAGAATTCCTTCTCTTTGCATTCGTAAAGCTGAGCATGTGTCTGTCGCTAGAGCTACTGGTATGAATAGAGAAGAAATCAATCGATATTTCAAACGGTAATTACATACTTAAATCTGTTTCATAAACATGCAAGCATTTACAATGTGGATGAAACCGGCTTAAAACTCAATAATGAAGCATAAAAAGTTGTTGCTGCAAAAGGCAGTAAAGACGTTTACCAGATATGTTCAACTAAAAAAGGTGAACATATAACAGTGGTTCCTTGTTGTAATGCAGATTGAAAATTTCTCCCTCCTTTTTGCATTTTTAAAGGAAAAACAAAAAACAAGAATGATAAGACTCGATACCATCTGGGGCAGATATAAAAATGAATGAAAAATCAGCTTACATTACAAGTGAACTATTCAAGACTTGGCTTGAAGAACTCTTCATACCTTGAAAAACACCAGGAAAAGTTATTTTACTGTTGGGCGGACACATGTCAGTTTCTGTACTTGAGTTGGCTGTTGAAAATGAAATTACCTTTATTTGTTTTCCTAGTCACACAACTCACTATCTACAACCTTCGGATAGGAGTTTTTTTGCGACCTTTGTAACATTTTTTCAAAGAAGCATGCAACATCTGGATGCTAAATCATTTTAGATCTAATGTAGCAAAAGAAGAAAATACCAGAGGCAATGGAAGAAAAATAGGAAGAATTCAATAGGAGGAAATAAGGGTTTTGTGAGCTACTTCCAAAGCTTGGGTGAACGCTCGACACTTTAAAATACTATATCAGGTTTTAAAGCTATAAGGGTTGTTCCCTTAGAGGAAACATCTATTCCAAACTATGCTTTTTTTTAACCGATGACACTTGAAGCGACTGGCGCTAGCTAAAATTTAGAAGAAAGCGAGGTTCGAGAAAGATCCGAAATAATCAAAATAGAAATGTTCTGTAATATGAAGGGGCGGCCCCATGCGTCTTACTTTAATCTCTAAGCAAGCAATTACGAAAGTTTGAAAGCAATAGTTCGGTACAAACACATTTAAAACCATATGATAATTCGCACTGAGTTTAAACACATAAATAAATGATAAAGAATTAAGCTTGGGCAGCACTTACCCTCGTGAAGAAAGACTGGGCAAAATTGAAGCGTACGTAGATTCTAGTAGTGGTAGAGATCCTGGGTACCCAGTTTGTAGGCGGCAGATCCAGGCGAAGTATAAACTAGAACTTAAACGGGAAATCAATTGGCTGCATTTAAATTACATAAAGTCATTTATATAACTATGACGCGTAACGAAACAAAGAGTCTTACGAACCGGCGATCGTAACTTAAAGTCAATAATCGGACATAACACTTATAACACCGCGTTTACACGAACACACACTTTAACACGAATAGTTCTTCAAGCTTGTACGAGGTTTTACGGTCAAAACGGCACTTTACACGCGTGGTGTAACTTTGCGAACGAGTTCTTCAACAAAGCTTGTAACAGCACGAAGGCTCCGAGACAACGACTAGAGTAGCCACGGAAATACTAGATAAGGGAGGGGGGTCAGAGCTGCCACCAGGAAAATCAATACTTGTTCAATATATCGATTAGTGGGTCAGACATCACGTGACCATTACTGTCCAGGCACAGCTGAGCGATTTGATAAATAGATCAAGGTAGCACGTTCAAACTTCGAGCGCTGACTCGAACAACACTAATAGTGTACAGCAGAACAAAGAGATAGGAAGCCACCCAGATAAGACAATAACAATACTTCAAACAGAAAACAAATTGGAAGGAACTTGCTCCTCTTTTAGTGGCAATGTTGGTTCATGTGAAGTTAGAGATGAAAATATCAGCCCTGTAAAGATGACACCAACTAAAATGTTAAATAAAATATCCCCTATTCCACTGGTCAAAAAAGTTATCTCATACAAATAACAGAAAACAAAAAGCAGAAAATATTACTAGCAGAGTTTATAAATACCAAGAAACAAAAAGAAGACACCAGAATGACAAAGAAACAGCAAAGTAATAAAAAAAACACTATAAAGAAGACCAACAGTTTGAAGAAGAAACGGAAATACGAAACCTCTTCTGATAGTGATAAAACTTTTAATCTAATGGACTCCCATGAGAGTTTGGGATTAGAATTTGAGAACGATGAAAGTGCTGAATGTCTTGAGTCATATCAAGAGGCAACATCTCAAGTGGACTGGATAAAATGCATTAAATGCGAAAGATAGATTCATGAAACGTGTTTGATATATTCACATAGTGGAAAGTGTTCAGATTGTGTAGCCTTATAGAAGTACAAACCCTGATGACACAAAAAGAAGAATATTTTAAACCCATATGACGACTGTTATTTTCTATTTTTTCATTTTTGCTGTGTTATTTTCTATATTTGGATGTATTATTTACATATAAAATCAACTTACACTAAGTAGTATTATTTCATTATATAATAAAAGATTTTATAATCTAGAGACAGCCTTCGTTATTTTTCCATAAGCCATCTGTCTCAAACCAATGCGGCATCTGACCCAACAGTCTTACAAAAATGAAAATACCAGAGTGTTTTAAAAACCACTAAGTTGTTTTTATTAACAAAATTTAAGCGTAATAAGAATTTATATTATAATATAAAGGATTTGAACTAATGAATTCAGTAGTTTGCCAGCTAGTTTGTGCAATCTAGAAGCTGAAATAAAACAATACCAAGAGGTGTCCCTTTTTACCCTATATAGTAAAAAGAGTTGTTGTTTGAATAAAACAATCAATAGATGTTTGGATATTATTGAACCAAAGTTATAAAGCATGAGTTATAAAAAGTGAGTTTATATATTCATGTATAATGATTACTGCAGAAGAATCTCCATATCCATAATAAGGCGTCTCATCTTTTTGATCTCATATGTGTCAACAAAAATAGGATTAAAATCTAATAGAAACTAACATATACTGATTAGTTAACATATTTATGAATTTACATATGATGAGAAAACTGTTTGGAACACATTCGGAAACACCTTAAAAACATGTTATATTTATTATTTTATATTGT
Source organism: Prosapia bicincta (assembly GCA_036971475.1). Classification (NCBI taxonomy): domain Eukaryota; kingdom Metazoa; phylum Arthropoda; class Insecta; order Hemiptera; family Cercopidae; genus Prosapia; species Prosapia bicincta. Next base: position 53,051,058 of record JBAIZL010000007.1, on the reverse strand, counting down.
TATTTGTGTTTAAAACAAACTGTATTAGTTTTGTAGTTCTGAGTACATTCCATTATCAAGTCATTAAGACAGAATCTCTTGGAATTCATCTGGTACAAAATTAAAAAAGGTGTTGCAGGCTATCACTCAAATAAATATCAAATTTCTAGCTTTTTAACCACAATATTCATTCGTTATATTAACATCTTGTGATTCGAAATCTTGCTGTTGTCCATGACTAGCTGGTTCTTAATTACTTATCACACTTTTGATATTACTTGCGACCAGACTTTTTTTTAATTTAAAGGTTGTTACATTGTTAACTTACACTTGGAAGAAACGTTTTCATCTTAGAACTTCTTCAGCCTTGTATTTTTGCCGCTAGGATTGCTGCAGTTGTGCTTTTTTGGTACCAATTTTTGAGAGTTAGAAGTGATGTGATTTCAAGAGTATGTGCCGTGTTTGGTCATTTAGGATGTCATTTTTATGTGCGTTGCTATGTCTGCATATTTCATATTGCTCTAGTGTGTTTAATTTATGGCCTTTGTTACATGTGTGGAGGATGCTCATGTTATTTTCCATACTATTTCACGAGTGTTTAGTGTTCCTGAGGTGATTTGTGAAGGTGGATTCAATAGTAGTGTGCAGTGCTCTTTTGTGTTCTTTATATATTTCGGCAAATATAAGTTCTATATTGGACAAACAGGCAGATCTTTCGCCAAAAAATATAAAGAACACAAAAGAGCACTGCACACTACTATTGAATCCACCTTCGCAAATCACCTCAGGGACACTAACCACTCATGCAATAGTATGGGAAATAAGATGAGCATCCTCCACACATGCAACAAAGGCCATAAATTAAACACACTAAAACAATATGAAATATACAGACATAGCAACACATATAAAAATGACATCTAAATTAACAAACACGGCACAGATCACACATACTCTTCGGTCACATCACTTCTAACTTTCAAAAATTGGTACCAAAGAAGCACAACTGAAGCAATTCTAGCGGCAAAAATACGAGGCTGAAGAAGTCGTAAGACGAAAACGCTTTCCCCAAGTCTGGTTGCAAGTTATATAAAAATTGTAATAAGTATCTTGTGAGTACTTTAGCTGTGTTTTTGTCTAGGCCATTTTGCATAATGAAAATCTTTATCATTTCAAATATCATAGATTCCTATGATAACTATTTAATTAGTTTTAAAATTTTTGTAATGATGTGTATTTTATGAAACCTGTTACAATTATTATTAAATGGCAGCCGTCTTGATACAATAACAAGACAATATATTCAAGAACTTAGAATAAGAAGTGCCTAATAAATATTTATATGAGGCTTTAATTTTTCTCATGTTACTGAATATTGTAGTTTTTCATTACAAGACAAAAGATTTGATTTAGTTTATAAAATAAATCATACAAGTTATATATTTCTTATTCTCTATAAGTTTTGATATCATTTTATATGTAATAAAACAAAAATATTAGATTTATAAGATAGGACAAATTTTAAATAAAATGAAATGTTTAATCTGAACAAGTTACATGAACATAAAACTAAAGTAAATTTAAAAAAGCTTTTTAATGAAACAATATTTTCATTGTAGGGAATTATCATCAGTGTCTAGGTTCATCACCAGAAAGAATTTGAGAGGTGAGTGGTACTGATTTTAATAGCAGTTTTTCAACAATGTGGTCTAACAGTGTATGAGATTTTTATTATGTTTCTCCACTTATTATTATGTTCTTAGTTTGTATTTCAGTATGTTTGTTAATGGCTAGTGCTATAGTATGTTTAGAAAGATTCCTTTTTGTGAATGTAGATAATTTCTAGGTTGTGGCTGATGTTTCATTAGATACCGACCTAAGACGAGGTTTCATTTTTAATTGAGTATATGTTCTTTTTATTTTTGCAATCGTTTCATGTTTGTTCAATGTATATAGACTTTATTACTGCCTCTGTAGTTTAGTTTGTTTATATACCTTGTGTTTGGAGTTTTCTTTCATGTTTTTGTTGTGTTGATATTACATTTTAGTTTGTTATTTCTTTTAAATGCTACTTTGAACTCAGTAAATTTGTGAGTGCCTAGGTCTTGTTTGTATATATAAGTGTGACAAATTTATTTTTTCTTTATTAAATTGTCTTTGTGATTTAACATTACAAACACCACAAACTACATACTCATTAAAATTTACCCACTCAATGATTGTAAACCTTACCAACACTCTCTTTCAAAAATAAGAAATAGATTCATTGGATCAAGGATTAAGTCATAATATACAGTATAAAGCAAACAACACAATACATTGTTTAAATGATTAATGTGTAAATAAAATATGTCATTGCAACTAAACCGGTAGTACACAGTCTTTGCAAGATAGGTTACGTGATTTTAAATAGCAATTAACTGCATTCAAAATATCCCGACCTATTGTATAACCCGGAAATTCAATAGAAGTCATGAATTCCTCATACAGTTTACTTTCTTTCTAACAATACATTTTACACACAACAGCAAAATAGCTTTATTTGTCACACTGTTAAAAATATCTAATTGCAGAAAAACCACTTAAATTGTTGAAGCTTTGCTATAAGTTGACCTTCAACAACTGGGACCATGCTTCATTCCTCCTTGTAACTGTATTTTCTTGAAAGAAATATGTTTTTATTTTTTTGAGCAGACTTTTCAACTGTAATTTCTTTATTGGCATCTAAAAATACATGGCAAAACTAAATCTTCCTCTGTTGTAATGTTTTTTTGTTTATGCTATTTTTATCTAATTAAAACTACGCTTCGGAAGTTATGTCACCGGCCAGTCAACCGGATCTGCGAAAGTTAGATAAAATCCAAAATCCAGAATAGTGCCCACAGAATCATCACCGGCGCAGCTTTCTCAACGCCCATTTGTGCGATGGAAATATAAACCTGCATAGAACCATTGCAAAAAAGGCGTGAAAAACTAACCCTTAAATTTTGGGAACGCTCAAGAAGAGTAAATCACCGATACTGGATTAACTATAGAAAGGCTGGGACAGAGACTAAAAACCCAGCTAAGCCCACTACAACACGCTGAAGAACTTAGAAGAAGGTATAACATCGGTGAATCAAACCCAACCCCGCTCAAAATTTTCAACAAGCCGACTATTGCCATGCCTCTCAAAAGTTTGTCGTTACTAAACTTTAAAACCCCCAAGCATCTTGCACTCCCAGAAGAACTAAAGATTTCTGCCCTTGAGACAATCCAGACTTTATATTCTGAACCAGGCTGGCTGCACATCTACACTGATGGATCTAAACTCAATCGTACTGGAGCTGGCACCGGGGCTTTCTCCAAACTATTTGAAATCAGCCAGGGCGTTGGGGCAAACGCAAGTAATTTTGATGGGAAGGTAATGGCAGTGCGACTGGCCGCAGAGGCTCTTGCTGCGCATCACCCAGCAACGAACCACCAACGAGCAGTTTTTTTTATAGACTCCCAAATCGCCATAATTGCAATAGCCGACAACTCTTCAACAGACTGTTCGAACATATTCCACTGCCGAGAAGCAATCTCACATCTTTTGCAAAATGAATGGTTAATTAGCCTTCAGTGGATCCCAAGTCACGTCGGCATCACAGGTAACGAAAGAGCAGACGACCTTGCAAAAAATGGAATGCAGATGCAACAACCATACGCAGAAACCAGCCTCACCTCTGCCAAACACCTTATTGATGCAATCCTTAAATGCTCCATTAAACAAGAGCATGAGGAAGCCAGCAGGGGGAAACAGTGGGCATCACTTAGCAGTTGCATCTATCTATCCCTTTGGTGCCCACAAGCGATAGAGCAACTGTCGTGGCTGACTTTCGACTTCTGACAGGACACGACTATCTCCAGGCCCACCTCTACCGTTTTGGTCAAGCGGAGTCCGATACGTGTCTGCTCTGTCTCAATGGTATTATGAATGGGGACCACATTTCAACCTGTCCTGAACCATTGGATAAAGTAAAGAAAGTAAAGTATCTAATTAAAAAATATTCTTTTGAGGCAGTTTCATCCAACAAGAATACTGTTACATTACTGTTACTTTCTTTCTAAGACCTGTTTCATTGTGAGTAAAAAAGCTCCAGTTGTTTTCCTATCAGCTCTTTATTATTTATCTCAAAATGAAGAATAAGTTGAAGTTGGTTTCATTGCTTACAAACTCTGAGCATATAACACACTCAGGCAAATGAACAATTCCATCTTCATTCAACATAAATCTAAATCTTCTATGCTACTTAGATGGGCTGATTTTCTATATTTAGATTCACTTGGAACTAACTTATCACCATTCGTACTTGAACTAGACAGAGGTTCACTCTCCTAACTTGCCTTTTTAAAAACTTGAACAAATTCACTTGCTTAGTCATTTTTAATATTAGCTTTCAGTGTGCAATGACACTTAATATAAACTTTAAGTGTCCAAAACACCATGCATGATTGAGGTTATTGATGCTACAGACAAACTACATTATAAATCACATGAAAGCAGTGTTATATAACATGGCTTACACGTGTGTCCTGAGGGCAAGGTGGTACCGTTCTGGAGATCCTGTGAGGATGTGGAGGGGGTAAGAGCACGATGACGTCGCACCGCCTATACTGTCAACGTGGTCCGGCCGCACTGCTACCTTTGCTAGTTCGCGATTTTGTTTGTGTTTATGTTTTAATGAGTTTACTGTGTAGTACAAAGTTACTGGCAGTGAAGTGTTAAAATGGCGCGTTGTGCTGTTCAGAGCTATAAGAACTACTATAACAAAAAATGTAGTCACGAAGGATTAATATTTCATGTCTTTCCAAAAGACAAAAGTGTACTTAAACAGTGGGTGGTTGTGTGTTGTCGTACAGACAATTTTAACCCAAAAATGTTATCAGTTCTAATGTAAGAGAGGTGAGACTAAATAAACGGTCTTTGAAACGTAAAATACTCTCTGGTATTAAATCTTTTGAAAACATATTTATCTATTGAAAACAGATCTATTAAGATTTCTATCAAAGAAAGTTGCAAAGAAAGGAACAGAATATTTGAAGCGATTCATAAGGAAGAGAACAATTGGTTAAGAAAAAAAACAGGGATTGTGAACAGTTTGTTTATTACTCTGTGAGAACTAGATCCTAATATTTCTACTTAAATAATCAAATGGTTCGCAAGAACCCGAGTGTTTAGTAGAGTAAAGTTTTTAAATGGAATGAATAAAGATGTTAATGAAGACAACAGGATTAAAGTAAAGCTTAAAATGTTTGTGTCCTAAGTGCACGACATATAATATCTATGATGAATAATGTTTATTATTAACAAACTGTAAATATATACATACAATGAGAAACCAGGTTATAATTTATATCATCATATCTATTATACTAGTCTAATGATACCATTTAGATACAATTCCTATAAACTGTACCTATATTATTGAAATAAGAATTCGGCAATAATCTGGTCTATACAACGGAAGCATGATGGAATTATGACTAAAGGGAGTAAAGGTTTTGAGACTATGCATGAGGGCCGTCTGGCAAGCGACAGTCTATAGGCGCAGTGACAGCTAGAGTGGCGAGGGTCTGAGAAATGTGCTCGGAACGGTACCACCTTGCCCTGAGGGGTCTGGGCATGAAGTTTACCTCTATCTTATTGGAAAAAGTGTATCTAAATTATGAAGTTAATAATACATTTTTCTGTAGGATAGAGTGAATGACATTTTATTATCTGAGAATCACCCTACATACCACATGTAGTCTTGCCACAGATCAACGTTTGGCAATCATTTCTATAGGCTTTATCTGTTTTTACCATAATAGATTTTTTATTGATTTTTTTTATTTAACGATTTTCAAACTGACATCCTATCCATTATTAGCAAATATTTAGAAATGATTATATCATGGCTAAGTAGCTATCATAGAAATATTTAAACAACTTACATGTATTAAAGAAAAACGTTTTATTGGCAGACCGTTTCAAGTCACTACTTGAAGAAAATACTTTTGCCTTTTCTGGACAGCTTCTTTCTCATTGGTGTTTTTATTTTCACTTTCTAACCTTAGTTTAATTTAGTACTTGCAACACATAGAAGATGTTTCAGGCTCTCCCTTGCTCACCTTCTTCTTATACTTTTACATTAGAGGTGTCCTGGATCTTCTCCCCCCTCAAATACACGTAACCTTGATCTTCATTTTAACATGAAAAAGAAACACCATAATAAACATTTCAATGGATTAGTAAAGATGTAGGTTGATGGTCACAGTCCATTAATAAGTCATAGTAATTTAAATGCTGTGATAACTTAAAACGTATATTGTTTCATAAAATTATGTGCACAATCTTTATAGCAAAATTAAATTTGTTAAAACTAAAAAAAATCTTATACAACTATTCTTTAAGCTTAACTTGTGAGGTTATGTTAGAACAAATTAAAACATACACAAAACTCACAAATTAATAATTTATTGACTCTTTTGCGTTTAATTTGTGAGTTTTGTGTATGTTTTTATTTGTTTAAAAAAATCTTGTTTAATTATATAAATAGATAAGTCTTGGAATAAAGTATTAGAGTTGTCAATAATAAACTTTTATCCTTTCTGTTTGAATGGCTGTATTACAAAAATAATTCCTATCTTTTCAGATTGTAAATGAAGCTGCAAAATACCGATACCGCAGTGGAAACTTGTTCAATTGTGGTGGCCTAACTATTCGTTCCCCTTGTGGAGCTGTAGGCCATGGAGCATTGTATCACTCACAAAGTCCAGAGGCATACTATGCTCACACACCTGGCATTAAAGTAAGTGCTAATATTATCTTTTACTTATACACTGTATTAACTATTAGTGCCAATACAAAATTGTGTTTTTCAGGTAAAAAAATAAAATAAAAATGCTTCCTAATCCAAAAAAATTAACATAAATTCAGAATAAGCATTAATAAAAGTTTCATTTCAATTAATTAAGTAAAAGGTCTATTCAAAAAAAGATTGAACTTTTGAAATTATTTCCAAATCATGTACAGTTTGAAATTGTTTGGCATGGTTTTCAATACTTTGTAGGATTCTTTCCAAACTACAAATTTTCCAAATTATTAAAATTTTTCTGTAATGCTAATAAATATTTTTCTGAAACATGGGCATCTGTTTTCATTGCTGTTAGCACTATGAAACTATTATGCATAATGTTATTCTTTTTGCTCGCTTGTGAGCATTGTAGACAACTTTTTTTAGACAGGATGCATGTCAAATTCCTTATTCAAAATTTAACTACATGACCCAATGCTGATCCTAATTTCTTCTGGAACCTCTCATAGTTAGATGACAATTCCTATAAATCAAATTAAACTGTGTCCATGTTTTCATTGTTATTAATGATAATTGTCATTTTTAATTTGGATTTTTGTCAGTTTATCTACCTGTTTCAAAACACTTAAACCACTTGTAACATTATATATGGCTTAAACAACCCTTTGAATAGGATTGCTGAACCAATGCACATGTTAAAAAGCAAAATTTAATACTATACTATAAGATAGTTTTACACAGTCATTAATTTGCATTTAATGAACACTTATGAGGAAAGAAGACAACCTCAATGGAGGCTTACCTGGATGTCAGGTATGAAGTTAGCAACAATAAGCTTCAATAAAAATTAAAAAAGGTGATATTGTTGCTGTAAGACTAACTGTGGGATGCAACTGACCTGCTTCCATAAATTGGAACATTACTAAAGGCTTACAAAGGTAGAAAAAGAAAGGCCTATGATTATCACAATTACTGAGAAAGTGGATTATAGACTTATAAATAGTTTCAGATTGTTACAAATAAATTACTGCATATACGGTTATTTTTATAATGACATTTTATCACTTAAACAATCATTTATGACTATCCGAACTTGTTATTAGTTTTGTATGCTATTTTGTATCCTATTTTTATAAATTTGTGGGCTATTTTGTTTGTTGTCCACACATACAAATTTCAAAAAATAGGATCCAAATAGCATACAAAACTAATAACAAGTTACAATACAAAATACAACACAACACCAACAACATAGATGAACTACAAGCACCAGGCATATACAAACTGAACTGCGACGAATTTAACAAATTCTACATTAGACAAACAGATTGCAGCTTTAAACAAAGAGTTGAGGAACACAAACAGAACACCAACTCAACATTTTACAATCGCATAAAAGAAACAGGACACAAATACACAGACATTTACCATAACCTAGAAATCCTACACATCAACAAAAAAGGACCACATCTCAACACACTAGAACAATATGAAATTTACAGACACACAAAAACACAAAGTACAAACATATTAAACGAACAAACACAATACAAATCAGACATACTCTTAGATACTATCGAAAACCTACCTTTAAAACCATCACCGCTTGACCCAACATCTCCAAGCAGAAGACACTGATGAAGATCGGCACATAGTGATCGAAAACGCTCTGTCTCAGTAAGTTTTAACAAATTTACTAAATTTAAAGTTCGAATAGTCATAAACGATTGTTTAAGTGATTAATAAGATTCACCGAACGTAATGGACTACAAAATTCAAGAATGTTTTTATGGTTATAAAATGTTGCATATTTTGTTCATTTATTATTTTCTGCTAACTGTAACTATTTAACAGTTACAAATAGTAAAAAAAAACTCCTGAATTTTGTAGTGCATTACGTTCATGAAACTTAATTAATAACTTTTACATTAGTTATTAAACTATCCAGACCTTAATTTATTTTGCAAATTCGTAAAAGTGATTAAAAAAGTGAAAAAACCTTTTAATAATCCTAAGATTTCCAACTCTACAAAAGATAACTTTTTTGGAGTATAAGTAAGAGTATTAATTTGCTATATAGTTTTTGTCTCCATTTTAATGATATATAACATTACATTTTATGTATAGTCGGGATCATTTAACCATTCACTGGCTGTGTTGAGTCAGTATAAATTCTTTCCTACAAACATGAGGGCTTTTGAAACACTGTCTTACATGAAATGGTCAATATTAGATAAATTCTATGATAAATTAGCATCGGTATGAAATAACAAACAATCTTGAAATATGTGTGGACATATTGGATGAAAAAGGTGTTAATGTATAAAACATTCTGAAAATGTAATGTTTTCAGAAGTGATAGTAGAAGAGAAAACAGGAGTGAGCAACTGCAAAGTTAGATGGATGCAAAACTTTGTTAAGTATTTAACAATTTTGCAAGACCCAAATCATTGTAAGATTCCAACATTGTCTATTCTAGGGTTATTCGATAAAGATTTTTTTATTCAATGCCAGACTTTAAGTGCGTTGATATTTTTCTTCTTTCTATTTTTTGTGTTTAGATAGTAATCCCAAGTACAGCTGCCAAAGCTAAAGGTCTGTTGTTAGCATGTATAAAGGACAAGAACCCTTGCGTCTTTCTAGAGCCAAAGGTTTTATACAGAGCAGCTGCTGAAGATGTGCCTGTCAAAAGTTATACTCTACCTCTTGGAAAAGCTGATATTATTAAACAAGGTAAATATTTCACTTTTCTTATACAAAAATAATGAATTTGGCAGAAATAATAGTTATGTCATCCAGCCTTTAAATCTGACACCAAGACAGAATATACTAAATAATAAATTTGCAGAGAAAAGATAGATTAAAAAATAGGCAAATCTATGAGTTGCCTTGAGTATATGTAACAAAGAGGTTATAAACAAAGAAATTGGCTAAAGTACTTACAAAAAAATGTTCTTTAAAGATGTAGATGACGGCTTAGGGTGTGCACACCACTAGTCCTGTTCACTAAACATTTTTAATTACTTGAGTTTAAATGTTCACTAAAAAAATAACAAGAGTCTCACTAGCTAGTTTACCACATGCTAAAGACTTGTTGACACGTTTATTGCTAAGCTGGAAATTGGAATTTTGTGTGGTGGCCAAATTTTTTTTATTGTTTTATTTAGTTACATAGTGCTCAAAATAAGTAACTATAATAATTACAAACTTTTATTATTATGTATTTAGGAATTATGGTCTCTATTATCCATCACACGATATAGCGTTATTGGCCATACATAATGCGATTTGTGCCCATATGTCCAAAAAATGCGATATCGCGTGATATATAATTCTGCCAATAAGGGTCATAGTTTACAAATAAAAACCATTTAAACGTATTAATTGTAATGACATTAATTAGCTGACATTTATAATCAGGCAAAACTTGAAAAATTCTCTCTAGTTTGTAATTTTTTTTTTATTAACTTGGGAGCGGGTTTAAACAGCCCGAAGCACCGCTACCTTAGGTATATTGTACTTACCTCCCTGATCTAGTCAAAGAGCCCCTTCCCTCTTACCAGGTAGTTTGTAATTACTTATACATTCAAAATTTACAAAATGGTTTCAAAATATATAAGTATTTAGCATTTGCAATTAAAAAACAGTCAAAACATAATGGTGGAGCACCTGGACAGTTTTTACACTCAGTTGTGGTGTTTGTCCTCTTTTTATTTTTCAGTAAAGTGGATTACTGAACGTTGCTCTTCTTTGGTGCAAATAGAAACTGGAGCAGCTATGATTAACAGCACGACAGCTATAATGAAACTAACCTAGTACCTTGAAATATGCATAGACATCATAACAGATAAACAAAAGATATATCATCAACACAAAATGACAGTACTACCAACAAACAAAAGTATAACTAAATTGTGAATAATAATTCACTAACCCTTGTAGATTCAGATTGGAAATTAATAATTAAAGTTGATGTTCCAAGTAGACTCTTCTCTATGTTTGCAAAGGGCTTTTATCTTAGTTATCCTTTGTGGTGTACAACGTTTCCTGATGGTAATAGTTCCCGATACTCCAGATCATTGGATTTTATCTATATTTTCTCTATATTGGAATCTATAGTTGTTCTCATTGTATTATTATAAACAGTATTATAATAGTAAACTTCACTGGAAAAATGCATTTCCCCTCGTTTTCTTCATTGATTTTGTATTTAAATAAGTTTTAAACTGAATTACAGATTTCAGTCTTATCTAATCCTTCACAGATGAAGGATTATTATCTATTAAATAATATCATTGTACTAGACAGAATTTACGGGCTAAAATTTATCATTTTCATAAGCAGAAGGTGCATATAGACATTATTGTACACATTTTTAGTATTATACTGTATATAACTACATATATTGTATAAACTGATGCTTCAAATAGTTAATTAAAGTGACACAATGTAACTAAGAACCAAATTTCCTGTGAGACATCGTGTAGGATGCTTACCAGAACTTTGTAAGGTGCTACAAAAATTAGACAGCAAACTGAATGTGATGGGGAGAGCTACAAAAGTTTTATTTAGATGTCATATTTGCTCTAAAAAGAATTACTAGATTTTTAATTTTAATAATCTGGCCTTAATGTTATTTTTCTGAACAACTATCAGATGTCAAATGATATCTTGTCTTCTTTGTAACCAATAACATAGATTTATATACATGAGTTACTAAACAGCTTTTAAAGTTTAGTTTCCAATTAATTGAAGACTTCATTTAAATATTTGTATCATTTCAATCTATTGGTTATGTAACCAGATCTAACAAAAAAAAACTGAAATTATTTAGATGGGTAGCAAATATATCAGCAAATACTACTAATAGAAAAGGATAGGAAACACATTTCACATTTATATGATATATATATAAAACATATAGACATTTTGTTTTGAAGAAAAAGCTTTGTATTACTAAAATATCAGTTCATTTCTAGTTTTAAATACATTTTTATACAAACGTTATAGTAATTGAGAAAAAAATGTGTTTCCTAAATTACATAAAAGTAATGGCTACATGATTGAAACCGATCTGTAGTAAAAAGGGTAATTTCTCTATATATTAATTTAATTAATATACTTTTCCGTTTCAAAAAGTATATTTTAGACTTATTTTTCAATTTGCTCTTTATCTATTGCTCTAATAATTAACCCTTTGGTTAGCAACATGTGCCTCCCTAGATATGTTCCATGGGAGCAACATATTTTTTAAAGACTTTTAAACTTTTTCTTTTTTCCTCTATTTTCTCAAATTTTTTAAATTATAGTAATATTTGTTTTTTTAAAAAATTTTCTCATGTTAATCAAACTTTACCTTACATTTATTGACAATTTCTGTGTAGAAAATTATCTGTTAATCTTTTTTTTAGTAAAATATCTATTGTAAAATACTGCACAAACTTCAAAACGATCTGTAAACACATGGGAAAAACCATAGTCTTTTGATACAAAAGAACTTCTTCATTATTCAATCGCCTATTCATTGTAAAATACCGCACAAACTTCGAAACGATTTGTAAATAAGTGGGGAAATCATAGACGGCACACAAAAAAAATGGTGACTATTTACTGTCCAGGTAGTTGCAAATACTTAACATAGAATACAACTTAATACAAAGGAAAACTAATTGTAACATACGGCACTGCTAATCTGAGAGAAATGGTTCAACTTAATATACGGGAATGCTCCTGCTGGAAGTTGCGCGATCATCATACCAGTATGTGAAAGCTAATTCAGGGGTTAAATAAAATTTGTTTTTATATTGTGAAGCTTTCTTATTTTTATTTCTAGGAAATGATGTTACCCTGATTGGTTGGGGTACGCAAATTCATGTTTTGAGTGATGTTGCAAAACTAGCAAAAGAACAGTTTCAAGTAAACTGTGAAGTAATAGATTTGGTATCCATTTTGCCTTGGGACACAGATACAGTGTGCAATGTAAGTCAAACTTTTACACAACTGGTTTTTAATTTTATTAGGCTAAATTCAGTTTATAAAAATGTCTTAATGATAGAATAAGGATATTAAAATTAGTATAGAATTTTAAATTGGTTTTCTATTTCACCTGGTGAATATTTTTAACTCTCTTGACATCCAATAATTTTAATTCCTCAAATTACAGACAGTTCATTTCTTAAATATATTTGTCTTATCCATGGATTTATAATTTGTAATAAATTGTAAAATTTGTTTTTTAATTATAGAAAACAATAATTACTGTTAAATATGTTTACGTCGTCTATAAAAATTTACTGCCATAAATTTCAAAACTCAGAAATAAACTAAAAATTCTTATCTGTTCTCAAACAATGATCTTCAACATTAAACTGTAAAGAACTGTAAAATATCTTTCTAAAGTTTCAATATTTTTTTAAGGTAATCAAGGTTGAAGTCAGCACAAAAGAAAATATTTGTCCAATTTTTAAACTTGACAATCATTGACGATTTGCTTTAATAACTTTTTACAGCTTTATTTAGAGATTACTATAATTCATTATAAAAATAAGAGAAAAGTAATGTGATTTATAATACAAACAAGAAAAATCATTGGCTACAAGAAACATAAAAAGAGTAGTTGTAAAATCTTTGTGCTTATATCTCTAACACTGATTTCAAGAAGTATACATAATGGTTTTGTAACTACTATTTGATTTCTATTTTAGCCAACTGATACTGTTGTTCTTGATTATACTACTGTAGTCTTCTGTTAATAGAGAAGAGAAAACAAATTCAGATCTGACATTTTTTTATGGTCAGAAATATGATCACATCAGCAGCCACAATGAAAGAACATATCTCACTATATAGGATATGACCTGAAGGTAGCAATTGACACAAGATATTGAACAAGATTGGGAGTAAAATATCAAAGGGAATTTTCCTAGAGTAGAATATGAAAGAGATGTCGAGTATGAACAATGGAGGACAAGTTTTAAAGCAGTTTGCATTTCTCGTATTACACTAGTTGAGAGATGAAACCTTTTCTAGTTTCAGTTGAACGATTGGCAAAATATTGACAAATGGAACTGGTTAACAAAACATGGCTTTTAAGTATTACTACATTGATCATAGATTCACTCTTACAAGCTGGTTTATAAAACACACAAAAGTCATAGAAATTCACTAGTTGAGTGGTTGTGGTGTAAGCAGATAATCTAAGCTATAACAGCCTATCTTTGGGCAAATACTATAGATAGACATAATGAAATCATATAACATTTCTGGGACAGGTTAGTTCCTGCACTTAACACTCACCACTATATAGGTAGACTAAACACTTACTCATATGGGTGCTTATTACATATAGCATTCTAGTTTCCCTGGCACTTATGAATTACTGTTATTTTTGTTAATCATTTAAACAATAGTTTATGACTATCCGAACTTTTAGCACCTACCCTCCGCGCTCTTCCCAAAATTCACGAACCCAACGTCCCCATCCAAGCCATCATCAACTACCAGAATGCTCCTGTACATAAATTAGCAAAACACATAGACAAAATAATCAGACAATCCATAAACTTAAACACAGAAACACACATGAAAAACAGAACAAATCTCATAAATAAAATAAAAGACACAAACATACCATACAATTCAACACTACTATCACTTGACATAATAAATATGTACACCAACATACCCATACCCGAAACGCTCAGCATCCTAGAAACCCAATTAATACAGAACAACATACCTAAAACCCACATTACCGAAATCATAAACATCCTCCAAATCATCACCAAACAAAACTATTTCACCCACAACTCAAACTTCTATTCACAACCAGATGGCCTACCCATGGGAAGTCCTTTCAGTAGTGTCCTAAGCGAAATCTTTCTTCAACACATAGAAAACACCAAAATACTCACAAACAATACACACGCACACAAAATTATTTACTGGCACAGATACGTCGATGATATAATAACACTATACAGAGGCAATTCCCGTCAATGTGAAAAAATCCTCACCTACACTAATAAAATACACCCAAAACTCCACTTCACTTCAGAAATTGAAACCAACCGATTCCTAAACTTCCTCGACCTAACCATAACAAGAAGCCACACACAAAAACACAGTTTCAACATTTACAGGAAACCCATAACGACTGACACACTTATCCACAACAACTCAAACCACCCTATCCAACATAAACACGCTGCCTTCAGATACATGCTCCATAGACTTAAAGAAGTCCCAATGACCACAGAAAACATAAACAAAGAACTAGACACAATTAAATATTTAGCATACACAAATGGATACAACACCACAATAATAGACAAACTATGGTACAAAATACAAAAAAACACTAAAATTAACACTACAGACAGGGAAAACAAATACATCACATTACCATTCATAAACAAAACAACAAACAAAATAGCCCGCAAATTTAAAAAAATAGGATACAAAATAGTATACAAAACTAATAACAAGTTACAATACAAAATACAACACAACACCAACAACAAGGATAAACTGCAAGCACCAGGCATATACAAACTGAACTGCAACGAATGTAACAAATTCTACATTGGACAAACAGGTTGCAGCTTTAAACAAAGAGTCGAAGAACACAAACAGAACACCAACTCAACATTTTACAACCACATAAAAGATACAGGACACAAATACACAGACATTTACCATAACCTAGAAATCCTACACATCAACAAAAAAAGGACCACATCTCAACACACTAGAACAATATCAAATTTACAGACATACAAAAACACAAAGTACAAACATATTAAACGAACAAACACAATACAAATCACACATACTCTTCGATATATCGAAAACCTACCTTTAAAATCGTCACAGCTCAATCCAACATCTCCAAGCAGAAGACACTGATGAAGATCGGTACATAGCGATCGAAAACGTTCTGTCTCAGTAAGTTTACCAAATTTACTAAATTCAAAGTTCGGATAGTCATAAACTATTGTTTAAGTGATTAATAAGATTCACCGAACATAATGGACTACAAAATTCAAGAATGTTATTTTTGGTATCTTTATTAAACTACGGTACTTATGTATCATACGATGGCCACTTTTTTACAGGATGCTGCAGTGAAATTGTATCAGAAACAGTTGGGTGTAGCTGACAAAACTATAATCAATTGGAACAATTATTTAAGAGGTGTGTGAGTGTTTTCTTTTGAAAATAAAAACTGTGGGAAAATTGGTGGAGAAGATAAAATCGTTGAGACTGATGAGAGTTTATTAATAGAACAGAAAAATAATGATGGGAGAGTATTGGCTCAGCAATGGGTATTTGGAGTTTTCACCACAGAGGCTTCTAGTCCAAGTTCTGAACTGTGGTGCAAAAACATTGATCACTGAAGTTTAAAAAAACATATTGAACCTTGATCAACAATTATTTCTGATTGTTGGAAGGGGTATAGTTCTGAGGTACTCGAGCAAGCTGGATTTGAGCACTCAATGATTAACCACAAGTATCACTTCGCGGATCCAGAAACTGGGGTACATACCCAACAAATTGAATGGATGTGGGCAAGTGCTACATGAAGGAACAAGAGGCATCCAGTTACCACTCGTCATCATATACAGTCCTATTTGGGGGAATTTATGTGGAGGTCGGGAGTGGCAGTGACAGGCGGCGATTAGTTCAACTCCATTCTCGCTGACATCGCTTTATTTTGGGAGGCAGAAAACAAGAGCCGCTTGTTATAATGGCATGTAATTTTTACAGTGAATCAAATAAAGTCTGTTCTGTATAAATATATAGTCATTTTTGGAGCCATCCAGAAAAATCCATCCACAATAGTGGCCTCCATGTATTATGTAAGTACGTAAACTACTTTATATACTTATCAAATACTAAATAAAAACAAAAAGCAAAGTAAATCCATACAATTTTAAATTTTTAAAGCATTTTACTTAATAACTTTGATGCTTTAAAGTTATTTAAATAACATTAAGATAATTAACTTGTCTATCATCTAAAAATATAAACAATTTTGCCATTAGTAAAGAAGTGATGACTATACATAATTTACAATACATGTATTCTATTTTAGTCTGTGAAGAAAACTGGTAGAGTTCTTATTTCTCATGAAGCTCCACTCACAGGAGGGTTTGGCGCTGAAGTAGCTGCTGTTATACAGGCAAGTATCGTAACTTTAAATATCTCATTTGGCAAACATTCATTGTAGCCTCTTTTGTCAAACATATACATTCCTGTATTTATGTTATTTGTTATATATTTATAAGTTTTAACAGTATAAAGCTGTAAATAAAGTTCATTCAACCAACATCACAACACTTGTAAATAATATATTTAAAAATGGAATTGATTTATAAACATTACTGTAGTATAAACCAATAGTGTTTTGTACTTGCATTCTTTAATAGCACTCTTTAAGTTTTGAAAATGCAGTCATTCCAAACCATTCAATAGTGACCCATGAATTAAAATGTTTTACATTGGTAGAAGGTGACCATGATAACTACAACAGTTTACAAAAACACCAATCTTTCAAATTTGTTTTTATTTTGGTATTAACAATATATATATGAAATTATGGACTAGGTAGGAGGCTAACAAACTTATGATGGTAATAGTTCAATCCGTAATCCCTTATTGTAAAAGACACAGAAGAACTCTAAAACATTAAGATAATGATATATTTCAGACACAGTGTGACCTTTGACAACCAGAGAAAAAAACTGAAGTGAGTCACAGGTGTATATAGATATCCAATTGTCATAGATTCACATATGCATAATTTTAAAGGCATATTGTTTATATAAACTTATAGATGATTTTAACTTAAATATTTATTAGAAAAAATAAATAAACAAAATTAAGTTTATCAGATGGAATGTGAATGGAGTTATTTGTTGTAAAGGTTAGGAATTAGATGGACAGAGTTATCTGTTATTGAGGTTAGTGAGGTACCTAGACTTGCTGTACCACTAGTATGATAACTCCAATCTTCTTAGTTATGAGGGGTTGTGAGGGGGAGTGGGGCGTTTTAATTATCTTACATTGGTTTATTGCATGGAAAGTTGTAGTAAGGAGGTTTTTACAGGTTTGCAAATATTAGGATCCATTAATTTAGGATGTACTAATATTTTTTTTTTTAATTGGAAGGTTACCTAACCAAATTTGCAGTGGATGAGTGAAAAGATTTTTGGTGTGGGTGGAAGCTTGAAGAATCTTGAATCCTTTTCTCAATGTTTTGTTTACTCAATGTAGACCGTGATGGTAATGAGTTGTTAAGAACAGCCTATTTCGTTTCATTGGTGGTTTAGGGTAATCAGAGGACTGTGCTAAGCAAATTTGATCTTCAACAAGTTTGGGATATCTTCTTTGGAAGGAGTTTGATATGTTTTTATTGAAGGTTTCCAATACCCTATCATTGAAGAAATCTTTTAGTTCTTGATCGCCTAACTGTATGGAATAGCTTGTTTTATATTTATGATTGCTATTGAAATAGAGGTATAGAAAATGGTTTGTGATTTTCAAGTGAATTCCTATGCAGTTATTACTATCCCTGAGTGTTATATCTACATCTAAGAAGTTGATGACTGCTACAGATTTTTCCAGGTCAATTGGAGTGTAAAAGATAGTGATAATTTGTTCAAAAATTTTTCACATGTTGAAATACCCTGTGTCTAAATTAGGGAATGGTTATCATTTAATTCTGTACCAACACAATGTTGGTGTGTTTGAGTTTAAAAAAAATCCTTTACCATCATTTCAATGTACAGATTTGTGCATGATCAAACCGAAATGTAATTTAAAGAAACTACATTCTTACTCAAAATATTTATGGCTTTTGTGTTATATCACAAACTTAAGAATTGTTTATTTTAATTTTTTTTTAATAACAACAAATTATTTTCCTATTTTAGTGTTGAAACAAACAATATATTTTGTTTTCCTGTTATCAAAGTCATTTTCATTTTACATTGCATTGCATACAAGTAAATATGATCAAAATGAATCTAAGACCCATTCCATGAAGAAAAAATCTTTTTATGAAACCAGTTTAGAAAAGCTCTCCCAAATTCAGCATTTTTTTCATAGCATGCTTAAGGATGATTTATTTCTCAAGAAAATCAATAATCTTAGTTATAATAAGACTTAGAAGACAATTGGATTATTGAATACACACATAACATTACTTTTCAGTAGTATATTATCTTCCAGTTTTCAGAAGGCTATTTTGAAATGGTAATGCTAGGTTAGTTGTAGATATCCTATTGCAGAAATAGAAACTCTGATATAACAAGGGTAAACACAACTTAATTAATGAACATTTTACAACTTTAAGAAATAATTTTAAACTTATTATTATTTGGTTTATATCATAATAAGAATCTTATTGAGTATTTGATATCTCCGAGCTTTAAACAATGCACTGAATTAGTATGAAATGTATCTGCAGAGAAATTGCTGTACATTAGTGGTTTACATCAAGTATTTAATCTTAAAAATAGTAAATTATAAGCTACAAATTCACATGTGAATAATTAAACCTTCTGATAAATAAAAGTCTTAATTATATTCTTCCTCTGCATTGTCTTATTGTTATATGTTTTACCTTTTGATATAAAAATTAATATTTATTTTTTCATTGAAAATATTATTTTAATTTTTCAGGAAGAGTGTTTTCTACACCTCGAGGCTCCAGTTCAGAGAGTGACTGGTTTTGATACTCCATTTCCTCATGTTTTTGAACCATTTTATCTTCCCACTAAATGGAGATGCTTGGACGCTATAAAAAATTTAATAAACTATTGATTATTTTTGTTCTAATAGACCACATTCTAAATTAGGGTTTATTTTTATCATTTATTACCATTCCAAATTAAAACTTGTCTTCCTGTAAAAGTATCTGTACATTCTATGAATTGGTGTAAATATATATATTTATTTTTAATAATAAAATATAGTTTTCTTTAAAAGTTGTCTCTTTTTCTTTTTAATTTTAATGTACTTTACCTTTAAAAGTTCTCTTTTAAGTTTTTATTCCATTATAATGCTTACCTTTTAAGGTACAAAGTGTCAAGCTAAAGTAGTCATTTTATGACTATATATTTCTTTGTTGTGAATATTATGAAGTAGTTTTTATTTGAATTGTAGGTTTTTTGTAGGAAATCGCTGTACAAACTTGAAAATATACATAATAAAAACAACCCATTTGGCTTATCTGTATTCACAATATATTTTAATGTATTGTATAAAAGAATGGTTTTGATTGTATTAGAGTAAATTATTATCTCATCTCAGTTATTGAAAACATTTTGATTGTATTATATCCTATGACTTCAAATTCAGTTTGTTATTCATGAAGTCTGAGAATTTGAACGGAAAGACTAATGATATTTCTCAAATACATCAATTCCTTTTTCCTTCCTTCTAACTGTGAGTAGTTTAATATATTACAGAAATGGAAGAATATAAATCTCATTATTCTGAACTTAGAGCTTTAAAATTTGGAGACCTGTTTGGTCTATCACGAATAACCACCTTTGTTCCAAAGGCCTTCATTGACTACTGCATCCTAGAAATCCTGCAAATATCTTGTGATGAAATTTGCTACAATTATAAAAAACCCTTCAGGTGCTGCCCGAGTTTGGCCCCTTCCTCTAAAGACTGGTAATGCTTATGGATTACACTTAACAAAAAACATCAGTAAGTAGTGATTTTTGCCAAGTATAATTAATAAGTAAATATTACTAAAAAAGTCTCAAGACGTACAACCCCAAAACTGCAAGTAATTACAATTAGGTTCTACTTTAGTTGGAAACAGGTATTTTCCACCTATATTTATAGGATAACAAAAACACAACATTTCTTTGAAATTTGTCGTGGGAATTTTGTGACTACAAGTTACTCTCATTTGATTACTCATGTACTTGATTGTTAATACCAGTAGCTCTAACAATCATAGTTTTTGGTGGCATAGAATAAAGGAGTGTTATCACCTATGTGAGGGATTATCAAATTTGTAAAAGTTGCAAGATATTTCATAACTACTGCTCACAAATATAATCTTAGTTGATGTGTTTGTTATTACCTTTCAAATAAACATAATAGAATACATATTTTACTTCATTTCCCTGTCACTAACAACTTTTCAATTTGTGCTGTTTCGCTTTGAATGTGTTGGTTCTCAATTACCGACTAGCATCTTAACTCATTTTAGTAAGTAACCCATTTTGTTTTATCATTTTATTGTGTTCTGTAATAAGATAATATAGCTTAATTATTTTGAAATAAAATGCAATAGAGGGATGATTATATTAAGTATGGCTTTACATACATTGATAAAAATGACAATTCTAATATACCCATCTTCACTTCTGTTAGAAACATTTGGTACATTTTTTCCCTTTCCTTACTTTAGGACAAATATTTTAATGTTAGGAAAGGTAGAAAAATGCACTCAAATATATACAAAATGACAATAAATTATCTTTGTTTATTATTTGCCATGCTGGCCTAAATATTTATCCTATGTAACTAGTTAGTTTGACTTATCATTTGAACATCAATCAGCTGTGTGTAAAATATTTTTAAAAAATTATAATAATACCACTTTTTTCAAGTGGTAGTTGTCATGTAGAAAATGAAAGACAGTTGAAGATCAGGGCCTTGTAGTGCTATGAAATAGATTGGTTACATCAGCTGGCATTAGGTAGCCTAGAGCAGCGATAAATTTTTTGCAGCCAGCACCAGAGTATAGGCGATAAGTATATAATGGAACCAAGTATACTCTTTTAACAGAGGAGAAAAATTCAAAGTTGTCTTAGACATAATAAATTCTTTGAATTCATGACACATTCTTTGAAAATCAACATTGTCACTTTTTATATTATATTTTAAAACTAAAGGCTATGGATAAAAAAATGTGAAGAACTTTGCACCAGCTTCTAAATTATAATTTCCTCTGAAAGGGAATTCTGATATAAATGTTCTTATAGAGGAAGAATTGTGAGATTTATCTAAACTTCAATTATATTTCACAAACCTTTTGGATGTTTAAAATTATTTACGGGTGTATAACATAATTTCTTTATACCCTCATATTATTAAAGCTGTAAGGATTTTATTAACACTTCCCATTTTGTTATCCAGTATTTTCAAATTGAAATTATTAGTAAAATTTATGAAAAGTTGTTAAGTTTAAACCAAATTAAGAAAATTAGCATTAATTTCTATTAAATCAAAATGGCACCCAACCTTCATTATACAGAACTAATTGGTGAATTTGCAAAGCTAAAAGGTAAAATTGTATTAATATATAGCAATTATATACTAGTAGTTTAGACTTGTTCCTATTTGTGTTAGGCAATGCTCTAGTAGTATACTACCAGTTTAGACAGTAACGTGTCTGAGTTATATTCATAATTTTGTATTACTAGCATAATTAGTATAATTAAAGAATAAAAATATGGTACAACTCACAAATATAAAAATGTTTATTTCATACGCGTTTCAACGACTAATTTGTTGTCATCCTGAGTGACTTTTGTTAAAACTTTATAGGTTATGTTTAATATTTTTCTAGTTAATTTGATTTGTGTATCTTCACTGAGGATGACGACAAATTAGTCCTTGAAACACATATGAAATAAAATTTTTTATATTTGTGAGTTGTGCCATATTTTTATTCTTTAATTATAACTTTCACTCACAAGCCAGCTCGATTATTATTTATAATTAGTATAGTTTGAACTTATGAATCAAATTTGGCATTTAGTATTGAGGGTTTCCTAATATAAACAAATATACTTAATTATGCCAGTTTTCCCCTTGAATTAAGTATGATTATTTGCTATTTTCCACTATTATACAGACTTAGTTATGAGTTACAGTTAGAATTTAGGTAAGTATTTCGATTTGAATTGCCCGAAGTCAAATTTTTGGTAAATTTTACTAAGAATTAAATATATTATAAGTAATTCATACAGTCAGTTATTGGGTAATTTTTAAAAGTAAATTTTAAAAGGTTTGGATAACATTAAAAGCAATATTATCTGTAGAATATAACTGTTGGCTACATAAAAAAGCAATATAATAAAACAAATATATTTTAATAAAATCGACTCCATCTGAAATGTATCAAGGATTATTTATTAGAGAAATGTATAATCTAAGTATCATTTAATTCAATTATAAAACCAACAAATTAGAATAATGTATACTTTGTATTGAGTATTGATCAAAAAGTCTGGTAAGAATGAAGCAAATCCAATAGATGGCGTGACAGGTATAAATAACTGGTTTCTAATGAATAGTGAAATTTCATGGATGAATTCAGACAAAATAAACCAAAACAACTAGGTCGGCAATTGTATTTAAGTAGGTATTTCATATTTCACGGTTTTAAATTTAATAAAACTTTTGTTAATATACAAGACGGAATTTAAAAACATTTTAAAATGCATGGATCTTCTATGATCACCTACACACAATCGTACTGCTCTAGAAAAGTTGCAAAGAGAGTCTATATTGGTGGCATTGTAATCCTACTAAAAAAACAGGTTCAGTTACAAAAAAAGTACTTATAATTTATAATATAAATATAACTTATAAAAAACTTGTAATAAAGTGTGTGTTAAAGTTATATGGGTGTATTAACGTTCAACATTATTTTTAAGAAAGTAAAATGTTCTAACTCTACAGTTTTTAAAGAAAAAAATGAATTATAGTAGATCCATTCTTCAAAAAGCCGATTTTAAAAGTAAGTTATTTTAAAATTATTAGATAAATGTATAGATCTTTTTATTTGTAGATTATAGCACTTCTTATTTCTAAAGAATATTTAAATATATATTTCTTGTAAGTTAAATAATTTGTTAACCTATTCTTTTGTTTTTAAGCATAACCTATTTTATAACTTTTATTTCATATAATTTAACCATGCCAATATAGCTTATATCTAGTGTTTAACCGAATTTTCAAGCTACGAGCGTAGCCTAGTTAATAATCTGTTGATTACTTAAACAAAATTCGAGCTGGTTTTTGAGTTGAGGTTATAAAAACAAGACTTAAACGACTTCAATGACATTATGTCATCATCATCATCAGTGGTTTTATCACA
>JBAIZL010000007.1:52942121-53022121 GCA_036971475.1 Prosapia bicincta | reverse complement strand
TTACATTAGACTAACTAAGGACTCATTGAAAACAAACTTCAAAATTAAGGCAAAAAGAAACACATTTTATTAGAATAACATAGTTAATTAATTTATAATTTCGGGGGAAATTTTTTTAAAGATAGTCATACAAATTTAGCCTTATTCTAATTACCTAATAATGCTCAATAACTAATTACAGATGCAACTCGACTTTTAACTACTTGTTCTTTGATTATAACGTTTGTTCCATACACGTTCTTTTATAAATCATCTTTTAAATAAAAATAACATATTATTTAAATTTTAAAACTCAAAGAAATGAGAACTACTCTAAATGTTTTTAAAAGGAGAATTCCAGAACGAATATTATAAATCAGATATAATAACATGGACCTACGTCATAACAATGATTTAGCTAACGGTATGTCACAACAAAGGGAAATGCCCTTTTACCTTCAAAAAAATTACACACGGATTTTGGAACCATATAGGCGAATCCAGACGGTTAAGGTTTAAAGGTTTTAATTATATAGATATAAATACATATGTATAGTATAAAACTACCGTGGTTTTACAAGTAATGAATTGCAGATAATGTTAAGGGAGCAACTTAGCCCAATAAAAACCCAAATTTTTTATAGGTACTTCTACATCCATATTTAAAGGATTGTAGGTTATAGTCATGCTAATACTAGAAATACCCTGTACATGTGAGATGAAGTGTATGATATGGCCTGTAGTGCTAATGCATAACTAAAATAACAAGCACAATTCTTTAGAGAGAATCAAGGAAGACAATTACTTAGTCCTATGATAGACGAGGGCGTGTTGGTGAAGGACTCTTTACAGTTCGTAGGAAATATAGAACTCTCCTCACATAGTTAGGGTTTTTTTATTCCTGAGGATTAGGTGCTATCCAAACAAAACCGCGCAACAGGCAGGGTCATGTTTCAATTACTTGTAGTAGCTAGAACAAATTAATTCCAAGAATATTTATAAAGGTAGTTTAGAAAAGTAATAACGACTACAGCGTACCTAAACAAAATATTATGAGGATCAAAACTTTACTTTTATTCGTTGTAACGATATTTCTTGAACGTACGCTAAGATGTAGGATGTAAATAATGGGCACGATCATTAAGAAGAACGTTCTGTATAACGGTATCGTGGCACTTTTAAATCTGCATGAGACGAGTACGAGTTTTGGACATTTTTAGGAACATTTGTTATGTCTATGTTAAATATTCTCTTTCTGATAATAACTATGACTTTTTATTGTAATTAATTATAAGTTAAAATTGCAATTTTCATAAGTATTCCCACATAAAACAAAGGTTGAATTTTTTTTTCCTTTAAACACTTTTATACTCCAAAATGTTTGATTGTAATGTAAATATAATATTGTCATATAGGACTATAAACAGAACCAGTTTCTGCAGACTACAATAGAGTTGTTATGCTTGGTCATAATAAAATAAAAATTTTATAACGTAATTCATTGCAAGCAGTTTCATTTGTTTTAAGCCAGTTCAGAAATAAAACGTTTTCAATGGAATTAAATCGGTGTAAACACTAAAGCAGTTGCTATTTGATTGATCAGTCTACGAAATCAATCGAATTGATTTTAATTTGTCTTTTTGCAGAATATAATATAGAACATTATTATATGTATTTCTGTTCCTTATATCTAAATTGTTTTGGTTTCCCGGGGACACACAGAGACATTGGTCCTACCCAAGTCTTTATGATAATGTTTTACATTAGGAACGAATTAATTGTAGATTAGTTTCTAAATGCTGTTAAGACATGGCATGGAGAAGAGGAATTTTGAACGTATTGAAATCATGGGGTATACAAGGTAACATTCTTGCTTTTATACAAAATTATTTGAATAACAGGACTTTCCGTGTACGTCTAGGAGGCATATATTCTGATCGTTGCGAACTAGAGAATGGTGTACCACAGGGTGGCGTTTTGAGTGTGACGCTGTTTGCTGTTGCCATTAACAGCGTCCCTTCAAACGCACAGTCACCCGTCCACTGTTCCTTGTTTGTAGACGATTTTTCTATATATGTGGCTGCTAGAAGTGTGGCAACAGCGGAAAGATCCTTACAATTAGCCATTAATAAATTACAAGAATGGACCAAATCTACGGGATTCAAGTTTTCAGCTTCGAAGACCCAGTGTATAGCATTTAGTCGTCGCAGGCAACACCAGGAACCTATCCTTTATCTTGATGGTACGCGGCTTCATACCGCTGATAATGTGAGACTTTTGGGTCTTTTTTTGGATAAAAGACTTTCATGGAATCCGCATGTGCGTGATTTGAGGACCCGTTGCAGTAAGATATTGGATATGTTGAGAGTTCTTAGTGATACAGATTGGGGAGCAGACAGAACCTGTATGCTGCGTTTCTATCGCGCCGTTGTAAGATCGCGTTTGGATTACGGCTGTAAAGCCTATTCATCTGCTCGACCTAGGGTTCTGAAACTCCAGGATTCTATACATCACTCTGGCCTTAGACCTTCTACTGGTGCTTTTAGATCAAGCCCAATCTCCAGCCTTCTAGTTGAAGCTGGAGAACCATCTCTCTCAATGCGACGTCAAATGCTACAAATTTCATATTACACTGGTCTTTGAAGTAAACCTAAAGATCCGGCATTCAAAGCAGTTTTTGATAACTACCTCGAGGATCGTTACAATGTGCGTCAACGTTCAACTGCTCCCTTCGGAATAAGAACGCTGCGCATTTTTAGCAATCTAAATTTAGAACTTCCACCTATATTCAAATGATCATCATGCTACATCCCTCCATGGATAATACGAATGTCAAAATGTGACTTCTCATTGTCCATGTACCTAAAACACATTACTCCTGACGTTATTTATCGTCAGGAGTTTTTGCAGATACAACTAACTCACCAAGATACTGTGACTATAATCACAGACGGTTCAAAACTGGACAATGGGATAGGTTGTGCATTTTATATGGAAGGACAAACCTTCACTTACGGATTACCCTCAGCCTGTAGCGTTTTTACTGCAGAACTTTATGAAATTTTCTAAGCTTTAAGATCAATTCCACCTTTCATCTAAATATTTTGTATGTTCCGATTCCAAAAGTGCTCTGCAGGCTATTCAGGAAATGTACACTAAGAACCCATTAGTTGGATACATCTTGTGCTCAATACACAGGCTCCAATTACGGGGTATCGAGGTGTCATTTCTCTGGGTGCCTGGTCACTGTGGAATATTCGGAAACACGAAAGCAGATGAAGTTGCAAAATTAGCTACAAGTAGTATGGTGCCATCGACACAACGTGTGATGTACTATGCAATGTTACAACTATACCATTCTCTGTTTGGAATGAAGAATGGCAAAATGTAAATAGAAACAAGCTGAGGGACATCAAAAATACCGTCCGACCATGGAGGACATCTGTTCGTTCGAATCGTAGGGAGGAAGCGGTGGTTACTCGACTTCGCATCGGCCACTCTGTTAACGCATGGAAGGTTGATGCGACATGAAGATCCACCACTATGTCCGTTTTGTAGAAGTAATATTACAATCAAGCACATCCTGCTTGATTGTGATGAGTTGAGCGATTTGTGTATACGTTACGATCTTCGAGGTAGTTTAAAGGTGGTTTTAAGGGACGATGTCACGGCTATCGACCGTGTCATCGCTTTCTTACGCCACCTGAATCTATTTAATAATATTTAAATTATGTATAATTTTAGTTTCGTTAGTTTTAGTTACAATTAGTATTAAACCTTTATTTTATTTTATTTTGTTTAGTTTGGTTAGTTTTATTTATGTAACATTTATTTTAAAATAAAACTTTAGTTAGGCGATGATAACCTTGATAGGTTTTTCGCCTGGAAAAAAATATAAGTATTTCTAACAAATCCTATATTTGTCGTAAATGTTTACTATTTTTATTCATGTAGCTTATTATAATGAATATATTTAAATGTTATAACAGGATTAAAAATTTACTGTCTTTATTCTGTCTGTTATTACCCGCCGTCTTACTACACTCTGGCATTCTTTGAAAGTGATTAAATTAAACATATTACAAACGACGACAGTCATTTGTACCCCTGGTTTATTTGTTTTCCTACATTTTCTCAAGAATCTGGATAATCGTCTGACCATTGCGACTGATTTAATTTTTTTCTTAGCCTAACTTTTATTATTAACTTCTATGTATCTGCTCTCACCAATAAATTTAAAATTATCTTGTAAAAATTATACTGTACCCTAAATATAGGTTACTACAAAAATTATTTTCGGCCCTGAAAATCATGTTATAAATATTTTGTTTCCTTCTCTAAATTTCGTTATGGCTAAGTATGCTCTTTATTCATTTTACAAATTGGGTTTCCTACGCTAAACGCTCTTTTGTTTCCAAGTAGTCTTTCCCTTCACCATTTATTTCTATTTCTAGTTATTTATATTTTTCGCACGTCTTGATTTTATCGTCGACTCCAATCCCTAGCTATACCTTACTTCCCATGCGTGTGTTTTTTTGACGACCCCATTTCTTATTCTCCTTTCATATTTCAAATAAATATATTCCGTTTCATCTCTTTAAGTATGAAGTATCCTTTAAAAGTGTCTCTTCCACATTTTTATTTCAATCTGTTTAATTAAAATTCTATATATTTTATGAATAGTTTAAAAAATACACATTATGTTAAGTCCCTTACCTTAACTACTATATATCCCAAATATATTTTATCCGAGCTCAGTGTTTGTCGAACCTAACTGCCATACTTATTGGTCTACCAGAACCACTGTGCCTTGTTCACCACTTACCAAGATGGTAGAGAGGGGTAGACAACTGCCTGGCCCTCCACCTCCACTAGACGTCGAACTCCCCTCCTGCGCATCTCAAATCTCTTGCTATTCAGCAGTTTATACATAACTAGGAATTTTGTTTAATACTCCATTACTGAAGCGAATTGTTATCGTCATCCATTATCAAGCCAGTTCCCCGGCACATTTTTAAATTTCCGAAAAATCAAATCTCAAACTACTTGATATTAAGTAAACATATTCATAAAAGTTTTTAAATTTGACGGACAGTTAATCAGAACGCTTTGTAAAACAAATCCATAGACCATAGATACGACTTTTGTTTCGTTTCAAAAATAGGTAACAAAAATGGAACATTTTGCTAATAGTTATTCTGAATTTATATGTCTAATAATATTTCATTTTATGTTCAACTCGAGCTATTAGTTTATATAATCTCTTACTTCTCACTTCTTACTTCTTACTTACTTATTTAGTAAGAAGTAAGTGATATAATCACTTGGACATATATTAATACGTGAGCCTTTCCTTTAGTGGCAGTAACTTTCTGTGTTTAATGAGGATGGCCGTTTCGGGAGATATGTCCCATTAATAACGGCCGTCCTCGTTAAACAAGAAACTATATGTTGCCATATACAAGGGTCACATATTAATATATGTGCAAATGGTAAGGTTAAATTTTTAATATAAATGTTTATTAAAACTGTTTATTGGTAAATATAATATTAATTTTATTCAGAAAATTACGTTATAAAGATCTTAAGTAATTTCTTGGCTTATAGTTCGTCTTAATGTAATTACTGTTTCAGTAGAAAATACTTTAACTGCCGCTTATTGTTTACAAATAATTACAATTAATACAAATAAAGTACCACAACATAAACGTTTAAACAGCTGTTCTACGATATAACATAAAATAAACTGTATTATAAAAACATATGTTATCACTTAATTAAAACCAAATGAGACGAAATAACTATATTGCATACCATGCCCCTTTTGAGAAAAGTTTTTCTCCCACATAAGAGTTGAATTAATTCATTATTAAATTTAATTAATTAATTACTATTTGTAAAATCATCAAGTGTCATCCACTATATGTTTTATAAAAAGTATTTGAACTTGATTGATTGAATAAAAAGTATTTTATTAACGCGAATATTTGAACAAGATATATATATATATATTTAATAAGAGTGTGAACTAATAGAAGGAATCTTTAATATGTAACCACTGTTGCTGTCCCAACTGTTCTAATATATTAGACAATAATATAAAATATTTCCTTATTATAAATACACTTTATAATTAAATTGTTGTCAGTAAATTTAGCCTACTTGTGAACTGTTGACAGAAAATGAATTGTTAAATTGTTTTCGTTGTATTGTAAAAGCTGTCATTGAAAATTACACTTATATTGTTAGCTGTATGTTTAACCTACTATTAAATTATTAAGAGTAAATTTGCCATATTAGTAAAGATTTGAACAGTAAATTTCCTACCATTGTCGCATGGTATAGGCTGAGAAATATGGGGACGTACCAAACCCTTCCTTCTCTGACGAACTGTTGTGTCGATCATCAGTGTCTAGGTTGGTCATGCGTTGTTAAGCCGAAAGATGTCTGTTTTAAAGGCAGATTTAAATAATGTGGCCGAATATAATGCATAATCTATACTGAGTTTGTTTTAATTTTGTGGTATATCATATTCGGGTTGTTCCTAATTGTAAGGAGGTGAAATACCTAGGTTTAACATTGGACGCTAAAGTGAACTGGAAATCTCATGTGAAGAGAAAAAGAGATGAACTAGATGTAAGATACAGAAGACTAGCATGAACCGGTATTCGGAGTTAAGCCCCTACAATAAACTCCTTGTTTATAAGCAAGTGCTAAAGCCAGTATGGACATACGGGTTACCACTTTGGGGATGCACCAAGAGCAGCAATTTACAAGTAATAGAACGCTTCCAAAAAAAAGCGTTGAGAGCTATAGTGGGAGCTCCATGGTACGTCCGTACCTCGTATTATATACTTAGGGACCTCAAGATGAAGAGCGTGAGAGAGGAGGCCGCTACTGCAGCAGTGAATAACTTCGGGCGGCTCAGGAACATACGAACCCTGTAGCTATGCGACTAGCTCACAGGATACCAGTGCGTAGACTTAAGCGCACTAAACGTTTGGACTTGATTCCAGACCAACATTAAGTCAGTCTCGTTCACTGGAACAAGACGAACATTGTAATCTCCATCAGAAAGCAAGCTGCTAGATAGGATTTATCTTAGTTGCAGTTTATAATAAATAAATTGAACTGAATATCATATTTCTCCAGTCCGTAATATGTCCTCACATTCTGTTTGAAACATTTTGTTTCTATAGGAACTATTTTATAACTTAGTGCAAAAATTATGTTACAAATGTTTCACTAAAAATATTTACTGAAAATAATGGACAGAAAGCTAGAAAAATATTATCAGTTTGTCAACTTAATTAAATAAATTTTATTAATTATTTTTTATACATATCCGAGGTCTGGACATAAAGCATGAACCTAAACAGTTTTTAGAAAGGATACCCATTACAATAGCGCATGAGAACGGATAGGTTAACGAAATAACGAATGTAGACAAATGAAGAATCTCAGTTTAGCAACAAAAACCTAGAAATGTAATCCCCGAAGATGAAGAAGGGCCAAATAAATCATGATATAATGGGATTAGAATAAGTATGAATAGAAAACGTATTAAAGGTGTTTTATGATAAAACCAGGAACAATCGGATCCGAATTGGGATCAATGGCCAAGAGTGGTGTAATCTTCTAAATTTAACTTATAAATATAACATTGTACTATATTAATATGTATATCCTAAACTATACTTCAAACAGACGGAAGATTCCTAAATGCCTCAAAAATAAAATTATTATAGAGATAGGAGTAGCAGATAAGGATTGTATATACTGTATATTAATTAATATTGAAAACATGTAATATAAGCAAAACTTTTGTAAAGTTAATACCTACTTGCGTCAACAAATGAAAATTTTATTTTAGTTAATTGTATTAATTAATTACAATTAATACGAATAATGTAACATAACCGGTGCTTTAAAACAGCTGTTCTACCACATAACCTATAACATAAAATCAGCTGTTTTATGAAATCATATGTTATCACTTATTTTAAGCCAAATTGGACAAAATATAGCATACCTTGCCTCATTTGTGAAAAGTGTTTTTCCAAATAAAACTAAAATTAATTTATTGAAATTAATCAGTGAATTAATATTTGAGTTCTATTACTTTATTACTCCTGTCATCGACTACAAAGTTTTAAAATAATAAATTTGAACTTGAGTTGTTGGTTAAAAGGTATTTCATTCAGGATTGAAAACTTGAACAACATAATAAATATATATAGGAAGAATGTAAACTAATAGGAATTCAAAAACAGAATGGTTTTACTTCTACTTATTTAGCCTCCGTATTTTTAATGCCCATAGCCATATCGCATATGCACAGGTTATTAGTGGTATATAATCAGGTATATGCTATAGAATAAATTTTAAATATAATTGTTCAAATAATGTCATACCACCAACCTATTTGCTATTCTTTTCGGCATTCATATGGTAAATGGTTATAAACTATAAACTACAAACTATAATAATAACCTTAAAGTGGGTCATATTAGAAGAAAAATATAAATAACCTGGCGATAAAATCCACGAGAACAGACATGACTCTTATAAAACAAAATTCCATATTACATGTTTTACTTATTTCAAATATAAAATGCATTTAACTATTAGTATAAAAACTAACAATGAAAAATAAAACTGCATTTATATTACCATAGTTTCGTAAAAACACTTTTGCTTGAAGATATTTTTGACAGTATCAAAACCATGAAGCTGAAGTGCTTTTTGAAAGTTTGTAAGTTATCCTTAACATATTAATTTAATTTTGGTATTATTTCACCTACTCAATACTGCTCTACACTTAGATTGAATAAAAACAAACCACTAACATTGTATAACTCTAAGTAATGCTTTCCTCAGCTCATGATGGGCTGCCATGGAAAGAACTTTACTTGTGCGTGACCTTATATAAACCTTAACAAATTGACATCACTTGGTCTTACCTAACACACTATATAGGCCTATTTCAACCGTTTCTAGTTAGAAATGAACCATTTCCCCCATTTAGTGTAGTCTAATCTAGTAGATATTACTATATCCAACCTAAGAATTTCCCTCTCCAAAACCATATTCAACTTAAGCCTTCATATCCCTGAAACATACCTTGGATGTCTCCTTATTGCTATCTTGCTGTTATTAAAGCACGAAAATTTAAAAACGTCGATATTCCCCGGTAAATATCGACAGTTGCGAAATAGTTTATTGTCCGATCAAATACTCTTTTATATTATGATACATCCGGACCTTCGCGAGTGTAATTGTCGAATAAAGCCCAAATAAGCCACGGGGAGATGAGGTTAGGGGCATTTGTGTTTGTCGACATTTACCTGCAAAGCTGTGAATGTATCATAACGTGAAAAAATATTCAATTCTTATTTATCAATGGCCTTTCAAGTAACTTGATATCGTAGAATATGGAAATATTTTACTGTAGATAAAAATTTTTGGAACCAAATGGAGTGTTTTCTAATATAGTGTTATTTCAGGATTTAATAATGATTTCCTCCTAATACTTGTAGTCACAAACCTAAGCTTTTATAACAAAATCCCGGATAGGTCAGTTTAACTTTTAATTAACTACAACTAAATTTTCAATGAACTAATTTGTTATTTAAAACAGCTTTTAAAACACATAACAAAAAAAGTAAAAGTATCTAGTTCTATTTATATTTTATTTTTTTCAGAAAATATTTAACTACTGTTCGAAATAACTTAATTAACTAGACACAAAGTTGAACCAATGGATTAGCATAATCATTTTATTTTGAAATTATCATGCCATTCAAATACCAGGTTACCAAAGCCTTTACTTTATTTAGTTTCATTTTCTTTTCAATTTGTTTCTTTTCTTCGGTCAAAACGTGTACAAAATTCCTTCTTCGTCATTTCTTGAAACCTTTGACATTTTTTCCATTGGTAATGTTCCAACATGGCTGCTTATACTTTTGCCCTATGTTAATACCCACTGTTTAGCTTCTGGTTTTGTTCAAGGAATTAAAAATTCTTCTGACTTTATAGTTTACTTTCTAGCTATATTCGTTTATTCGTTATGTTTTCCTAATGTTAATGGTGTAATGGAGATTTTATACTTTTCCCACCTTATATGGAAAATATACCTATTTTTATTATACACGTTTGATAAACCGTTTCTCGTAGCTGTCCACTATTCTATTATGAGCCTTCTGAGTAGTTAGTGGTGCATTAGTACCTACACTTAGACAGAAGCTGAGCGCTTCGGAAATCGTTACTGTCTTTAATAATAGGTCTTCAATATATTGTTATTTTTATTAATAATCGTTGGTAATGTGTTATTACAAAAATAACTCATACCAAAGCTCTATATAATTATAACTATATAGCCTATAACCTTATTTAGGCCTATAATTCGGTTAAATGGTGTCTGCCATCTTCAGAGGCTTCTGCCTTATTACAAGAAATATATTTAACAAAACTAAATATCTTATTGAGGTACTTTTTACTTTTAGATTTAATTTCAAAACAGATTACTCTAGAATTTGCCTTTTTATTAATATCATGTATTTATTGGTCCAAGGGTTTGAACTGAACGACTTAGTAATTTTTATTCACGAATATCTAGATTGCGTATGGCTGTCCATAATAAACTCAGTCTTTATTGGCGTCAGGCTTTGTCTTTGCTGCTTCTGCTGTGATAATTTTTCAGGAGTTTAATTAATCTGAAAATACTTCAAGTCAAATGTTTAACCCATGTTTTATCCACATTCCCAACTCATATATTATCACTACTTCAATCAGTTTGACTCTTTTGTCATTACATTGAAAATATATATAAAAATTAAACTTCCTTCCGAGTTTTTTTAAACAGCTTCATAATTTTGTTACAACCGTATCTGAAAAATACGTGCAAATTAAATGTGAAAAAAAATGTCTGAATATTTAATTTAGCGTTAACTGACATATTGTTTCAAAGACAATATCGTATTAATTGAGTTGTATATAATTAAGAGGGTTGGTATGGGTTTGGTTGTGTGTGTGTGTGTGTGTGTGTGTGTGTGTGTGTGTGTGTGTGTGTGTGTGTTTGTGTTTAAATATTAAATACTAATAATTAAAATATTTATTCTAAGAAACCAAAAATGCAGTAAGAATATAATGAACCAAATATGAAGTAAGAATAAGCATTAATTCAATCCAAGCAATCATTGTTCTGCCCATCAGCTAATACTTGTAGTTTGTATAATTACATAGTTAATACAATAATACCTTATCTTGTTACAGTCACGTGGTGCTTCTGCGCCAGGAAGAAGAAGAAAGAAGGTAATTATTTTTAAATCCTTTTAAATTTTAATTTTAAATAAACTATTTTATTATTTGTATTAAAATCTACACATTACCCGAGTAAATATTACACGCGGAAAATATTCGAACTACTACTTGACCGAGTAAACATTGCTGCCAAAGACGGAAATACTAGCATCACTGCTGTGAGTAAACACTGCGTGTGGAAAATGTGTGAGTTACTGCTACTGTGGGGCTAGTGTTCCCCTCTTGGCCGCAATGTTTACTCGGTCTGATAATAAATAATTTTAAAGCGTGATTAACTCTCATACATTTGCTTTCGTCTCGTAGTTTACTTCGAATAATCAGTTTCTCCTCTTTTACTTGTTTATTGTGAAAACATGTTTTTTAGGCAGGCTATACGGGACGTTCGTGAGGCATTTCGAGGTTTTTACAGGTCTTTTGTCTCTCTTCCCCTTCTCGTTTCAGAAGTAGAAAATGAAGGAAATAATAAAACCAAAGCTGATTTAATAAATGATATAAAGCTTGAAGTGACATTACCACATCAGTTATGAGCTATGCTCACTACAAACAGACTCTTAGGGCTATAAAATAGTTGCAAGGAAACTATTAGTTTGAATAAATTTTCTTAGACTTTACGTGGATATATTTGCAGGAAGTATGAAAATCATGACATTCAGGATTTTAGGACTTTAGTTTTACTGAACCTTCGACAAAGGAGGATTTTTATGCAGAGCTATTAAACAAAATAATGTGAATCAAATATTGATATTAAAATATTGTCACAAATGTGAGGAGTTATTCTTGTTTGTGTTTGATTTTAATTTATTTCATCTTCTACAAACACAAAGGTAAAGAAATTTCTCCTTGTGAAAAAAAAATAGATTACTACGTACATATATGAAGTATAAACATACATTGGACCTCTCTACTGTTGAACTTACCTGTTTTCAAATTATTTCCAAAAAAAATAATTGCTAACAATACTTTGAAATAGAACCTAGGAATTCGTGAAAAGGTTCAACATTGACGATCAATTGAATTATAACTTGATATCCATATTTAAAGTGTTATTCAATTCAATCAAGTTTTGGATGAATGTATAACTCAAGTTGCTTTATTTGTTATAGTGGAGGAAGTAGACTGTGACGAAGTGATTGACACTGCACAAGGGCCTAGCCACCAATCATTCGGTAAGTAGCAATAATCTATTTTTTCTCGCAATAATCAGTTTATTACCCCAGTTTATAAGTAATGCTGGTAAACTCTTATTAGCCGCAAGTATAAACATACTTTGAACCTCTTTAATGTAAAACTTGTGTTCTCGAATTATTCCCAAAAAAATAATTGCTCACATCAGTTTGAAATAGAACCTGGGATTTCTTGAAAAGGTGTTTCATATTTAAAGTGTTGTTCAATTTAATCAACACTTGTTTTCTATGAAGTATTTTAATTGTTTTATTTGTTATAGCAGAGGAAGTAGACTATGACGAAGTGATGGACACAACACCAGGGCCTAGCCATCGACCATTCGGTAAGTTGCAATAATCTATTTTGTCTCGTAACAATGGATTACCACAGTTTATTAGTAATGCTGGTAAACCTTATTAGTCGCCAGTATAAACGTACATTTAATCTCTCTAATGTAAAACTTGTGTTCTAAAATTATTCCCAAAAACATAATTGCTCCCAATATTTTGAAATAGAACCTGGGACTTCTTGAAAAGGTTCAACATTGACATGTTAGCTTCTTGTTAAAAAGCCGATTGAAATATAGCTTAATTTTCATATTTAAATTGTTATTCAATTTAATTATTATTTGTTTTGTATGAAGTATTTAAATTGTTTTATTTTGTTATAGTCGAGGAAGTAGACTATGTCGAAGTGATGGACACAACACCAGGGCCTAGCCATCGACCATTCGGTAAGTAGCAATAATCTATTTGACCATTAAAATATTTTAACATTTTATTAGTATAGTTTACAAGAAATACTGGTAAACCGTTATTAGTATAAAGTCCATTACAACTTCTTTCTGATGTATGATAACTCGTAATCTTTTTATTTTTAATAAGATTTTCATCTCTGCTGTTATGGCCTCAATCCATATTTTTATCAAATTTTCTTAAGTCATTTTATTTTAGAAAGACATTTTCATTCACCGTCTTTGTATTTTGAATTGTTATTCACCAGTTACGCAGTAATGATGATGCTACGTGGATTATGTTTTTTGGATTATGCTTTTAAATACTGTGTGTTTCCTAACCATATGAGAGAATTTATATAATTTATGTGAGAGATATTGCCAATTGTAAGTTTCACCTGTTGTATTAATATGAACACGACTTTGGTTGAACAAATTGAAAAGAATAAGACAACTGAACTGTTTACATTAGAAAACTGTATATTTATTACACATGAATAACCAACTTGTTGCCCATTTCAGAGACTTGCGACGATACTTATACGATGTGCTATATGATACTCTTAGAAAGGTTACACGCTTGTGGACATCCTGGATTAACGCTCACACCTACTCCTGACACCATTCCCGAGGAGGATGAGGAGGAACGGGAATGCGTTACACACACACCAGCATTATTGTCCGCAAGTGATTCTGCGCTATTCCCATCAAAATTACGAGATCCTGCTTCACGCAGGACTCTGTCCTTTTGTAAGTAATCTTTATTTCCCCTAATACAGTTTGTTTATTAGTATAACAGAAAATCAATCTATATTTATTGTTTTTCTTAAACCCTTTAAGTATTACTGTAATTGTAAAGTAGGAGAATTTCTGAAATTTATTTTAATTTTATTTATTAATATATTGAAAGTTTTCAGTGTTTCTTTTCAAAACCATCTTCAAATTTACTTTTTTTTCATTTTGCTTTTCATACAAATTATCTTTATATACGTATATATATATTTATATATATATATATATATATATATATATATATATACATGTGTGTGTGTGTAGAATATCAAATATGTTTTCCTGTTAGAATATTTTTAAGATCAAATAATATACACAATTACAGGAATAATTTATTGAACAATACATTCAAAGCTTTTCGTTGGTTGACATTACCTGAGGTGTTTAATTCCTGAGGATGTTGGTAATGTCAACCAACAAAAAGCTTTGAATGTATTGTTCAATAAATTATTCCTGTAATTGTGTATATTATTTGATCTTATATATATATATACATATATATATATATATATATATATATATATATATATATATATATATATATATTTATATACGTATATAAAGATAATTTGTATGAAAAGCAAAATGAAAAAAAGTAAATTTGAAGATGGTTTTGAAAAGAAACACTGAAAACTTTCAATATATTAATAAATAAAATTAAAATAAATTTCAGAAATTCTCCAACTTTACAATTACAGTAATACTTAAAGGGTTTAAGAAAAACAATAAATATAGATTGATTTTCTGTTATACTAATAAACAAACTGTATTAGGGGAAATAAAGATTACTTACAAAAGGACAGAGTCCTGCGTGAAGCAGGATCTCGTAA
Organism: Prosapia bicincta; assembly: GCA_036971475.1. NCBI lineage: Eukaryota > Metazoa > Arthropoda > Insecta > Hemiptera > Cercopidae > Prosapia > Prosapia bicincta. The sequence goes on along the minus strand of JBAIZL010000007.1, from coordinate 53,007,301 downwards.
TTTTGATGGGTAGAGCGCAGAATCACTTGCAGACAATATTGGTGTGTGTGTAACGCATTCCCGTTCCTCCTCATCCTCCTCGGGAATGACGTCAGGAGTAGGTGTGAGCGTTAATCCAGGATGTCCACAAGCGTGTAACCTTTCTAAGAGTATCATATAGCACATCGTATAAGTATCGTCGCAAGTCTCTGAAATGGACAAGTTGGTTATTTATGTCTAATAAATATACAGTTTTCTAATGTAAACAGTTCAGTTGTCTTATTCTTTTCATTTTGTGCAACCAAAGTCGTGTTCATGTTAATACAACAGGTGAAACTTACAATTGGCAATATCTCTCACATAAATTATATAAATTCTCTCATATGGTTAGGAAACACACAGTATTTAAAAGCGTAATCCAAAAAACATAATCCACGTAGCATCATCATTACTACGTAACTGGTGAATAACAATTCAAAATACAAAGACGGTGAATGAAAATTTCTTTCTAAAATAAAATTACTTAAATTTGATAAAAATATGGATTGAGGCCATAACAGCAGTGATGAAAAACTTATTAAAAATCAAAAGATTACGAGTTATCATACATCAGAAAGAAGTTGTAATGGACTTTATACTAATAACGGTTTACCAGTATTTCTTGTAAACTACACTAATAAATTGTTAAAATATTTTAATGGTCAAATAGATTATTGCAACTTACCGAATGGTCGATGGCTAGGCCCTGGTGTTGTGTCCATCACTTCGATATAGTCTGCTTCCTCCACTATAACAAAATAAAACAATTGAAATACTTCATAGAAAACAAATGTTGATTAAATTGAACAACACTTTAAATATGAAAATTAAGCTATATTCCAATCGATCGTCAATGTTGAACCTTTTCAAGAAATCCCAGGTTCTATTTCAAAGTGTGAGCAATTATGTTTTTGGGAATAATTCGAGAACACAACTTTAACATTAAAGAGGTTCAAAGTATGTTTATACTTGCGGCTAATAAGAGTTTACCAGCATTACTTATAAACTGGGGTAATAAACTGATACGAGAAGAAATAGATTATTGCAACTTACCGAATGATTGATGGCTAGGCCCTTGTGCAGTGTCAATCACTTCGGCACAGTCTACTTCCTCCACTATAACAAATAAAGCAACTTGAGTTATATATTCATCCAAAACTTGATTGAATTGAATAACACTTTAAATATGGATATTAAGTTATATTTCAATTGATCGTCAATGTTGAACCTTTTCACGAATTCCTAGGTTCTATCTCAAAGTATTGTTGGCAATTATTTTTTTGGAAATAATTTGAAAACGGGTAAGTTCAACAGTAGAGAGGTCCAATGTATGTTTATACTTCATATATGTACGTAGTAATCTATTTTTGTCACAAGAAAAAACTTCTTTACTGTGGTGTTTGTAGAAGATGAAATAAATTAAAATCAAACACAAACAAGAATAATTCCTCACATTTGTGACAATATTTTAATATAAATATTTGACTCACATTATTTTGTCTAATAGCTCTGCATAAAAATCCTGCTTTGTCGAAGGATTCAGTAAAACTAAAGTCCTAAAATCCTGCCTAAAAAACATGTTTTCACAATAAACAAGTAAAAGAGGAGAAACTGATTATTCGAAGTAAACTACGAGACGAAAGCAAATGTATGAGAGTTAATCACGCTTTAAAATTATTTATTATCAGACCGAGTAAACATTGCGGCCAAGAGGGGAACACTAGCCCCACAGTAGCAGTAACTCACACATTTTCCACACGCAGTGTTTACTCGCAGCAGTGATGCTAGTATTCCCGTCTTTGGCAGCAATGTTTACTCGGTCAAGTAGTAGTTCGAATATTTTCCGCGTGTAATATTTACTCGGGTAATTTGTAGATTTTAATACAAATAATAAAATAGTTTATTTAAAATTAAAATTTAAAAGGATTTAAAAATAATTACCTTCTTTCTCATTCTTCCTGGCGCAGAAGCACCACGTGACTGTAACAAGATAAGGTATTATTGTATTAACTATGTAATTATACAAACTACAAGTATTAGCTGATGGGCAGAACAATGATTGCTTGGATTGAATTAATGCTTATTCTTACTTCATATTTGGTTCATTATATTCTTACTGCATATTTGGTTTCTTAGAATAAATATTTTAATTATTAGCATTTAATATTTAAACACAAACACACACACACACACACACACACATATATATATATATATATATATACACACACACACACACACACACACACACACACACACACACACACACACACACACACACACACACACACACACACACACACACACACACACACACACACACACACACACACACACACACACACACACACACACACACACACACACACACACACAACCAAACCCATACCAACCCTCTTAATTATATACAACTCAATTAATACGATATTGTCTTTGAAACAATATGTCAGTTAACGCTAAATTAAATATTCAGACATTTTTTTTCACATTTAATTTGCACGTATTTTTCAGATACGGTTGTAACAAAATTATGAAGCTGTTTAAAAAAACTCGGAAGGAAGTTTAATTTTTATATATATTTTCAATGTAATGACAAAAGAGTCAAACTGATTGAAGTAGTGATAATATATGAGTTTTGAATGTGGATAAAACATGGGTTAAACATTTGACTTGAAGTATTTTCAGATTAATTAAACTCTCGAAAAATTATCAGAGCAGAAGCAGCAAAGACAAAGTCTGACGCCAATAAAGACTGAGTTTATTATGGACAGCCATACGCAATCTAGATATTCGTGAATAAAAATTACTAAGTCGATCAGTTCAAACCCTTGGACTAATAAATACATGATATTAATATAAAGGCTAATTCTAGAGTAATCTGTTTTGAAATTAATTCTAAAAAGTAAAAAGTACTTCAATAAGATATTTAGTTTTGTTAAATATATTTCTTGTAATAAGGCAGAAGCCTCTGAAGATGGCAGACACCATTTAACCGAATTATAGGCCTAAATAAGGTTATAGGCTATATAGTTATAATTATATAGAGCTTTGGTATGAGTTATTTTTGTAATAACACATTACCAACGATTATTAATAAAAATAACAATATATTGAAGACCTATTATTAAAGACAGTAACGATTTCCGAAGCGCTCAGCTTCTGTCTAAGTGTAGGTACTAATGCACCACTAACTACTCAGAAGGCTCGTAATAGAATAGTGGACAGCTACGAGAAACGCTTTATCAAACGTGTATAATAAAAATAGGTATATTTCCCATATAAGGTGGGAGAAGTATAAAATCTGCATTACACCATTAACATTAGGAAAACATAACGAATAAACGAATATAGCTAGAAAGTAAACTATAAAGTCAGAAGATTTTTTAATTCCTTGAACAAAACCAGAAGCTAAACAGTGGGTATTAACATAGGGCAGAAGTATAAGCAGCCATGTTGGAACATTACCAATGGCAAAAATGTCAAAGGTTTCAAGAAATGACCAAGAAGGAATTTTGTACACGTTTTGACCGAAGAAAAGAAACAAATTGAAAATAAAATGAAACTAAATAAAGTAAAGGCTTTGGTAACCTGGTATTTGAATGGCATGATAATTTCAAAATAAAATGATTATGCTAATCCATTGGTTCAACTTTGTGTCTAGTTAATTAAGTTATTTCGAACAGTAGTTGAATATTTTCTGAAAAAAATAAAATATAAATAGAACTAGATACTTTTACTTTTTTTGTTATGTGTTTTAAAAGCTGTTTTAAATAACAAATTAGTTCATTGAAAATTTAGTTGTAGTTAATTAAAAGTTAAACTGACCTATCCGGCATTTTGTTATAAAAGCTTAGGTTTGTGACTACAAGTTTTAAAAGGAAATCATTATTAAATCCTGAAATAACACTATATTAGAAAACACTCCATTTGGTTCCAAAAATTTTTATCTACAGTAAAATATTTCCATATTCTACGATATCAAGTTACTTGAAAGGCCATTGATAAATAAGAATTGAATATTTTTTCACGTTTTGATACATTCACAGCTTTGCAGGTAAATGTCGACAAACACAAATACCCCTAACCTCATCTCCCCGTGGCTTATTTGGGCTTTATTCGACAATTACACTCGCGAAGGTCCGGATGTATCATAATATAAAAGAGTATTTGATCGGACAATAAACTATTTCGCAGCTGTCGATATTTACCGGGGAATATCGACATTTTTAAATTTTCGTGCTTTAATAACAGCAAGATAGCAATAAGGAGACATCCAAGGTATGTTTCAGGGATATGAAGGCTTAAGTTGAATATGGTTTTGGAGAGGGAAATTCTTAGGTTGGATATAGTAATATCTACTAGATTAGACTACACTAAATGGGGGAAATGGGTCATTTCTAACTAGAAACGGTTGAAATAGGCCTATATAGTGTGTTAGATAAGACCAAGTGATGTCAATTTGTTAAGTTTTATATAAGGACACGCACAAGTAAAGTTCTTTCCATGGCAGCCCATCATGAGCTGAGGAAAGCATTACTTAGAGTTATACAATGTTAGTTGTTTGTTTTTATTCAATCTAAGTGTAGAGCAGTATTGAGTAGGTGAAATAATACCAAAATTAAATAAATATGTTAAGGATAACTTACAAACTTTCAAAAAGCACTTCAGCTTCATGGTTTTGATACTAGTCAAAAATATCTTCAAGCAAAAGTGTTTTTACGAAACTATGGTAATATAAATGCAGTTTTATTTTTCATTGTTAGTTTTTATACTAATAGTTAAATGCATTTTATATTTGAAATAAGTAAAACATGTAATATGGAATTTTGTTTTATAAGAGTCATGTCTGTTCTCGTGGATTTTATCGCCAGGTTATTTATATTTTTCTTCTAATATGACCCACTTTAAGGTTATTATTATAGTTTGTAGTTTATAGTTTATAACCATTTACCATATCAATGCCGAAAAGAATAGCAAATAGGTTGGTGGTATGACATTATTTGAACAATTATATTTAAAATTTATTCTAGAGCATATACCTGATTATATACCACTAATAACCTGTGCATATGCGATATGGCTATGGGTATTAAAAATATGGAGGCTAAATAAGTAGAAGTAAAACAATTCTGTTTTTGAATTCCTATTAGTTTACATTCTTCCTATATATATTTATTATGTTGTTCAAGTTTTCAATCCTGAATGAAATACCTTTTAACCATCAACTCAAGTTCAAATTTATTATTTTAAAAATTTGTAGTCTATGACAGGAGTAATAAAGTAATAGAACTCAAATATTAATTCACTGAATAATTTCAATAAATTAATTTTAGTTTTATTTGGAAAAACACTTTTCACAAATGAGGCAAGGTATGCTATATTTTGTCCAATTTGGCTTAAAATAAGTGATAACATATGATTTCATAAAACAGCTGATTTTATGTTATAGGTTATGTGGTAGAACAGCTGTTTTAAAGCACCGGTTATGTTACATTATTCGTATTAATTGTAATTAATTAATACAATTAACTAAAATAAAATTTTCATTTGTTGACGCAAGTAGGTATTAACTTTACAAAAGTTTTGCTTATATTACATGTTTTCAATATTAATTAATATACAGTACGTACAATCCTTATCTGCTACTCCTATCTCTATAAAAATTTTATTTTTGAGGCATTTAGGAATCTTCCGTCTATTTGTTTAGTATAGTTTAGGATATACATATTAATATAGTACAATGTTATATTTATAAGTTAAATTTAGAAGATTACACCACTCTTGGCCATTGATCCCAATTCGGATCCGATTGTTCCTGCTTTTATCATAAAACACCTTTAATACGTTTTCTATTCATACTTTTTCTAATCCCATTATATCATGATTTATTTGGCCCTTCTTCATCTTCGGGGATTACATTTCTATGTTTTTGTTGCTAAACTGAGATTCTTCATTTGTCTACATTCGTTATTTCGTTAACCTATCCGTTCTCATGCGCTATTGTAATGGGTATCCTTTCTAAAAACTGTTTAGGTTCATGCTTTATGTCCAGACCTCGGATATGTATAAAAAATAATTAATAAAATTTATTTAATTAAGTTGACAAACTGATAATATTTTTCTAGCTTTCTGTCCATTATGTTCAGTAAATATTTTTAGTGAAACATTTGTAACATAATTTTTGCACTAAGTTATAAAATAGTTCCTATAGAAACAAAATGTTTCAAACAGAATGTGATATATTACGGACTGGAGAAATATGATATTCAGTTCAATTTATTTATTATAAACTGCAACTAAGATAAATCCTATCTAGCAGCTTGCTTTCTGATGGAGATTACAATGTTCGTCTTGTTCCAGTGAACGAGACTGACTTAATGTTGCTCTGGAATCAAGTCCAAACGTTTAGTGCGCTTAAGTCTACGCACTGGTATCCTGTGAGCTAGTCGCATAGCTACAGGGTTCGTATGTTCCTGGAGCCGCCCGAAGTTATTCACTGCTGCAGTAGCGGCCTCCTCTCTCACGCTCTTCATCTTGAGGTCCCTAAGTATATAATAGTTACGGACGTACCATGAAGCTCCCACTATAGCTCTCAACACTTTATTTTGGAAGCGTTCTATTACTTGTAAATTGCTGCTCTTGGTGCATCCCCAAAGTGGTAACCCGTATGTCCATACTGGCTTTAGCACTTGCTTATAAACAAGGAGTTTATTGTAGGGGCTTAACTCCGAATACCGGTTCATGAGCCATGCTAGTCTTCTGTATCTTACATCTAGTTCATCTCTTTTTCTCTTCACATGAGATTTCCAGTTCAATTTAGCGTCCAATGTTAAACCTAGGTATTTCACCTCCTTACAATTAGGAACAACCCGAATATGATATAACACAAAATTAAAACAAACTCAGTATAGATTATGCATTATATTCAGCCACATTATTTAAATCTGCCTTTAAAACAGACATCTCTCGGCTTAACAACGCATGACCAACCTAGACACTGATGATGGTCACAACAGTTCGTCAGAGAAGGAAGGGTTTGGTACGTCCCCATATTTCTCAGCCTATGCCATGCGACAATGGTAGGAAATTTACTGTTCAAATCTTTACTAATATGGCAAATTTACTCTTAATAATTTAATAGTAGGTTAAACATACAGCTAACAATATAAGTGTAATTTTCAATGACAGCTTTTACAATACAACGAAAACAATTTAACAATTCATTTTCTGTCAACAGTTCACAAGTAGGCTAAATTTACTGACAACAATTTAATTATAAAGTGTATTTATAATAAGGAAATATTTTATATTATTGTCTAATATATTAGAACAGTTGGGACAGCAACAGTGGTTACATATTAAAGATTCCTTCTATTAGTTCACACTCTTCTTAAATATATATATCTTGTTCAAATATTCGCGTTAATAAAATACTTTTTATTCAATCAATCAAGTTCAAATACTTTTTATAAAACTTATAGTGAATGACACTTGATGTAATAGAGTTTTTACAAATAGTAATTAATTAATTAAATTCAATAATGAATTAATTTAACTCTTATGTGGAGAAAAACTTTTCTCAAAAGGGGCATGGTATGCAATATAGTTATTTCGTCTTATTTGGTTTTAATTACGTGATAACATATGGTTTTATAATACAGTTTTTTTTTATGTTATATCGTAGAACAGCTATTTTAACGTATATGTTGTGGTACTTTATTTGTATTAATTGTAATTATTTGTAAACAATTAGCGGCAGTTAAAGTATTTTCTACTGAAACAGTAATTACATTAAGACGAACTATAAGCCAAGAAATTACTTAAGATCTTTATAACGTAATTTTCTGAATAAAATTCATATTATATTTACCAATAAACAGTTTTAATAAACATTTATATTAAAAATTTAACCTTACGATTTGCACATATATTAATATGTGACCCTTGTATATGGCAACATATACTTTCTTGTTTAACGAGGACGGCCGTTATTAATGGGATATATCTCCCGAAACGGCCATCCTCATTAAACACAGAAAGTTACTGCCACTAAAGGAAAGGCTCACGTATTAATATATGTCCAAGTGATTATATCACTTACTTCTTACTAAATAAGTAAGTAAGAAGTAAGAAGCAAGAAGTAAGTGATTATATAAACTAGTAGCTCGAGTTGAACATAAAATGAAATATTATTAGACATATAAATTCAGAATAACTATTAGCAAAATATTTCATTTTTGTTACCTATTTTTGCAACGAAACAAAAGTCGTATTTATGGTCTATGGATTTGTTTTACAAAGCGTTCTGATTAACTGTCCGTCAAATTTAAAAACTTTTATGAATATTTTTACTTAATATCAAGTAGTTTGAGATTTGATTTTTCGGAAATTTAAAAATGTGCCGGGGAACTGGCTTGATAATGGATGTCGATAACAATTCGCTTCAGAAATGGAGTATTAAACAAAATTCCTAGTTATGTATAAGCTGCTGAATAGTAAGAGATTTGAGATGCGCAGGAGGGGAGTTCGACGTCTAGTGGAGGTGGAGGGCCAGGCAGTTGTCTACCCCTCTCTACCATCTTGGTAAGTGGTGAACAAGGCACAGTGGTTCTGGTAGACCGATAAGTATGGCAGTGAGGTTCGACAAACACTGAGCTCGGATAAAATATATTTGGGATATATAGTAGTTAAGGTAAGGGACTTAACATAATGTGTATTTTTCAAACTATTCATAAAATATATAGAACTTGAATTCAACGGCTGGAAATAAAAATGTGGAAGAGACACTTTTAAAGGATACTTCATACTTAAAGAGATGACACGGAATATATTTATTTGAAATATGAAAGGAGAATAAGAAATGGGGTCGTCAAAAAAACACACGCATGGGAAGTAAGGTATAGCTAGGGATTGGAGTCGACGATAAAATCAAGACGTGCGAAAAATATAAATAACTAGAAATAGAAATAAATGGTGAAGGGAAAGACTACTTGGAAACAAAAGAGCGTTTAGCGTAGGAAACCCAATTTGTAAAATGAATAAAGAGCATACTTAGCCATAACGAAATTTAGAGAAGGAAACAAAATATTTATAACATGATTTTCAGGGCCGAAAATAATTTTTGTAGTAACCTATATTTAGGGTACAGTATAATTTCTACAAGATAATTTTAAACTTATTGGTGAGAGCAGACACATAGAAGTTAATAATAAAAGTTAGGCTAAGAAAAAAATTAAATCAGTTGCAATGGTCAGACTATTATCCAGATACTTGAGAAAATGTAGGAAAACAAATAAACCAGGGGTACAAATGACTGTCGTCGTTTGTAATATGTTTAATTTAATCACTTTCAAAGAATGCCAGAATGTAGACCTCCTAAAACGGTGGGTAATAACAGACAGAATAAAGAAAGGAAGATCCAGGAAAACGTGAAGGAATAAGAAACGCATTAGTGAAAGACGTTTTACGGGTTAGGAAAAACCGGGAAGAATGGAGGAAATGTGTAGAGGTGTAAAAACCAAGACATTGTTTGGGACAGATCTAGAAGAAGATTCGAAAATTGAATTGGCTTTAGTTAGTAAAACATTGTTGGATCTAGTTTAACATAAGTTAAGAGAAAACTGAAGAACTTTTATTAAACCTTAAAAAAGGTTTTCTACCTGGAGTATAACGATAACTTTGGGATAGAAGTTGAAAAAATTGGTGGATCTAGTTTAACATAAGTTAAGAGAAAACTGAAGAACTTTTATTAAACCTTAAAAAAGGTTTTCTACCTGGAGGATAACTATAACTTTGGGATAGAAGTTGAACAAATTGGTGGATCTAGTTTAACATAAGTTAAGAGAAAACTGAAGAACTTTTATTAAACCTTAAAAAAATTTTTCTACCTGGAGTATAACGATAACTTTGGGATAGAAGTTGAAAACATTGGTGGATCTAGTTTAACATAAGTTAAGAGAAAACTGAAGAACTTTTATTAAACCTTAAAAAAGGTTTTCTACCTGGAGTATAACGATAACTTTGGGATAGAAGTTGAACAAATTGGTGGATCTAGTTTAACATAAGTTAAGAGAAAACTGAAGAACTTTTATTAAACCTTAAAAAAATTTTTCTACCTGGAGTATAACGATAACTTTGGGATAGAAGTTGAAAACATTGGTGGATCTAGTTTAACATAAGTTAAGAGAAAACTGAAGAACTTTTATTAAACCTTAAAAAAGGTTTTCTACCTGGAGTATAACGATAACTGGGGGATAGAAGTTGAAAAAATTGGTGGATCTAGTTCAACATAAGTTAAGAGAAAACTGAAGAACTTTTATTAAACCTTAAAAAAGGTTTTCTACCAGGAGTATAACGATAACTTTGGGATAGAAGTTGCAAAATTGGTGGATCTAGTTTAACATAGGTTAAGAGAAAACTGAAGAACTTTTATTAAACCTTAAAAAAGGTTTTCTACCTGGAGTATAACGATAACTTTGGGATAGAAGTTGAAAAAATTGGTGGATCTAGTTTAACATAAGTTAAGAGAAAACTGAAGAACTTTTATTAAACCTTAAAATAGGTTTTCTACCTGGAGTATAACGATAACTTTGGGATAGAAGTTAAAAAAATTGGTGGATCTAGTTTAACATAAGTTAAGAGAAAACTGAAGAACTTTTATTAAACCTCAAAAAAGGTTTTCTGCCTGGAGTATAACGATAACTTTGGGATAGAAGTTGAAAAAATTGATGGATCTAGTTTAACATAAGTTAAGAGAAAACTGAAGAACTTTTATTAAACCTTAAAATAGGTTTTCTACCTGGAGTATAACGATAACTTTGGGATAGAAGTTGAAAAAATTGGTGGATCTAGTTTAACATAAGTTAAGAGAAAACTGAAGAACTTTTATTAAACCTTAAAATAGGTTTTCTACCTGGAGTATAACGATAACTGGGGGATAGAAGTTGAAAAAATTGGTGGATCTAGTTTAACATAAGTTAAGAGAAAACTGAAGAACTTTTATTAAACCTTAAAAAAGGTTTTCTACCTGGAGTATAACGATAACTTTGGGATAGAAGTTGAAAAAATTGGTGGATCTAGTTTAACATAAGTTAAGAGAAAACTGAAGAACTTTTATTAAACCTTAAAAAAGGGTTTCTACCTGGAGTATAACGATAATTTTGGGATAGAAGTTGAAAAAATTGGTGGGTCTAGTTTAACATAAGTTAAGAGAAAACTGAAGAACTTTTATTAAACCTTAAAAAAGGTTTTCTACCTGGAGTATAACGATAACTTTGGGATAGAAGTTGAACAAATTGGTGGATCTAGTTTAACATAACTTAAGAGAAAACTGAAGAACTTTTATTAATCCTTAAAAAAGGTTTTCTACCTGGAGTATAACTATAACTTTGGGATAGAAGTTAAAAAAATTGGTGGATCTAGTTTAACATAAGTTAAGAGAAAACTGAAGAACTTTTATTAAACCTTAAAAAAGGTTTTCTACCTGGAGTATAACGATAACTGGGGGATAGAAGTTGAAAAAATTGGTGGATCTAGTTTAACATAAGTTAAGAGAAAACTGAAGAACTTTTATTAAACCTTAAAAAAGGTTTTCTACCTGGAGTATAACGATAACTGGGGGATAGAAGTTGAAAAAATTGGTGGGTCTAGTTTAACATAAGTTAAGAGAAAACTGAAGAACTTTTATTAAACCTTAAAAAAGGTTTTCTACCTGGAGTATAACGATAACTTTGGGATAGAAGTTGAAAAAAGTGGACAAATTGAATTGGATCTGGAAAACACATGACAGACAAATGGAGATATTTGTTAAACTGTAAACGTTGTTTAGAGAATAATATTTTGACGAATTATAAAGAAGATCCAAGAATCATATTTGGATACAGTTATTACAAAAGACAGAAAAGAGAAGAACGTCGTGAAATCTGGGATGCAAATGAGAGGATAATATTGGGATAGGTGTCGAAAAAAATGAACAAATTGAATGAACGTAGTTTACATTTATCGACAAATGTGCTCTATATACCTGTACTATAATTAATGTTTCAACTAGCCTATTCCAGTAGCCCTGCAACAGAAGTTATAGCTGGAGCAGGTATCTATACAGTGATAAAAGGCACGGACTAATTTTAACATATAACATCTAATAAAGTTACAGGTTTTTAAAAAAAACTTTCTGCATGACATGAAAATTATGTGACAATGCTAGAAAAATCTGGCAAGTAGCCAGCAAGACCGGTGTAAAATATATCTTTTTATAACTTCGTTAAAGTTTTACAAAATGTAAAGATTTGCATCTCATGTAAAATGATTTAACAGCCACTACACAACGCATTTGGTGATACTAGCGACATAACCGCAAAGTAAAATGTGCGTATAATATTTTACCTGTATCGACTAGCCTAGGTTTCCCTAATAAGCAAACAATGTTATACGGACAATTATTTCTTCTTTGTCAGTCAAAGATATTCTCTAAACCTGAAATACAATCGTGGTTGGCGTGCCTCAAAAATCAATTTTGAGGTCGCTATAAAATAACAACATCCTTCTGTACCCAACTGTCTCACTGAGACTCCTAGATTCCGATACATTTTCCTAGATATACACTATTCCATTCGTCTCGGCTTCTCCTGCAGCATCTCAACTGTGGTTCTCTCTTGAATTCACATTCAAAATATATCTGAAAAATTGTGTTCATGGTCGGGTATCTCACTAATATATAAGTGATAAATTTGGCCTTGAACTTTAAATGTTGGCATTAAATCTTCACAGCCTGTTTTGCACCGAAGGATTTCATTTAATACAATTACTGTTATAGATTCAACAATGAATTTGTTTATAAAAATATATAGCATCATAAAAGTGCCCTTAACTTATTATACAATTATTTTTAGTTAATTTAAGATAAGATTGTTAAATTATTTAATTTTGGGTTTTTTAAATAATTTAACAATTATTTATAAATTATTTCTTATATTTTTAGTAAGCTATTGCCAATTTATTAGATAATATTGGCTATTCGGTTTATTTGTATTATTTAGGGCTACTGTCTGTATTATTTAATACAAATACTATTAAAATTCCAAAAATAGATTATTATTACTAAATAAAATGTTTATGAAAACTTTTAAATTACATTACTTATACCCATAACATAAAAGTATAAGTTTTTATTGATTCAAATCACAATTACATTATCACTGTAATCATTATTACAGTTTTATTCGACGAAGTACATGAATACTTTGTTTTGTGTATAATGCATGATATGAGACAAAGATCGAATACAACAGGCACCACACCCTCAATCAGAGCTATAGAATTGGGATATCACCACTACACCACTACTACTTTACAATTTTTATTATTACCTCATAATAATCTCGTTGGTTAATTGGTGTTATTTTTAATAGAATCAAATTTTATGTTGTGGTTGAATTGTCTTGGCAATGTCTATGACATTATCAGAGTATAAATCTTCTCTGTAGGATAGTGGAAGTGATGAAAGCCTGCCACAATTGCAGGGCAATTGAAAACATGACGAGGGTAAGTTCTGCTTCGAGACAGTTGCTACAGGCTTGATATTTTTTAGTCTCATGTGCTGAAATTTTCGTGCTTTATTCTTAGTCTGATGAGAGTGGCGGCTGTTTTCCTGTCAATTTGAGTTACTTGATTACGAGCTTTGATTCTCGAGGGGGCAATTAGTTTTGATTTCGCAAACACATTTGCATCTACCAGCGATCAAATTACCTCAATAATTTACCGATTTTGAAACAGCCGATTCCTTACGTAATGCAAATTCTACAGCTGTTGTATTCAGTGTCTATTGCCCAAATTTGAAACACCTCATTTCTTACGTAATTTAAAGAGTATAGTTGTTGTATTCAGTGTCTATTTCCCAAATTTGAAATAGCTGGTTTCTGACATAATCGAAATGCTACAGAAGTCCTGTTCAGTGGCTATTTGCCGAATTTGAAACAGCTGATCGCTCACATGATCCACAGGCTACAGCTGTTCTATTCAGTGTCTATTTAAAGAATTTGAAACAGGTGATTCCTTAGGTGATCCATATGTTACAGATTTTTTATCAGTGAATATTTACAGAAGCAGCTGATTGCTTACGTTATCCACAGGCTACAGCTGTTCTATTCAGTTCTAATTCTAAAATTTAAAACAGCTGACTGCTTACATAAGTCAATAACCACACTTTCTGTGACAACAAAAAAGCTTAGAATGAAAATTTGGGAAATCCTTTTTTAGCACGCCTCTACATTAACACACGACGGTTCCCTCCAAATTTTAGTGTGTACCTATTGTTAGGCTTGATTATGAATCAGTCAGTGAGGACATTGTCTTTTATAAATATAGATTGTTACTGACCACGTGTAAATGCAGGTACTTAAACAGCCGGAAAGGTACTAGTTTCGGAAAGGTAGTGAATTCGGACAAAACAGAAGTTGTTTGATTTACTTAAAAAGAGCTAATCCCAACGAAATAGAGACCCAAGATCAGGGATTTCGGAATGATCCTTGACAGTTCGCCATGAACAGCCACAAACGATATACCCTAGACACTTACCTATACTGTTCCTTAAAACGCAGGTGCTGGAATCTCGATACTCCTAAAAGCTAGGCCTAATGCACGTCAAACATATACTTACCTGTGTATCCACCCCTTGCTACCAAAACCTTGCACAATGCAAAGATCTGTATGCACTTTTTTACACCATGCAATTGTGATTCAACTCAAACTCTCCATGGCACGTTAGAAACCATGAACCAAGGACTAAACGTCATGATAGTCGAGAAGTTCATCATCATCAAGGAGTTCAAAATCACTTAAGCACCGAACGATTGAGCTGAAGGATCAACGGCTATAGTCACAGCTACGTCGCCATTATCTAGGTACAGAAAAACCAACTGGTCTTCATCTAAAACTTCAAACGAGAGCAAACAAATTCTAAAGCACAAACTTTAAAGTCAAAGCCTTAACAATATTACAGCCATCAAGCAGTAAAAACAACCATAAAGTTATGAATTCACGCAGCTGTTAGTGGGAAAAACACACCATTCATGGGTGCCTTTAGACCTCATTAATCATTGAAGGGGAGATATTTGTCCTAGTTGATATCTTAGGCTAGGCTACTACATTTGTGGAGGTTAGGTTGTTTAGGGTTTTAAGTCAGATAATTGGCTATATTTGTACAGATTAGGTTGTTTTGGTGGCTAGGTGAGATAGCTTGCTACATGTGTAAAGGTTAGGTTGTTTAAGATGCTAGGTGAGATAGCTTGCTACATGTGTAAAGGTTAGGTTGTTTAAGATGCTAGGTGAGATAGGTTGCTACATGTGTAAAGGTTAGGCTGTTTAAGATGCTAGGTGAGATAAGTTGCTACATTTTTACAGGTTAGGCGGTTTAGGTTGCTAGGTGAGATAGATTGCTACATGTGTAAAGGTTAGGTTGTTTAAGATGCTAGGTGAGATAAGGTGCTACATGTGTAAAGGTTAGGTTGTTTAAGATGCTAGGTGAGGCAGGAGACTACAGGTGTGGAGGTTAGGTTGTTTAGGTGGCTAGGCGAGATAGATTGCTGTATATGTACAGGTTAGGTTGTTTAAGTACAAGTGTAGGTTGTCACATTTGCACAGGTTACTTTATTTATGTTGCTATGTGGGATAGATTGCTATTTTTTTACAGGTTTTAGAAATATTGATTGATATATATGATTGTGAAAACCGCAGGATAAATTATATTTTTACATTTAACAGGTCTAATATTTGTTAGAAACCCCTTTTTGTAAACGTTTGAGCGTAAGAATTTTGACTAAAAAAACAGTTGTTACTGAAAACATAGAACTCATAGGGCTATTAAGAATGATTTAAAAATTTTAATGGTACTTACGTATTATACGGAGGCCACTAATATAGGTACGTATTAATGCTGTATTAAATTACAACCAAATCTATTCTGACTAGATACTTCATAGGTACATTTTAATATAGGTATGTAGTAATGTTGTATGAAATTACAACCAAATCTATCCTGATTGGATACTTCATAGGTACTTTTTAATATAGGTATATAGTAATTTTGTATAAAATTACAACCAAATATATCCTAACTAGATGCTTTATAGGTAGGATATATTCATGTCTAGACGTAGTGCAGTGCGCTACCTAAAAACAAAGTCTCAACTAAAATGTAAATGAATAAATGTAACATAACCTAACTTTAGCGTGTTTTCTGCGTGTTGGTTCAAGTTAATTTATTTACCTATGAAGTATCCAGACAGGATAGATTTGGCTGTAGTTTTATATAACATTACTACGTACTTATATTAAAATGTACCTATGAAGTATCCAGTCACGATAGATTTGGTTGTAATTTCATACAACATTACTACGTACCTATACTAGTGGCCTCTGTGTAATACGTAAGGACCTTTTTTTATTTTGAAGGTGACTTGGTGCTCAACAGAATGATTACGAGTAACCCTTTCATCTTAGATTTCATCTTGAAGTTTTTATGTAATTGATATTATTTAATTTAAATACGTTTGAACTTATAGGAGTAATAGAAATACGTATACTTAAAAAGTAAAAGAACTTATCGAACTTATGATTGAAGTGAATTTATAAAAAAAACTTACTGAGACATAACGTTTTCGACCGCACTAAGCTATCGTCACTGTCGTTATTTTACTAAATAACGTCAAAACTATCATCTTGGGTAAAAAAACTCTACGAATTTAAATACTAGAATCATTGTTATAATTCGAACATTGCACTGAACTAGGCCGTAGCGTAGGCCTAAATTCTAAGAAAAATCAGTGGTTTTAGTAAATTATTATTTATACTGATATATAACGAAGGTTAAAGCTTTGTTTGCGTCAATCTTCTTCGTTCCCCTACATGATCTATTTACGTGAAGAAAATGTTAAGTAGTTTTACGGATAAGAGGGGGTTTGTCTGTGACAATATTATAACCTTAGTATCAAAACTATATATTGGTTTATAGTTTCCAACCAAATGAGTTTAAATTGTAACCAAAACAGGAATATTTGGTTTCTTTTACAGTAACAATAAAGTGTCTAAGTAAAGCCCAATCGGGAGTCAACGCACAAAGCCTTCCAGTACCCAGAATTGCGAGTTACCCGGTAGTTTTCTGTTGCGCAAATGCCGTGTCCTTGTCTGGAGTGTACAGTAAGACGATGTATGGTCTATATTTATCGAACAAACGAGCTTGTACAGCGGGTTCGCGTTCAGCCCAGCCAATGCACTGTTATATAAAGATCCGTTTCAACTCGTAACCGGAACACCGCTGGCCTTGAGCAAGTGTATCACTTCAAGGTCGCGGGGCCGAGCCCACTCCTCACTCCTGCGGCCTGCTTGGTAAACAAGTCCGCCGACCACCGGCATCCCAGGTAAAAATAACTTTATCCTCCAGTTAAAAATACCCAAGTAAAATACTTATTACTAACGTCTTACCGGTTGTTATCTTCTTGCAGTAGTATTTCTTATAACAATCATAAGGCACAAGAAAAGTAAATATAAAATTGAAATTTCACCTGACCCTTTATATTACAAAATTCATTTTTTTTTTTAAATACATAAATGATTAAGAGATTTTTCTTAAATTTTTACTTTTTCATCCGGGAGATGTTAAATGAAATAAGTATTTCGCTGCCAACACCACACACGCATACTCACACACACACGCACCCACACGTACGCGCACATACGTTCCCCCACTCACGAACGGACGCACACACAGAGTCACGCAAGCACACATGCACACACATAGGCACGCACACAATACATACACACAAACAAGCGCTCGCTCAAGTGAGATCAATAAATAATTGTTTTATAAACAGCATTTAATACATTCACCTTTTCATTTTAATATATAGCCTTCTATCTCATTTCGTCTTCACTGAAGAAATGGTCTGTAGGGTTCTTTTCCCGTGGTTTGTAACTCTCTTTGTATTGTTGTTAATTTAATAACTCTATCTTTGTTAATATTTTCCACAAATTGCATCAGTTTTCTTCTTCATCTCTGTGTTTTACCTTACATAAAATATATATTTTCTCTGGCTTTCTTTCAAAATTTTCGTTTCTTTATCCATTTAAGACAGGGGCGCACAATTCCCCTAGTGTAGAGTATAAGGAAGAATATGGTTCACGTGCGCATGGCTGCAACCCTGCTCTAGACCTACTCTCTACCAGAGCTAGCGGTATGGAGTAGGTCCTCCATGTTAGGACGACAAAAAAAAGAGCAAGTGGAATAAAAAATAAGAGTAATGACATGAAACTCCTTGGTGAAGGGAGTGTTGGACAAACGTAGCCCTCGAGGAGAGGGTTGATAATCAGTTAGTCCCTGTTTGAATCATTCTCGCTAACATGTTGGTGTTGGTCTGTAGGTAAGAATCGCCTCTTTTGGTTTTACTTTCTTCTGGTCTCAAAGAGCTGCTGGCCATGATGGATTGTATACTGTCGATCTAACCTTCACATCGACTGGCAAGACCAGTTTGGAGTAGATAAAAGTCTATCTCGCACGAACCTGAGTTGAACTAACCAGAATATTGGGGTACAGAACTACCTGGTATATTATAGCGGTATGGTCTACTTGGCCGTTCGGAAAGTCCCGTGTAGTTCCGTGAAAGCGGTTAACTCTGGTTGGAGCTAGTGTAAGTCTCATCCCATGGGCGAGACGGTGACCAGATCTTCGGGATCTTACATACTCAACTATCTTTGTATGGATGAGTACATCGTTTGATGTCGTAGACCGAATGATGCTCTGCAATCTGTTTATTTACGACGTTTTGGGATCGCACTGAACACTTTTCTTTAAAAACCCTAATTTATTATAGAGTATGTATTGTCATGTCTCTGAGGATGGTTACTTTGAAACCGAAATCTATATAAGAATAGAATAAAAATATTTGTGGTTAGAGGTTGTGTGTATTATTTATTAATATTAAACAACAGTAAATTATTCCAATTAATTTGCGTTAAAAAGAATTAGTTTTTTATATTTTATTCAAGCAAGATATGCTTTGACCAGTATTCTTTATCATAATTTGATCGCCAAGAAATGTAGCGTTTTTATTCGTTTGTTTATTATGTAAAGTTTTTAATACCAGTATTGGACATTTAATTGACAATATCAATTAATGGAATGAATAAAACAGCAAAATGGTCGCTGTTTTGGGCCAATCCGTGTCCCATTAACATTTCGATTTCAGCTCTAACAATACCCTAATTAAACAAAATTACACTGCGTTTCTAGTCACATATTAGGCCTGTGGCACTTTGCGGTGCGTTTTCTAGTAATCGAATCTCTTCCACCACGAGAAAAAATTGCCTACGTTTCGAAACCGCTGCATTTCTCGACAGCCAATGCAATTATTAGCAAAGTTAACTCAAATAGTCTCACGCGAACAGCTGTCTGGCAACAATAACCGCTAGGCTTTCGTCACGCGTGTTTTATGAGCCGTGTTGTGTCAGTATTACCGTATTGTAAGGAGGAACAAAACGTGGCAACGGTGGAGGCCGCGCAATGCACGAAGATCCTGATGGCTGCGATGCTTCATTGTTTGTTTTGTAAAGCGATCTAACCTAACCTGACGCAGTAATATAATACCGGTCGAACAACAATTGCGCAGTTAGTAATTCAAACAATACACGCGGGTTTGCAGAAGTAACCGACAAAAGTGATCGCCAGTAAATATCCATAAAACCTTTTTGTATTCTTCTAGTATTTAATGTCATAAGCTTACACAGCATTATTACTATTGGGAATGTTAAAGTTATGTTTGTGTACCCTCACCAAAAACTTTGCTAATTTTATAGAATATACGTTAAAATTAAATGATATTGGATTGGCATTATAACAGTACTTGTCTGAAATTCGCCAAGTGTTTGTCACTTTGTAGATAATTGTGATGCCACTCTACTGGTATTGTGAGCATGCATAAATAGCCTTTTGCGATGCTAAAAAAAATTATTGTGTATGTAATGATGCAGTATTTATTCATTAAAGTGTTATTTTTTTTATTGGTATACTAGTAGAAGAAAAAAATTATTAAAAAGAAAGGGATCTGGAAGATTTTATTATTATTATTATTTTTAAATTCCTTCTATTAGGTAACACTATCCTTATATATATATATATATATATATATATATATATATATATATATATATATCTTAAAAAATTTTCAATTGATAATAAAATACACTTTTATTCATCCATTCAAGTTCAAATACATTTCTTTTAACCTATAGTGGATGACATTTGTTGTTAATACATATTTTTCTAATATTTATCCAATAATTAAGTTATAAAATCTGTGGGATCCATCCGGATGCGAACTGAGAATCTTCATGTTCGAAGTCTAGCGCTCCTTAGCACTGCGCCAACTTTCCAATACTTAGAAATATGTTTCTCAAAGAAGTTTACTAATTTTTTTCCCCATCTGGTTGTCGTCGAAACCTCCATTGTACAACCTCAAACTGTTGCCATGGTTACTCCACAATATCATAGATAATGCTCTTGGGTAATTAAAATGAAACAATCCATTGTTAACCTCAGTAGGAATTTACTTAACTTTTGTTTGTTACGTTACATGTTTTTATCGTCAAATATAATTCACGAACTATTATGTTTCAATACCTAACATTATTACTGAATAATTTAAAAATTAAATTGTAAGGTAACTTTAAAAATAGGCAGTAATATAAATAATTGGTGGGGCGAAATGAGAGAGGGGACTAGACGTATAGGAGAGGGAAGCGAAGAGACAAACTTTTCCAATTTCTTCTATTAGTTCATACCTTCCATCTACAAATCTTGTTCAAATTTTCAATCGTTAATAAAACACGTTTTATTCATTCACTTAAGTTCAAATATTTTTTTTTAACTTGTAGTGGATGACACTTGATTTTAATACAGTTTTTATTCGAATAATAATTCATTAATGAAATTTAATTAACTTGTTTTAGTTTTATGTAGCAGAAAAACTTTTCACAAAAGGGGCAAGGTATGCAATATAGTTATTTCAACCATTTGGCTTAAAATAAGTGACAATGTATGTTTTCATTAAACAGCTGATTTTATGTTATAGGTTATGGTGGTAGAATAACAGCTGTTTTAACGCTTACTTTATTTATATCAACTGAAATTATTTAATAAAAAGTAACTAAAATAATTTTTTTACCCAAGTAGGAATTGACTTTAACAAACTTTTGTTTGTATTAAATGTTTAAAGACAACTCCCGTAAAGGATCAACCAGTTGCATAATTAGTTTTATTAAGATAGAGAGTATTCGAAAAACGTCTGATGCAAAAGATATTTTCTAGGCTAGGCACTTTTACTCAAGATATTTGTGTATATACTAGGATGTATTTAGAATATCAATATTTTTATTATTCTACCGTGTCCATATTTTTGTTCAATGGGGTTTTTTCTGGAGACTTCTGTGCACCCTGAAAAGTGATCCTTGTCTCTCTCCGTCTCGTAGCATGAAGGATTTAATGTCTCCGCCTTATTTATACCTATATTTAACATATCACTTTCATATTCCTTTCTTACTATATTGTCCTTAATTTAATGTATTCTTCGATTTTCAACACAATAAAATGGTCCATTGTTGTCTAGCCAAGGGAAGGACTTTTCACTTCAAACTAACCTCCACTTCTCAGTAGACTATTTCCTTCACGTCATCAGTTTTAATTAAAAATATAATAATAACTATCAAACACTTTTCCATTGCAATTACTTCCTGCAACCTCATTTATCATTTTATAATGTTTATGTTGATGTAGGCATTCCATACTTGTTTGTTGTTCAAAAACCTTATTATGTTTTTGTTTATCTGACAGAACCTTCAGACCTAATTAACGCTTTATTCAATTCCACCTATTAGCTCACACTCTCCTTCTCTCTCTCTCTTAATTAATAATAATAATTAATATATTAAAAATATTTCAAAAACAAGAATACTTTTAATACATATATTATTCAAATCTTTTCGCTGATAAAACACTACCAGCATCTTCAGGAAAAAAAATTCAGAAATCTTTTTTCCTGAAGATGCTGGTACTGTTTTATCAGCGAAAAGCTTTGAATAATATATGCAATAAAAGTACATATTCTTGTTTTTGAAATATTTTAAATTTATTAACTATATTACAAGAAAACATATCACCATATTTAATATGTATATCTTATTCAAATTTCCAGTCGTTAATAAAATACATTTTATTCATCCACTCAAGTTCAAATACATTTTTTTAAAAACTTTTGGGAATGACATTTGATGTTAAAATAGTTTTTAAAATAATAATTAAATAATTAAATTTACTATTGAAATAACTTTAGTTTCCCATGGGAGAAACGCTTTTCATAAAAGGGGCAAGGTATGCAATATAGTTATTTCGTTCCATTTGGCCTAAATTAAGTTATAGGATATGATTTCATAAAACAGCTGATTTTATGTTATAGGTTATGTGGCACAACAGCTGTTTTAATGCATAGGTTATGTAATTTTATTTATATATTAATTGTAATTATTTAATAAATAGTAACTAAAATAATTTTTTTTTATCTAAGGAGGATTTAACTTTGAAAATATTTTATTTATATTATTTTTGTTCACTGTGAACAAAATTTCCGTTTTTCTCTATATTATCAGCCTTGTGAGGCAATTTAATAATTAACATTTCCGTCTACTGGAATCTTCTCAAGGAGCGCTTTCTTAATAGTTCCTTCTTAATAAACAGTTTCAGTATTTTTCATTCTTCCTCCCACACAACGTGTGCTTTCATCTTATCCCTCTATTTGAAATTATTCGTTCTTTTCAATCCACACTTCCATCGTCTCAGGACACCCAGAGCTCTTCAATAGCTCCTTCCATAGGTCTTCCTTGAACAATATATTTCTGAAGAAGGACCTCTCGACGCTTGATGCTGAGATAAGATGTAGAAGTGAGACGAGACTTAAGTTGAGCTCCTATATGCTAACGGGGACGACATACAACATATAGGCTATACTAACCTAATACAAAAGGTGATTTTTCATCTGTTTGTAGGTTACGTTTATATAATTTCAAATGACATTTTACAGATTTGTTACAAATTATTCGAACCAGTGAAGTATAGACCAAGCACCAAACCCGTAATATTTTTTATTCTATGCGGCAAGGCACTGATAACATTGTATATGTTTACTTGATACTAGATGCCATTTTATTGTAATAAATTAACTAAAGTTAACATTTTACAAGTTACATTTACTGTAAAGCGTTTAATATGTTAACGTTTATCTCTGTAATAACTGTTTACATACTGTTTATGCAGAAAAGCAGTACAATCAAATTAAGTAACTGTAGCCAATCGTTGCCAACACAGTACAATTTGTATGCAAATCAAGCACTCTTGGTCAAGAGGAGGTAAAACTACAGCTTTCAGAGTAGAACAAGGCCTGGTCGAAAGCCTCAACACGTACATTTCTGCGTAAACAATTGCGAATTATGATTTGTAAGGCATTGGATACTCGTGTAGACAAATTAACATAATTATAATAGTTATTTACTTTATACCATTTCTTTTTCGAGTGTAATTAAAATTAACAACGGAATGCTCTGAAAGGCTATTCAGACTAAAAGTCAATACAAATTTATTACATTTATATTTGTCAGGTGGTCATAACAAACAATCAGAAGTGGGTTTTCAAAGTGATAAAAATACAAGACGGTAAATCTTATAGGTAATATGTAATATACAAAAATATATTAAAGTTAATTCCTAGTTAAGTCAAAAAAGAAAAATTTTATTTGAGTTTCTTTTTATTTTATAACTACAATTAATATAAATATGTATATACATATGTCAGAATAACAATATAAGTGGCAAAATAGAAAGTGAATTTCCTTGCAATTTTCCATTTTTTCCTGTATAGTGTTGAATGAACTATTATTTTTGTTTGTTACTATTTATACGCTTTTTTCATCCCTTGCATTTTGTTGTAGTTTCTTTTCGCTTTCCTTTCACATTGTCTGTTTATGAACCAAGTTCGATACAGTTAATTCAGTTTGTTTGTTTATATAATTCCTTTAATTCATTTTTAATCCTAGAGCATTATTTTTGATATTGTGTGGTAACCATGGCAACAATTTAAAGTTGTACAATGAACGTTTCAACGACAAACGTATGGACGGAAAAGAAAATTCATACATAGTTTTGAGGAATACATTTCTAGCTATGGAGATGCTCAGTTTGAATCCAGCCTAAGCTACCTAATTTTTTATAATTTACTTATTGAATAAATATTTGAAATCAATTCTATTAACATCTATTGTCATCTTTTAAAAGTTACAAAAAAAATTATTTCAATTTGTTTGGATAAATAAAAACGTGTTTTATTAAAGATTGAAAATTTGTACAATATATATTTCAGGATAGTGCGAGCTAATAAAAGTAATTTAAAAATAGAATGAAACAGTTAAAAAGTTAGACGCAATGAGATTTATAACAAAACGTAATATTCAATTAATAAAAACACATTATAATAGAAATAATTGGATAACATACTCTTTTATATATTTTTATGTCATATCACTATGTATCTTTATTTATAAAAAAATGTCCTGATTAACTAGCTGATTCACTGATTCATAATCAACGTGCCGTCTATAGAATAGTAGGTATAAATTTGAAATTTTGATGAACCTTCGTCTGGCAATGTAGAGGGGTACAAAAAAGAATTTTACAGTTTTAATTTCAAAATTAAAAAAAAAAACATGTACCACATAACAGGTTAGCTGTTGACTAATGTAAGGAGTCAGCTGTTTCAAGTTCAGTTATAGCCATTTAATAGAGCAGCCGTTTCGAATTCGATATATTAATGAAGATAAGTAAATATCTAGCGTTATTGTAAAATGGAACTGTAAAGTAAAATGTTAACGGTGAACTTAAGACCCTGATAGACCTTAAGACTAGAACTCATGTTATCTGTAATGATGCGTGTGTATATCGATCTTTTTAAAGTACTCATTTTCGTCGTGAGTATTTTCAAATGAGAAAGCCGTAAGAAATAATTGTATTTATGATGACCCTGTTACGTTTGTGATACCAAAGGTGTTTTTCAAAATCAGATATATTTCACACAAAATACAATCATCTTACATATTTATTTAAAAAAATACAATGACCTAACTTTAGAAAAATAAAATCAAACAGTTGAAAAATTAACCGGAAGCTGATTTTAAACAAAACCTTATGATTAATTTATATACAATAAGGTTTTAATACAAACTTATGGAATAAAATAAACATTTCTATCTTTATATTTTAAATATTCATCTTGGAAACGCATGCTTCGAAACACTGGAGTGCTAATTAGTGTAGAAGGGTTATGGGGGGTTTTAAAGAACTCTATTTGTGCTAGGACCTATGAAAGGATCGTCTGGCACTCGGCTACATGCTCAACAGTGGTATAAGCGAGTGCCAGGAAAGGTGCTTATAAGTAAAGTATAAACACATTTATTTATTTTTATAGAAAAGATAAACACGTACGCTACAACAACGTGGACGCTAGATAAGATTCATACATACAATCTAACTGAAGAGGAGCTGCCGCCTACTTCGTAAGAAAACCATCCATAACAAGGAGATACGAAACAGGGTGGGTGCACAGGAGAATGCTGTCAGTCTAGTAGAGTTGGTAAAATGGTCTGGCCGTGTAAGAAAAAGCTGTAGCATACTTTAAAAGAATATGCCTACCAGAACATGGAGATAAGAAACAAACTGGGTGCGAAGGAATATGCTGTCAGTCGAATAGAGTTGATATGTAGTTAAAGTGGTCTGGCAGTGTAAGAAAAAGCTGTAGCGTACTTCGGAAGAATAGGAACCAGAACCTGGATAAAAGAAATAAACTGGGTGCGAAGGGAGATGCTGTCAGTCGAATAGAGTTGATATGTACTTAAAGTGGTCTGGCAGTGTAAGAAAAAGCTGTAGCGTACTTCGGAAGAATAGGAACCAGAACCAGGATAAAAGAAATAAACTGGGTGCGAAGGGAGATGCTGTCAGTCGAATAGAGTTGATATGTTGTTAAAATGGTCTCGACGTGTAAGAAAAAGCTGTAGCGTACTTCGGAATAGGAACCAGAACCAGGATAAAAGAAATAAACTGGGTGCGAAGGGAGATGCTGTCAGTCGAATAGAGTTGATACGTTATTAAAGTGTTCTGGCCGTGTAAGTTAAAGCTGTAGGTCTCTGGGTAGAAATAAATACCGAATAAAGTCCGTTGGGGAGCAGAAGAGTCAGACCACGAAGATCGTGGAAAGACGACACTGATGAAGATATGGATAGGAGACATCTACAGGACGAAGACTGGAATAACAAGCAAGTGGAGGAAAATGCTGAGATAATTCAGGTTGTTTCCCCATTAAATTCTGTATATATTTTGTTTGTAAATGAGTGTCTAGCAATGAATAGAAACAAATGAAACCGTTTAAAAGGTTTTTTTTAGTACTAATCATAAAACGCATAATGGAATCATGACCTCCATTGGAAAAAGACGGAGAGGGGAGAGTTTCCTGTGACAGAAGGGAAATGAGTGAAAAGGAAGCAAACAGAAAATGTAATTTGCTTGAAAAATATACCAACGTCGGTATTCCGAAACTGCCTAAGGGAACGAACGTAAAGAGTCACAAAATTACCAGGTTAATTATTTAGTTAGAGTCTATAGTTATAGAGGTATTAAAGTCAGTATTAAAGGCAAAAACCTTTATATGGCTGGAGCAAAAGATCTAGAAACTATATCTTGTACGTTTCAAATAAAATTTAAATTTATACTTAAAAATGAATTTAATAATTTTTAAATAAAAAAATAACTGAAAGCTAAGCAACTCAAACCATTTACTCTGTATGATCATCCGTCAGCTTACTTTATTGATTTGTCATTTACATTTATTATACCGCCATGACTATATATAATCGGAAAGTATCAGTCAAACCAGAAGCTGTAGGTTTTGTTTGAGGGAATACTATGACGGCGCCAGTGCGAATACTTGAGAGGACTTCAGATCAAGGCTAGTCTGGTATCTGTCCATCATCACAAAGTGTGCATTCATGTCTGTAGTTCTTCTCGCTGTGATTAGCTGAATTCCTCAGAACCGACTCAGTTAAACGCGAACTGAAAAACGCGGTTGTTATAATGTTCGAACGATTTAAAATATCGTTAGGTTGTGGGGTTTTTTCATCAACGAAAGGAGATCTGTGACTAGGTAGAGTGTGTTGCGTTTTCGCGGTAAATACAACTCTTTTATTTGAAAATAAAAATTACTCCTTATATATTAACAAACTATGTTTGCTTTAATTTCTAAACGAATGTTTTTGTCTCTTTTGTTTCCAATTCCAATATATCGTTACTGCTGTTTCCTCCCTGCTTGTTACATTACCGCCTTTCTCTTAAAACTGCTGAGTTTTGTACTATAAAATTCTAATCTCCTTTCATTCCTTTCTCCAATGCACTGATTTTTTACTATTTTTCAACTCTTTGCTCCTTTTACTCAACACGTAATCTGATTGATGAGTCTCAGGCTCATCTGTGTTTCTCTTTAGGAACTTTTTCGTTGTATGTTTTTCAGCACACCGCTATACTTTTACTTAGCCGTTATGCATTATTCTGTAATCCGTCCCACGGTTATTCTTCGTTTAGTCTCAAGTTTCTTCAGCAGATTATCCAGATAATTGTTCAATAACGTTATAGCGTGATGTTTTCGTTTGTTGTACTGTTCATGAGGTATAGCAAGAGCCTGTAAATGGGCGGTAGCATTGAGCAGAAGAATAATTTATTTTGTCGGTAACTTTTAACTGGTCACGAAATCGCTTGGAGTTTCCCTTCTACTTTTTATTAAAAAGAGCGCTCTCGCGTCAGGTATTGTCTTGTTGGTTCTTTATTTAGAATATTAACAACCGATGTTTCACATACCCACTCACTTCGGTGTTTATACCCATTGGCGTCTTCCTCACCCAACACATGCTTTCTTTCTATGTGTTGTCATAAAATTTGTCCTAATAGAACTGATAAAGAAAATTAGCAAAACTTGTATAGGGTTTAAAAACGTTTACGCTAACGCCAGAAAACATTCTTTTGGCCACTCGTGGATGTGCCATTAAAGGGTAACTTAATTCTGGTCTAAATAAGAAGAGCCGTCAACAGTATTGAATTCATGGTGGTGATGCTATTCTAAATTTAGGTGACATCAGTATAACGAGGAGAAATGCATTTAAAGGAAACTGGTTAGCAGATATGCAAAACTATTTATGGAATTCATCACTACTCTAATATAATTGCAACTGTTTAATATTTACGAAGGTATGGTGAAAAGGTCTCGCCTGACCCAGAGATGGTATTCCAATCAGTGAAAAATTATGTTTCCTGCCTGCGCGCGCATGTCATTAGTTCATATGATAAGCTTTAACTTGTTCGCTCAAGTAGTTTGTGTACACGAATTTTTTCCAGTACATGGTTTGCGTATTTTTGGTTAAAATGGATAAACTTGAATAACGTGATGTGACAAAAGTGTACAGGAACTGTGCTCCTTCAATGTCAACAGTTAAAAAGTGGGCAGCTGAATTTAAACGCGCCGTCGCTGCAAGATGACCCACGTGAAGGACGTTCAAAAACGGCAACCGTAACGGAAACTATCGAAAAGGTGCACGATATCGGGGTTGGACTATAGGAGAGTAAAGGTGCATGAGATAGCTGAGGCTGTGGGGATATCAGAAGAAAGCGTGCGAAACATCTTGCACGAAGAATTAGCGATGCGAAAGCTCTGTAATGTGGGTGCCGTATTTGCTGAATGCTGATCAAAAGCAGATTCGCAAGCGACATTCACAGCAATGTTTGGACCGATTCGAGAAGGATCCGACTGATTTTGTGCGGCGATTTGTCACCATGGATGAGACATAGATCCACCACTACACGCTCGAAACCAAACGCCAGTCGAAACAGTGGGTGGAAGCTGGTGGTTCAGTCCCAAAGATATCGAAGTCGATCGGATCTGATGGAAAGATCATGACCAGTGTATTTTGGGATGCCAAAGGGATGTTGTTCATAGATTACCTTGTAAGAGGCAGAACAATTATTAGAATATTACTCCAATCTTCTTGACCAGATGGATGTCAAAATTCGCGAGAAGAGGCCTGGTTTGAAGAAGAAAAACGTTATCTTTCATCAAGACAACGCACCTGCTCACAAAAGTGTGTTGGCAATGGGAAAATGGGGGAGATTTGGGGTACGATTTACTCGGCCAAACACCGTACTCTCCTGATTCAGCATCCTCGGATGTCCATCTCTTGGGAACCTGAAGACGTTTGTTTCTGGAAAGCGCTTCGAATCCAATGAAAAGTTGAGAGGGCTGTCAATAAATTTTTTAACACCATTTCAGACTGTCACTTCCAGGAAGGAATACTTATGTTGGAGACACGCTGAACGAAGTGTGTTGAAGTCAATGGAGATTATGTAGAAGAATAAAACCTTTTATAAACTGAAAATCATGATATTTCATTGTCAGGACGACAACGTTTCATCCTACCTTAGTATTTGTTAAAATCCTTGTTAATTGTGTTAATTGTCAGTAATTTAAAATGATTAATGTTATATATCTAAGATCAGAAGATATGCTGATAATATTACAGCGAAATTAAAAATTCATCAGGCAACAATAAAATATTAAGTAATGACACTTTTGTTTACCTTATATATCTATTTACCCTAAAAGTAAAAATAACGCCAAACACACCATTTAAATTTCAATCAACGTCTGGGGGAGGGCGCTAGCACCTCTCCCGTTAGTCACGAAAACTTTTACAACAATACAGCGTCTATCCTCTGAATAGATGTTTCAGTAGTCTTGTTTAGTTCCATGGATTTCGGAAACAGAATTTTCTGTACTTAGCTCACAAGCAGGGGCGAAGCCAGAAGGGTCACAGGAGGCACATGCCCCATCCAAACTAATTAATTTTAGGTGAACATATTACTCAATAAAACAGCTTTAGGCTTTTAGCGAAAAAGCTTCCCGACGGCCCAACAATTGTATAATTTTAAGTGCCGAAATACCATAAGATATGATTTCTAGAGATAAAAGTGTCCAAAATTTCCCTGGGAGGCTTCCACCTCTGAACCTTCGATTCCTGCCCCCCCCCCCCCAGAACATCGTCCTGGTTACGCCACTGCTCACAAGGGTATTCTAGGATTGTCAACTGGATTCATACAAGTAAAAATGTTTATAAGATTAAAGTATAGTTATAGTTTGAATTGCTGTTTTATTTATTACACTCCTTGGGTTTTGAAAAATAGATTTCACTAATGAATTAGAAACAACTTTTTTATCTTTGTTTCTGTTAAATGGATTTAGTTGTGTAAACAATTTTAAACATTAAAATAAAATATGAATGAAGATTTACATTATTTCCCTCCATTTTCAGTAAGAATTTCACAAGTAGCTCGTTCTGTATTTGTTTTGTCAACTGTACTAAATATAGGCTTATTATAATGGATAGAACATTAAATACTTTTAAAATTTTACTGACTGTTGCAAAACTCTTTGCCAAACCAAACTGGCATCCATTTTGTGATAAAACCGTAAGATTAGTTTGAAATAAAAAAACCGCTCATGTTTCTTAATCCAGATGATGTGACCGATATGAAAGTGTGCTGAGCTGAGATGATAGGCCTTCGTCCTTGAAGCCTGACTGCTCCTTGTTGGTTTACGTAACCGACAACCGTTCTAAAAAACTGCAGTTGCTCGCACTAACTTTCTTTTATGTAGTGCAGACAGTGGAGTGGTGTGGCGTAACGACTAATTCGTCAAGGACGTTGCCCCAACACAATGACTCGATTGCCAGCTGTTCCATGAAATGTGCACTGTGTTAAAGTTGCAAGTTGAAGGGAAAATTGTAACGCTGTCACAACGAATTTATCACTGTTATTTGTGTTGTCACAGTATTCCTGTGTGTTTAGTATGTATGTATGTATATATATATATATATATATATATATATATATATATATTATAAATACATACACACACACACACACACACTTGAAACTACCTAAGTAAATACATTCTTGGTTTTAAACTGAACATAAATAATATATCAGGACTTATTGGTGACTTAATGCTATTTTAAAAACAGATTACACACACACACACACACACACACACACACACACACACACACACATATATATATATATATATATATATATATATATATTATAACTTAACTTTTGTTAAATTATAAGTTACTTTTATTTTATTTAATTACCTTACCTATCTAATGCCACACTTTCAGGTTTATAAAGAATTAACAATCTTATAAATTTTAAACATCACTTGCATTTATTTCTCTACATTTAACTCTACTCATTATACCAAATTTATATTAATATTTTTCAGTGACAGGATTGATTTCTTAATTAACAATACAAATAATAAAAGGTAGACTATTGAGGCTTTAGATTTTCTAATAAATAACATAACAAAGTTTAATAAATTCAGTATTAAAAGTTTTTACTTGCTCTCGGGTCGCTATTACGGGAACATTTCTTCTTAAATTAGAAATGGTGAACTAGATTAATTTTTATAAATTGCAATGAAATTAAAATTGTTCTGAAATTTACGGAATTATAGATGTCTGTTGGCTACACTTATATCCAAAGAATACATATGGTTTTGTAGAGATCCTGGAATCTTGGCTTTTGTTTCCTTCTGCGCTTACACTTGACACAAAAAACCTACTTTCTTAATTCTTTAAAAAAACTCTTACGTCGCACTTTTCTTTTAAAATAAACTTCAAACAACAAAACTCCTTTACCTAATTTAACAATTTACTCCTTTTACAACAATGCCATCTTTTGTCCCCACCAATCCGTCTGCCCTCTTCTGAAGCTCCCTCAAAACTTAAAACTTCTGATCATTTTAGTTTTCATGGAAATCCCTAGTCTCTCCCTCTACCAATACGTTCATTTTATTTTCCCACAGCTTCCACAATTCCCACCTAACGGTACCACGTTATTTTCCCAGGTTATCGGTCACTGGAATTTCCCGTCTTAACCAGCTTGGACCCTTTCTATTGTCAACGGTTGGAAGCACACAGTTTAAAGCTTCCCTGGAAAAGAATAATGGAATGGTACCTGCTTTGTCGGAACCTTACAACTATATGTGTCTCTCTTTGCTTAATCCTTCTACAGCTGATTATTTTAGCTACTAACTAAATTTATTCTAAAGCCTCCATACGTTATGTTATAATATATATATATATATATATATATATATATATATATATATATATATATATATAAATATATATATATATATATATATATATATAATATATACATATATATATATATATATATATATATATATATATATATATATAATTTGTAACATAGTTTATAATATTTATAGCTTAGATTTTTTGTTCTTGTACTTTAGAGTGCCAAATAAGATTTCATTATTCAAAATTTAAAACCTACCAGATAACCCGAGATTAAGAGAGCTTGTGCTAAACTGAAATTAAAATCAATTTAGGCTAAATTAAATAAAAACTGGTGCTACCAAAAGAGAGATACAATTTAGAGTAATAAGACTCATTATAATAGAGAACACTTATAGTAAATTTGTAAAACTTTAAAAAAGAAAAAATTGTAATTTATTAATAGGACTTATAATTACTAAGAAATTGTTTTAAATGATACATTAAACTTATTATTAAAAAAAGAAAGCTCTAGAATATTTATTTATCTTAAAATAAATTAGAAAAGTTACTAACCTACCTTGATTGAAGTTATTAAAAAAATACATAATAAAGATTCATTTTATTATAATAAAAGAAACTATATACATATATATATATATATATATATATATATATATATATATATATATATATATATATACATATATATATATATATATATATATATATATATATTATATATATATATATATATATATATATATATATATATATATATATATAAATATCGCAAAATGTATTCTTGTGTATTAATAAAGAACTAAGTCAAAATACAAATACAAGAATTATAATTGAATTGACAATTCAAAGCTTTTCGTTGGCTAACAGTACCAACATCATCAGGAATATTCATGATGATGTTGGTACTGTTAGCCAACGAAAAGCTTTGAATTGTAAATTTAATTATAATTCTTGTATTTGTATTTTGACTTAGTTCTTTATATATATATATATATATATATATATATATATATATATATATATATATATATGAGTACAGCGCACCCCGACTTAAGCGTAGCTAGTGGGTTTTGTGATAAAATGTAATATAAAACAAAATCAATAATTTTAATAAAATAATATGTAGCTTAATTATTATGAAATTGTTCTAATTAAAATTTGTTGATGAGGTACGCATTAACCTTTCCACTCTCATCGATGAATGAAATGCTTTAATTTTTTATAGTAGTTGCAAAACACGGTTCAATATATTTATTTCTCATGTAAATATATATTTACCAGTCGGATGGATTGAGGCAGAAATTGTCTATAGTCTACTCATGATATGCCTATCTGTGGGGAAGAACCTGCTCTTAAAATGAAACTATGCACAGTAGGAATGTGGAATGGACAAAGGACGGATGTATAAGTAGCAATCGTGATAAAAGATGTAATTTTCCTGAAACTTAAAATGGGGGGATGGTGGTGGGGTTTTTTGATAGGGTTGTTTACTTCAAGTAAAATAGACTCGGCTATATAGAAGCTATTTAGAAAATAGACCCTGTAGGGTTAAAAAAATCTATACATAAGTATTGCAACGATAGAAATGTGGCTGTATATTACACTTGGTGTAGACGTTCTTAATGTAGAGATTGAGGACAGCTAGAGTCAGGTTTTTGCCCCTTATCTGAGACTAAAACAGACTATCCAGGTTATTGGTGGAGTGCACATATTGGTCTACATTGTAGCAAAACACAACCATAAGTACTCATGACATTTTTAATGCAGAGGTTGGGGACAGCTGGAGTCAGGTTTATGTGTCATAGCTTGCCCCTTATCTGAGACTAAGACAGACTATCCAAGTTATCATTGGAGTGAGCATATTGGTCTACATTGTAGCTCTACAAACAACCATAAGTACTCATGACGTTTTTAATGCAGAGATTGGGGACAGCTGGAATCAGGTTTATGTGTCATAGTTTGCCCCTTATCTGAGACTAAGACAGACTATCCAGGTTATTGGTGGAGTGCACATATTGGTCTACATTGTAGCAAAACACAACCATAAGTACTCATGACGTTTTTAATGCAGAGATTGGGGACAGCTGGAATCAGGTTTATGTGTCATAGTTTGCCCCTTATCTGAGACTAAGACAGACTATCCAGGTTATTGGTGGAGTGCACATATTGGTCTACATTGTAGCAAAACACAACCATAAGTACTCATGACGTTTTTAATGCAGAGGTTGGGGACAGCTGGAGTCAGGTTTATGTGTCATAGCTTGCCCCTTATCTGAGACTAAGACAGACTATCCAGGTTATTGGTGGAGTGCACATATTGGTCTACATTGTAGCAAAACACAACCATAAGTACTCATGACGTTTTTAATGCAGAGGTTGGGGACAGCTGGAGTCAGGTTTATGTGTCATAGCTTGCCCCTTATCTGAGACTAAGACAGACTATCCAGGTTATTGGTGGAGTGCACATATTGGTCTACATTGTAGCAAAACACAACCATAAGTACTCATGACGTTTTTAATGCAGAGGTTGGGGACAGCTGGAATCAGGTTTATGTGTCATAGTTTGCCCCTTATCTGAGACTAAGACAGACTATCCAGGTTATTGGTGGAGTGCACATATTATTCTACATTGTAGCAAAACACAACCATAAGTACTCATGACGTTTTTAATGCAGAGGTTGGGGACAGCTGGAGTCAGGTTTATGTGTCATAGCTTGCCCCTTATCTGAGACTAAGACAGACTATCCAAGTTATCATTGGAGTGAGCATATTGGTCTACATTGTAGCACTACAAACAACCATAAAACCTCATGACGTTTTTAATGCAGAGGGATAGCTGGAGTCAGGTTTATGTGTCATAGCTTGCCCCTTATCTGCGACTAAGACAGACTATCCAAGTTATCATTGGAGTGAGCATATTGGTCTACATTGTAGCTCTACAAACAACCATAAGTACTCATGACGTTTTTAATGCAGAGGTTGGGGACAGCTGGAGTCAGGTTTATGTGTCATAGCTTGCCCCTTATCTGAGACTAAGACAGACTATCCAAGTTATCATTGGAGTGAGCATATTGGTCTACATTGTAGCTCTACAAACAACCATAAGTACTCATGACGTTTTTAATGCAGAGATTGGGGACAGCTGGAATCAGGTTTATGTGTCATAGTTTGCCCCTTATCTGAGACTAAGACAGACTATCCAGGTTATTGGTGGAGTGCACATATTGGTCTACATTGTAGCAAAACACAACCATAAGTACTCATGACGTTTTTAATGCAGAGATTGGGGACAGCTGGAATCAGGTTTATGTGTCATAGTTTGCCCCTTATCTGAGACTAAGACAGACTATCCAGGTTATTGGTGGAGTGCACATATTGGTCTACATTGTAGCAAAACACAACCATAAGTACTCATGACGTTTTTAATGCAGAGGTTGGGGACAGCTGGAGTCAGGTTTATGTGTCATAGCTTGCCCCTTATCTGAGACTAAGACAGACTATCCAGGTTATTGGTGGAGTGCACATATTGGTCTACATTGTAGCAAAACACAACCATAAGTACTCATGACGTTTTTAATGCAGAGGTTGGGGACAGCTGGAGTCAGGTTTATGTGTCATAGCTTGCCCCTTATCTGAGACTAAGACAGACTATCCAGGTTATTGGTGGAGTGCACATATTGGTCTACATTGTAGCAAAACACAACCATAAGTACTCATGACGTTTTTAATGCAGAGGTTGGGGACAGCTGGAATCAGGTTTATGTGTCATAGTTTGCCCCTTATCTGAGACTAAGACAGACTATCCAGGTTATTGGTGGAGTGCACATATTATTCTACATTGTAGCAAAACACAACCATAAGTACTCATGACGTTTTTAATGCAGAGGTTGGGGACAGCTGGAGTCAGGTTTATGTGTCATAGCTTGCCCCTTATCTGAGACTAAGACAGACTATCCAAGTTATCATTGGAGTGAGCATATTGGTCTACATTGTAGCACTACAAACAACCATAAAACCTCATGACGTTTTTAATGCAGAGGGATAGCTGGAGTCAGGTTTATGTGTCATAGCTTGCCCCTTATCTGCGACTAAGACAGACTATCCAACGTGTCGGTGGAGTGAGCATATTGGTCTACATTGTAGCACTACAAACAACCATAAAACCTCATGACGTTTTTAATGCAGAGGGATAGCTGGAGTCAGGTTTATGTGTCATAGCTTGCCCCTTATCTGCGACTAAGACAGACTATCCAACGTGTCGGTGGAGTGAACATATTGGTCTACATTGTAGCTCTACAAACAACCATAAGTACTCATGACGTTTTTAATGCAGAGGTTGGGGACAGCTGGAATCAGGTTTATGTGTCATAGTTTGCCCCTTATCTGAGACTAAGACAGACTATCCAGGTTATTGGTGGAGTGCACATATTGGTCTACATTGTAGCAAAACACAACCATAAGTACTCATGACGTTTTTAATGCAGAGGTTGGGGACAGCTGGAGTCAGGTTTATGTGTCATAGCTTGCCCCTTATCTGAGACTAAGACAGACTATCCAAGTTATCATTGGAGTGAGCATATTGGTCTACATTGTAGCACTACAAACAACCATAAAACCTGATGACGTTTTTAATGCAGAGGGATAGCTGGAGTCAGGTTTATGTGTCATAGCTTGCCCCTTATCTGCGACTAAGACAGACTATCCAACGTGTCGGTGGAGTGAACATATTGGTCTACATTGTAGCTCTACAAACAACCATAAGTCCTCATGACGTTTTTAATGCAGAGATTGGGGATAGCTGGAGTCAGGTTTATGTGTCATAGCTTGCCCCTTATCTGCGACTAAGACAGACTATCCAACGTGTCGGTGAAGTGAACATATTGGTCTACATTGTAGCTCTACAAACAACCATAAGTCCTCACGATGTTCTTAATGCAGAGATTGGGGATAGCTGGAGTCAGGTTTATGTGTCATAGCTTGCCCCTTATCTGCGACTAAGACAGACTATCCAACGTGTCGGTGGAGTGAACATATTGGTCTACATTGTAGCTCTACAAACAACTATAAGTCCTCACGACGTTCTACAAAAGTAATTTAAAGTGTAAGGTAGGTTGAAGAACATTACAGCACCGCGTTGTAGGCGCGTGTGGAGGAGGCCATTATCGTAGAGGAAAGAACTAGAACAAACGCCCGCATTGTTAATGCTTAACGACAACAAACACCTCGTCCACATCGTTAAAACCTTTGATTTATGTGCCTTTTATATTCAATGCTATACTTGTGCATGGTGTGTAGTGATATAATGTATTATGTAATAAACAAATATTTGCTATCGAAATCTTGTTGCTGTTCATGACGAGCTGGTTGTAAATTACAATTTACACTTTTTTTTAGTTAACAAATGTCTGGTTGCAAGTAATTAGCAAAATTGTAATTTGAAATATTTGCTCATAAAAAAACTTCAATTGCCCATGCTCAGACAAATTTCGTTAGCGAGCAGTAATAATTAGTAAACAATGTCAGTATTGCAATTAATTTAAAATGCATTGTTTGTGTATAGTGATGTACTTTGCAGTGAGATTCCCAAAATATGTTTGAAAAATTTAAACAAAATTCTTATGCTCGTTAGGAAAAATAGGATCAGTAGGTGGAAATGATCGAGATTCTACGAGAAAATAGAATAAGCATGGAAAAAATGCTTCATCAGATAGAAAAAAGTTAGATAAATAGAAACAAATGCTCCAGGAAACATAGGCAAAAACGGTAAATAGAAAAAATACTCATGAAGGTTTGGAAAAAATTGTGAACGATATAGAAGAAAATAAAATAATTAGGGAATGTTCTTCAGGAGTCAGGAAAAAATAGGATAAATAGGGAAACAGTTTTTGAGTTAATACAGGAATGTAGGAAAACATTTCAAGTCGATAAGAACAATTAGGATACACATGAAAAAGAGCTCAAGGAGGTAGTGAAAAGAGGATAAATAGGAAAAAACATACGGCACGAAGAAGGGAAAGTAAGGGCACAGAAAAATTTCGAAGATGTAGAATAAAATAGGATAAATTGAAAAGAAATTGTTCGAGGAAATAGAGAGAAATACCAACATAAAGGAAAACATAGGAAATAAGGAAGTAGAGGATAGTTAATAAATCATGCTCAGGAAGTAATGGAAAATAGTACAAATAGAATAACGTTTAGGAGATAGGAGTAACTGGGGTGGACGGTAGGAGTTAGGGAACGTGCGAGAATGATATCCTTGAAGTGGTGGTTTTACTAAATCTGATAGAATTAATCATTGGAGTGGAACAAATCTCCGGTGGTTGGAAATCGAGGAAATTGAAGGTGACTGAATTATATCTGCGGCGGTCGTAAAGAGGTGTCTGACCATATCTGTACCGAAGAGAATAAATTACATACCCAATTTTGGTCCCAAGTGTATATTTATATTACACAACATTTCGTTTTGGTTCGTGACGATTTTTTAAACAAACGCTGCTTGGGACAGATGGTATGAAACTGCTAGTTAAGATAAATATCAGTTGTTTATGTTTTTGTTTTAAACGCCGGCTTGAGGAATTACATTTAGCCTCCGGCGACATTTCGTTTCTACATGACACGAAACCAGCGTTCGCCGTCAAAAACATCGGTTATTCATGTTGTCGTCTTTAAGCACGTTTAATATTGGGAGTCTCCAGCACTTATCTACCTAAACACCCGGTAGAGAAAGTCAGCTGGCTAATTACGCGAAAATAAAACCCTGTTGAATAAATATGTACAGTAATATCCTTTTAAATGTACAGTATTGCAAACCAGCGTGTGGTGTTTATTCTTTTGGGTTGACTATAGACCTCAGAGTGGGCAGAGAATTTTGAAATAAAATATATTGGTTGAATAATATAATTAGCAATAAACCCTGGAACACAATATAATACTAATAATAATGAAATAACTAATTTACAAAGTTATATAAGATTAAATTCTACTTATACGTACGTACCTGGTCAACTTCATTAGGGAATATTACTTCAATGAATAGTTTGTTTGGCTTGGTCATTGAAGTGTACATAAGGGTCTAATCTTATGCAACTTTATAAATTAGTTATTTTTTTAATATTATTTTGGTTTTATGATATTAGGTTTTCTTGAGTTGATTTTTCTAATGGTACTTATTGAATTTAATTTATATTGAATTATTTCTATTTATTTTTTGCGGTCATAATTTAAATAATTACGGTATAAAAATCCAGAAACATTTATACGCATTATTTAAACTTGGTTTCCAAATCAAGAAAAACTAATCTAACTAAAACAAATATGAACGCCAACTGTTGGGGAAGAATTTATTGTGATAGGTTTGTCTGTGCGAGAAATATCTGCCGAATCGAGGCCTAGCTACACTGTTATTTCCTCATACGTTTGAAAAAGCAAAGTTTAACAAAATGAGGATTTGATGCAATGAGTAATATAAAAAAATAAGTTAATTCCTACTTTGGACAAAAAAGAAAAAGTTTATTTGAGTTACTTTTTGTTGAATAATCACAATTAATATAAATATGCACATACATATGACAGAGTCACAATATTTAGTAGTAGAAAGCGAACTTAATTAATAAACTTAGTTAATTATTGTTTGAAAAAAATTGTATTATAATCAAGTGTCATCCACTACAAGTTTTAAAAAATGCATTTGCACTTGAGAGGAAAATTAAAAAGTATTTTATTACCGTTAAATAAATTACACGCTATATAAATATGTTTACTGTGAGTGTGAACTAATATTATGAATTGAATATATATTAAGATGTTTAGTGAAAGTGTTTCAGAAGGGGCCCGTGGTTACTTGACCCATGTGTATATGCTATTAATAATGTTGAATGTTAAAGTGAATATAAGAACGGCGTAAACTGGACTGGATGAATTAAAGGTATTTTATAAACGATTGAAAATTTGAACTCTCTCTCTCTCTCTCTCTCTCTCTCTCTCTCTATATATATATATATATATATATATATATATATATATATATATATATATATATGTGTGTGTGTGTGTGTGTGTGTGTGTGTGTGTGTGTGTGTGTGTGTGTGTGTGTGTGTGTGTGTGTGTGTGTGTGTGTGTGTGTGTGTGTGTGTGTGTGTGTGTGTGTGTGTGTGTGTGTGTGTGTGTGTGTGTGTGTGTGTGTGTGTGTGTGTGTGTGTGTGTGTGTGTGTGTGTGTGTGTGTGTGTGTGTATGAAGTGTGTGTGTGTGTGTGTGTGTGTGTGTATCTGGGTGTGTGTGTGTGTATGTGTGTGTGTGTGTGTGTGTGTGTGTGTATGAAGTGTGTGTGTGTGTGTGTGTGTGTGTGTGTGTGTGTATCTGGGTGTGTGTGTGTGTATGTGTGTGTGTGTGTGTGTGTGTGTGTGTGTATGAAGTGTGTGTGTGTGTGTGTGTGTGTGTGTGTGTGTGTGTGTATGAAGTGTGTGTGTGTGTGTGTGTGTGTGTGTGTGTGTGTGTGTGTGTGTGTGTGTGTGTGTGTGTGTGTGTGTGTGTGAAGAGTGTGTGTGTGTGTGTGTATGAAGTGTGTGTGTGTGTGTGTGTATGAAGTGTGTGTGTGTGTGTGTGTGTGTGTGTGTGTGTGTGTGTGTGTGTGTGTGTGTGTGTGTGTGTGTGTGTGTGTGTGTGTGTGTGTGTGTGTGTGTGTGTGTGTGTGTGTGAAGAGTGTGAAATAGTAGTAGGAATTAAAAAAATCATAATTATCAGCCAGCTAGACGTCATTGACATGGTAAAAAAAAATTACCTGATATGGAAAGTTCTCAGATTCACGGGGAAAATAATAAAACTTGGCGCTAAACAACTTTTTCTCCAAAAAATTTTTAATTTGGAAAAACTCGCCCACACTTTTAATACAAATAGAAATGTATAAAATCATGTTTTTGAAAAAGACAGCACCATAATTTATATAACAATATTGCTACATTTACATACTTATAACATATTGCTACCCATATTCATATATATTTATGTAACATATTGTTACATATATTGACATACATTTACAAAATATCGGTTAGGATAGATTTCGATTTAAAAAAATATTAAGCTTTTAGTGCACGTGACAAACAGATGCGTTCGTGAAACACTGCACGCTTGTATAGTGCGGCAGTGTAAAACTGTGTACTAAATGGAAATAACAGTTTAGCTTGTAATCAAACTTTATTATTTCTTTATAACTGAATCTATCCTTAGTCAATTCTATGTGGGGCCTAACTATATTATAATGTTTCTACATTAGAACATATAGGTATAAAGATTTGGGTAAGCGTAGTGTTCTGTTTTATATAAAAAGTCATGATTCTCAAGGGGTTTCAAAAGTGTAGTAGAGTGAGGATGTTTTTTATCTTTTCAAAACCTATAATTCTTTCGGCACCTGTACCAGCTTTGTTATTTTT
Organism: Prosapia bicincta; assembly: GCA_036971475.1. Classification (NCBI taxonomy): domain Eukaryota; kingdom Metazoa; phylum Arthropoda; class Insecta; order Hemiptera; family Cercopidae; genus Prosapia; species Prosapia bicincta. The sequence continues at coordinate 52,965,565 of JBAIZL010000007.1, read as the reverse complement.
CTCTGTTCCTGAAGTCTTTCTTCGTTAACAGGTATAGTTTATCTATAAACCTAACGACGTCGGGCTAAGAGATAATTGAAAACAAAGTAAGTGTATTAGGTAATTCTGAAACCTCTTAGGTTTTGCAGGCAAACTTGAAAATCATAAAAACAGCGTTAATGTCAGTTCATTACAGTATGTTACCACGTATGGCTTGCTGAATGAATAAATTTAAAAGGACATACTCTGTGATTTTACTTTTTTCTAAAACATAAATTGTATCCGTAGGTAAATATTAGCAGTTTGATTTTACTATCAACTTTTTAATACCTTCTATTAATTCACACTCTCCTTATATACATCTTGTTCAATCTTGCAATCTTTAATAAAATACTTTTTATTTAACCACTCAAGTTCAAATATATTTTTTAAAATCTTGTAATGGATGATACTTGGTGTTAATATAGTTTTTCAACTACTAATTCGTAGTTAAATTTAATTAACTAATTTTAGTTTTATGTGGGAGAAAAACGTTTCACAAAAGAGGCGAGATATGCACCATAGTTATTTCGTCCTATTTGGGTTAAAATAAGTGATAACATATGGTTTCATAAAACAGCTGATTTTAGGTTATGTGATAGTACAGCTGTTTTACGCATAGACTATGTTACTTTATTAATATAATTGTAATTATTTATTAAAAAGTAACTAAAAATGTTTCTTTGTTTATTTAAGTAGGACTTGATTTTAAACGATTTTTGTTTATATTACTTGTTTTAGTTAATATGTCAATTATTTGAAATGTTTAACGTACGTTAAAAGTAAAATAATTTTATTCGCAAAATTAGCCTTCATGTTTCATATTATTTTAAGGCGATTTGTACATTTAAGCTGTCATCGCCTTAAAACAGATGTAGAATAGAAGCTATAATGGAAAGGTCCCAGGACGTTGATCAAGACAGACAAAATGTGACAGGTACAAATAAGAGTGATCGAACCACGATATTAGGGTAGACCTCTTTATTTCATCTTTAGGGCGATCATTTCCACAATCCCCTCAAAACAGTAGACATCTTTATGTAGGGTGAATTTCTTTAAAACTCAAAGTGTTGGAGTTGTAGGAGGATAAGTAAGTTAAGCTTTAATTTGTGTTTTGTTGTGAGATCATGTTAAGGCTATGGTCGTCTGATATGATTGAGGATGGATACATGACATAGAGGAAGGATTAAGGAAGAGACGTGGGAACCACATTGACTGAGGGATGGATGTGTTGTGGCACACTTGAACGTTTAATACTTGTATAATAAGGATGGATACTTAAATTAAGGGAGTCTGGATGGATGCTGGTGCTAAGGAAATAGGCGGGATATAAATTAGTATAAGGTAGATACATGAAAGAAGACGTAGAATCGCGGCCTTCTTTTTATTTAAGTCTACAAGTATAAAGGTCGGATGTGATAGACGGTGGAGCACATTGCCTACTCGTTAAATGTCTGCCAAAGGTGTCCAGTAAAAGAGTCTTCCCCAGTTCCCGTACCTAGGTGGAGACGCCGTATGGTTTGTGAAATACAAATACACGGAGCTTCCCTGTTACGGCGAAACACCTTCTAACTTGTAGAACGGTTTGTACCATATAGTTCCAAATATTCTTTAATCCTATGTAATAGTTTGAATAGTTAGCGAGAAGTTGGTTTTCATTGATTAATATCTTGGAATGTACGAAGCACAATGAAAAGGCTTCATCATAGAACGAGAGGGTGAAGGAACATTACCTAGTTAAATACTTTAGTACATCCTGCGGTGGTACGAAGCGCAAGTATCATACCGAACACGTTTACCCAGTAGCACGTAGAGATGACGATGAAATATTGTTGACTTGATTGGATGGTTACACTATACCATGCTTTCTGGAAAAACATAAAGTTAAAAAGCGAGAGAATATTGTCAGAGTAAAGGCAGCGCATTATATCCAATATATCCATATATATATATATATATATATATATATATATATATATATATATATATATATATATATATATATATCCCAAAATCTCCATAAGAAATGCATTGGAATGAAAAACAGTTGAGTATGATTTTCAAATATTTCAGCTAAGTACAACTGAGAAACACCTGTGCAAATATTATATGAAAAACAGCTGAGTACTATATATATATATATATATATATATATATATATATATATATATATATATAATTAATAAATTAAAAATATTTCAAAAACAAGAATACTTTTAATGAATATATTTATTCAAAGCTTTTCGCCGATAAAATAGTATCAGCATCTTCAGGAAAATAATTATCTAATTAATAATTTAGATAATTATTTTCCTGAAGATAATGATAGCTTATCGGCGAAAAGCTTTGAATAAATATATTCATTAAAAGTATTCTTGTTTTTGAAATATTTTTAATTTATTAACTATATTACAAGAAAACATATCACCATAATTAATATATTTATATATATATATATATATATATATATATATATATATATATATATATATATTAATATAGGCCCTATATATATATATATATATATATATATATATATATATATATATATATATATATATACTGTTATAATACTAATATATTTTAACAGTAGTAAAGGTCAATTAGAAATAAGAACTTGGGGTCAGGTTTAGTTAATGGAGTACTTCTTATCGTGCTAGATATGTTTGACAAGTGTATTAAATTAGAAATAATCACTGGTTCTGGAAAAGAAAACATCATAGTTTTACCAAGAACTAAATGTCAACAGATCCTAACATGCCATTTGAAATGAAAAGAAACCAATTTCGTTTAAGACTTACATTTTCAATAACTATAAAAATGGTTCAGGGTCAATCATTCTTAAGAGCAGGGCTTTAGTTGACCGAAGCTGTTTTCCCCATGGTCGGCTTTATGTTGCTCTAGGCCGAGTAAAATATTAAGATGAATTAAAGATACATATTGAAAATTGAATTGGTCAAAAAAATCAAAATGAAAAAAAACGCATTCACATAAAATATAGTTTATGAGGATATTTTGTTATGAGAAAATTAAATTAAATTAATTTGTATTAAAAAATAAAATTACTATAAAAGAGTTTAAATTTGTTTAAATATGAATAGCGGCATTTGCCCCTACAGGCTCCTAGTTGAGTTACAAAACTGAATAAAACCATCGCTTTAAAAGGTTTTTTTTACCGTGAACTTAGTAACACAATCCTGTTACAAAGACGACGTTTTAATAAAGGGAAAAATATTTTGGGTACCCTTAGGAATAAGATGTATTGGGAAACATTTTTAGGCTAAACATAAAGGCATTGCCCTGAGGCGAAAATATTACAACGGCAAGGAGAAAAGCATCTGGAATTATTGGAAATATGGAGTTGTGAAATGAGAAATAAAGTTTTTCCGATGTCCTTTTTTTCTGTTTGCTCTTTTATGACATTTTGATTTTCCAAGCGTCATTAAATAATATTAGTTTTATTATTTTAAACGATTTATGAACCATAGAATACCTTGGAGTTATTGGCTTAGTTTGATCCGTGTCCGGTTTTAGATTTAACTTTACGCTTTCAAATTCACTTTACACCGTTTCAAATAATCTACCTCGTGTCGTCATTTTACTGGAATATTATGCAATTTATAGAAAAATGGCGGATTAATAGAAACAATTCATTAGAAGAGAGACAGGTGTATACCGAGTTCAAAGAAGTAATATATATATAAAGAACAAAAGTCAAAATACAAATACAAGAATTATATTTGAATTTACAATTCAAATATAATTCTTGTATTTGTATTTTGACTTTTGTTCTTTATTAATACACAAGAATACATATTACGATATTTATATATATATAACCTTACAGGTTTGTATTTTGTGTGAATTAGAAGTGAATGTATTTTTTGAGGTTAAGTTTCATATTTCTTTATTTTTTATAAGTTGTTTATATATTTTTTGGTATTTTACTATATTACAATTTAATATATTTATTATATTATAATAATTTCATATTATTGTAATAATTTTATATATATTGACATGATATCAGTTAATAATTGTAATGCTGCCTTAACAAAGGACTTAAAATTTATTTGAAAAACGGAAAATTCAGTTAATGAACACAAATTGTAATATATATCTTAATAAACAATGTATTATAAACAATATTATTCCAAAATACGCAAAAATTACAATAAAAAAAAAAATGATACTGCCAAAAAAACTTGTAAATAAGCAGAGAAATTATGGGTTAAAAATGAAATAAGAAATTTATATAAAAAACAAAACATTTTAACTACTGAAATATATAAATTACATTTAAAATTAGCTTCTACAATGAATAGTATAAAATGGGAAGAAAAATACAATGAAATTACCTTCATGATAAATAAAATTAGAAATATAAAAATAAATAATATATCAAAAAACTAAATAATTTAAAACTTGAAAAAGAAATGAAAATAATACCTGAAGTTAAATATCACAGCTTTCGCCCTAATGTTGTTAATTTATCTAATACTAAATTTAATAAATGCGAAATAAAACTACTTGAAAATAATAAAATCAATATAAAAAGAAACATAAATAAAGATATTGATAAAAGAATTGAATTGAATTGTAAATTCAAATATAATTCTTGTATTTGTATTTTGACTTTCGTTCTTTATTAATACACAAGAATACATATTGCGATATATATATATATATATATATATATATATATATATATATATATATATATATATATATAAAGTAAATTCCTACTTAGATCATGAAAGAAAATTTTTTATTTCAGTTACTTTTTATTAAATAATTACAATTAGGGGCTTAATATAAATATGACAGAATCACAATATGACAGCTTAACACATATGACAGAATCATAATATTAAGTGAAAGAATAGCAGGAGAAAGTACTTATTAAAATTAAATTTAATTTATGAATTCTAATTTTTTAAACTGTAATTATTAATTACCATCTATTACTAATTTTATTCAATAAAAGTTTAAAATAATGAATTTGAGAACTTGAGCGAATGAATAAAAAGTATTTGTTTAACTATTGAAAACTTGAACAAGATATATAATATAGTCTCTCTCTCTGTCTGTCTCTCTCTCTCTCTCTCTACATATATATATATATATATATATATATATATATATATATATATATATATATATATATACATATATACATATAATAAATTAAAAATATTTCAAAAACAGGAATAATGAATACATTTATTCAAAGCTTTCGCCGATAAAATAGTACCAGCATCTTCAGGAAAATAATTATCTAGTAAAATATTTTTACAAAATGAATTCATATGTGCTACAAACGACCATATGTTTATTAGTATGGCACTTTATGTAATTTTTTCTACAACATCAATGACCTTATAAATATATATGCAAATTTTATATATAAATAAGGTCATATATATATATATATATATATATATATATATAATATATATTAAATTATTAAATAATTCTTGTATTTGAATAACTTTAGTTGTTTTTTATTATTATACAAGAAAACATATTTTATATTTATGTATATATATATATATATATATATATATATATATATATATATATATATATATATATATATATATATATATATATATAAGGGGATAGTGTAAAGTAATACCTAGTAGGAATTGAAAAAGGACTAACTAAAATATTATAAAAATTATGACTAAAATTTGAGTTGGTTTGTGAGTTAAGGAAATTAATAAGTAACTGTATACGAAAAAACAGTTATTAGGCTTAACACTTTATTTTCATAGACGTTTCGATGACTTATGTCATCCTCGTCAGTGATACTACTTTACAATCACAACTGCAACTAAATAGGTAAATCTATAATGCCTTCACCTCTTAAGTTGAAGTTCTGAGTGTGTAGTAGTATAAATGATGATGACAACATAAGTCTTCGAAACGAGTATGACAATAAAGTGTTTTAATAGTTGTGAGTTCTTGTATAGTTTATGTTATCAATTGAAATATTAGTTGCACGATATGCTTGAGCCACTTACTTTTTAATTTAGCCTGTTTCTACACGCGGCCATCTTTAATTAATCCATTCTAATCTTTACTGCCAGGAGTTTCAGAAAATATACAGACCTGCGTGTAAAAATAACATTCCAATATTTTGAACATACCATAATTTCTAATTATATCAAAGACCGGTTTTTTAAGGCCGTATATAATTTTTTCCCCATTGTGGAATTTCGTTTAAGGATTGCAATCGCGCGATTGCGCAAAGAACGGAGTATGGAATTCCTCAAGGACGTTTCTTGGCACCGTTACTGTTCCTATGTACTTTCGACATTCACACTGATGTAAGTACAGCACAGCCGAGATGAAGGAAATGACATTGCCAGGTAGAAAGTGCTGTGCGAGGATGTTTCAAAGTGAAGGGACATCAGCTGACCGGACCGGACTGAAGAATGCGTGAAAGTGAACCTGTTTACGTAATCCCGCTAAAATTACCGCTCCGGCGCAGCGTCTCCACTCCACACATTCTAATTTTACTTTCGATAATAGGCTTCGTCTTACACAATTTGTTATTGATGAGGGAATGCAGTACAACTCGTGATTGTGTTCCGTCGCCTTTTAATACAGTAATTCTTGTTATTTATTAGTATTACATTTTCAGCACGAGAGAAAATAATTTTAAAACGCACCGTGGATTTATGGATTAAAAAAGGTGGTACCGTGTCGACAGAATAGTTATATCTCATTATCTGACGTCATGTAGTAATGTTGTTCTTATTGTACATTTGTCTTAGTATAGATCTGATTAACTTCTAGACATCAGTTCTACATCAAGACCCTGATAAAGCAAAAAAAAATCATTGCTGTTATGTCCATTATTTAAATATTTATTTAAATCACTTCTAATTATTCACGCTCTCCCTTAAATATATCTTGTCCAAAATTTCAATCGTTAATAAAATACTTTCTATTCTTCCACATTAGTTCAAATACATTTTTTCAAAACTTGTTAACACTTGTTAACTTGTAAACTTGATGACAATACAGTTTTTTTCAAATATTAATTCATTATTTAAAATTAAAATGAATTCATTTTAGTTTTATACAGGAGATAAACTTTTTACAAAAAGGGCAAGGTAGGCAATATAGTTATTTCGTCTCATTTGATTTAAAGTAAGGGATAACATATGATATCATAAGACATTTGATTTTAGGTTATAGGTTGTGTGATAGAACAGCTGTTTTAACGCATAGGTTATTTTACTTTATAATAATTGTAAATATTTAATAAAATTTAAATAAAATAAAATATTATTTTTGTTGACCTAATTAGAAATTGTCTTTAGAAATTGTGTTTATATTACTCGTTTTTAATAGCACATTAAAAAAATTATTTCAAGGAGGAACGATTTTTACTTTATGAGGTTTTTTTTGATGAAGCCTGTTACTCTTGCATTTGTTTAGATGATTTTTAATTTGTTTGTTTTTTTGTTGTAGTGTCTAAAAAGGAGCTTGTTTATGTTGTTTTCTGTCATTAATTCAATTACTTAATTGTCAATGTCTTGTTGATGCATTATTACTGTAGAACTGCATTTATATTCTTTTAAAACATTAAGGTTCATGTTGGTCGCGTTTTTGTATGGTGTATTTAAGGGTTTTGTATTCATTAATTCTATTTGGTTTATGCCTAACGTGTTCATGATGAGCATTTTATGATTAATGTCTTGTACAATGTACTTACGATGAGATTGTTCAGTGTTCTGTATTGCAGTTTCTGTATCCAAAAGTACTTAAATCAGTGCAAAGTATATTGCGAGAAATAAAGTAAATAAGTTATTGTTCTTGTTAGAACGAAGTTGACGTTTAAACCCTTTCTGTTTACATAACATCGCTATTATTTGAGGTTTCAGCAAAGAGCCTGTAGCCGAAATATTGTTGCTTCCAGCATCTACTTTCCAGCAACACTCAGGCAACAAAATGATACTGTTTCGTTACCATTCGTTAGAAAAGAGATTTTGTTAGTGTTGAGTGCTGCCTATAAATGGTAAAAAGCGGTTTTGAACAGTAAGTAATATTAGAATGAGGACGACAACTCTGTGGTCTGTTTTATAACAAGTAATATAAACGAAAGTTTTTTAATGTCAATTCCTACTTGGGCCAATAAAGAAAAATTTTATTTTGGTTACTTTTAATTAAATAACTACAATTAATATGAACAAAGTAACAACCTATGCGTTAAAACAGCTGTTCTACAATGTAACCTATAACATAAAATTAGCTTTTTTTATGAAATCGTATGTTATTACTTATTTTAAGCCAAATAAGATGAAATAACTATACTGCATACCTTGTCCCTATTCTGAAACGTTTTAATCTCATATAAAACTTAAATTAACTCATTTTTCCAGTATTTTTATTATAATCGTTTTAAATTTAATTAATGAATTAATTCACTTTTTACTGAACAACTACAATTAATATAAATTAAGAACCATAACCTATGAATTGAAACAGATGTTTTACTACTTAACCTATAACATAAAATCAGCTGTTTTATGAAATTACTTGTATCACTTATTTCAAACAAAATAGGTCGAAATAGCTATATTGCATACCTGACCCCTTTTGTGGAAAGTTTTTCTTCCATATAAAACTAAAATTAATTCATTAAATTTATTCAGTGAATTAATATTCGAAAAACTGTATTAAAATCGAATGACATCCACTACAAGCTAAAGAAAAAATTTGGTTCTGGCATTCGGGGGAGTCCCGACAAAAGTGGTAACAAAATAGAGCCAATAGGTTTGCTAGCAAAATTTTCAACGAAAATCGTTAATATGTGAATTTATAAATTTTCATTAAATATTGACATCTTTGTTTGAGGAATGTATTTAATAAAGACCAATATTTATTGTAGTTATTAATAAAATAATGTGAGTAACAAAAACATTTATTACATCTTGACTGAATACAAATTTCTTTAATAAATTCAATTCAAGTTAGTTCTTTAAAAAGTATAGGACAGGCCTAAAAATGTCTTTAAAAAATTGGATTAAAAATACAACGGTTATGATTATCGATATATTGAATTGTTTGTATTGAGATTAATCAACATTTAAATAATTTGGGTAACAAAAAAGATTTATTAATGTTATATGAATATAAATTTGTTAAAAAATTTAAATTCAAATCAGTTCTCTAAAACGTATAAGACGTTTGAGAAGTAAAATAGTTTTCCTTTAAAAAATTAAATTAAAAGTACTTCACTTTTTATTATAGTTGTATTGAATTATTTGTTTTTAAGTTTTATCAATTTTGTAGTTAATATATTTATTATCTGATCAAAACTATTAAATACATAATCTACAATTAAAAATAAATGGTCAACTACGTGTAAAACGGCTGTTCCGTAACAACTTATAACACAAAATCAGCTGTTACATGAAATCACATGTTATAAGGTATATGCTGTAATGTATGCGTTTCAGAAATGGCGTGACGAGATGGTAATGATTTAATCTCATGTTTTGGTCACCAAGCGTAAAAAAGTTATCACTTCAAAAATGTTTTTGAATTTGTTGAATGAATAAATTTGTTGAAAGTTTTGTTATTAAAGGTTGAAAATTTGAAAAGGAAATATATAAGGAAAGTGCGAACTAATAAAAGGAATTGAAAAAATAAATTTGCCTTCACGTGTGCAGGGGTGTATTCCTGAAGTAGACCTACTCCTGGGGTTGGAGAGAGAGTCTAGTAATCTATCCTGGTTTGAAAAATGTAGTCTAAACTAAGCGAAAGATAACAAATTTACGTATGCCACTTGTGCTGCTAGTAAATTCTAGAGAATATTATCACCGGCCTAAAGTAGGTATTGGTATCTGAAGTCATAATCTAGCGCTTAGTGCTCTCAGGCGTGCTTTGTCTCTCTGAGGCAACACATTCCAAGCGCGCAGGATGGCACCAACATCCTGGCTCTGGCGTGAGGCACGCAGTTATAGAGCAGTTGCTTCATAAACAGCTGACTCGTGAAATGTCAGCTGACTTCACGACGCATTCTTTGGTCCGTAGGTTCTTCCGTCTGTGGGTAATACGGGTGTGCTGATATCTTTATTTTAAGAGAAGCTAATTCCGTAGTATTACTACGAGAATGTTGTTTTACACAAAACTCTGGAATTAAAGTTATTAGCTATAAAAAAAATTGACGACGTCATTAAAAAAAACTTATATTTTTAACTAAAAACTCTTGTAAAAATGTTACACTGGCGTATAATAGCACTTACTTTTATAATTGATGAGGACAAGCGTTTTTGGAAGATTTATCCCATTGGCAACTCAGACTGTAAGTGAACTTAAGGTTTTTGTAGGTTAGGGTAGGGGTGGAATATTAGGTTGGGGATGTAGGTGTATTTTGGTGAGCATTAGGAGTTATGTTGTCGAAATGTGTGCGTGAGTTATAATGTAATTGGGTGTTGAGTATGTATGTAGGGTGTAGTTTCAAATGTTTGTATATATCATATTGTTCAGTTTTTTATTTTTAATTTGTTTGTGAAGAATTTGTAGGTTAGATGTTATGTTTATGTATTTATAGATTGTGGATATGAGATGTTCGGTGAAATTTGATTGGGTATATTTTGTTTGTTAGTGCTTTTAGTTGTGTTCTTGGTAGCATGTGTAAAATGACCTCCCTGTCTGGCCTATGTAAAAACTGAGGCACGAACTGCAAGTTAGTTTCTAAACACCAGCGGAGTTGTATATGCCATTGATTTTGTGTTGGGTTTAAATTGTTTATTGAGGGTATTGTGTGTGGAGTAGGCTATTCTGTAATTGTATTTACGATGTGTTTTGGTTAGTTTGTGGGTTTTGGGACATCTGTATGGTATTGTTAAGTATTTTGTGGGTTTGTCGTGTTGCTTAGTTGTAGTTGTGTTATTGAGTTTATTTTTTAGGCGGTTGTATAGTTTACCTATCATTGTTGTGTTGTATTCATTGGTTTGTGCTATATGTTTTATGATGTTTAATTCTTGTTAGTGTTCTTCTTGTCTAACGGTGTTTTAACAGATGATGTATTATGGTGTTGTAAGCGGCTAGTATATGTTGGTGTTGGGGGTTTGAAGAGTTAAATGGTAGTATTGGTGTTGGAGTGATTTCGGAATACTTTGAATTTATATAATTGTTTGTCTGTGCGTGTAGTGGTAAGGTCCAAGAAATTAAGACAGTCGTTTTGTTCTGTTTCAATGGTGTATGCTAGATTTGGGTGTATGGAATTAAGATGTTTTAAAAATATGCGTGTTCAACGTTTTTTCTCTTTGTATAACGTGATTATCTCGTCTACGTAACATAAAATTATACTTTTATGTTAAATGTTTCCAACACATTAGAAAATATAACCATACAAATCGACGCCCTACTTTGGACACAAGTTTTGTTCGCTATTGTTTCTTGAATCTGTTTAAATGGTGGCTCTTTTATAGCTAAAAGTATTTTATCTGTGGTTTAAGCCAAGAGGAACAACCTTAGAAAATGCTGTAACCAGTTAACGACTTCAGTTTCTAAGAAAGTACTATTTTCCTGGTAACACTTTATCTGGCGTTGTCATTAAATCCGTATTAATTTAAAGATATAAATTTCAGTATCTCATTTGTCATTTTGTCGAATGTGTAAAAACAAAAGACCAGAATCGTAAGTTTTACCTTGGGTTCTTGACGTCAGTTGAGTATTTTGCTTTTACAAAATTGAGACACATAACAAGTAAACACTGATCTTATGAAGCCCCTCCACCATGTATTGCTACAAATAATTTTCATTCCGTTATTAAATAAAAAAATGTAGGCATATATATTAATTTTCTTTATATTTTTCTTAGAATAATAAATATTTTATAATAAATAATTATTTTCTGTAATTCTATTGTCCTTAACTATCGATGAAATTTTAAAGTTATTAATAAACTAATTTCAACACTTTTTACATTTTGCTGTACCCTAACAACACAAAAAGTTTTCGATCGCACAAGGCGATTTTTGTCAGTGTCTAGGTTGGGCTCTTGGAAACGTTTTGCTAAGTCGCAACGGTTTAAAAGCAGGTTTTCTATAACGTTGTAAAAAAAGATGTATGTATTGAGTAGGTTTTCCTATCGTTTTCCTAATTCAATATTTTTGATTTGTGTACGATTTCTAGTAAAATGAACCAATCACTCCATATTCAGATTTTTCCTAATCACAAACTTGATCAAAATGAAGACATTTTTCAAGTTATTATTATTATTCAGAAGTTATATTGTGATTTACGAGCAGGCTTATTGTCTAAACATTAATAACATCACAGTAAGCTCTCGCAGCTTACTATAGTTCGTTCAATATTACGTGGCAGTAGAGCATGACACACATGTTCAACATGACCGCATACTTCGTTTTAGCCAAATCGTCTTCAGTGGAAGAGACTGTACGTTCTGACATCGTTGCATATTTGACCCTGTTTTAAATTTCACTTTCTCAGTGGAACCTGCAATTAGTTATGTACTAACGGTGGCACTGATGTACGGCTGTCTGTTCTAAAGCACTTTCGGTTATTTGTTATAGTGCTTTACAAATTGCACACTCCGTGACTGACATTTACGAAAAAAGACAAATACCACTGATGCTGGTGAAATTACAACGTGAAATGCATTTTTGCAAAATCATTTAAAATTAATGATGTTAATGTTTTTGTTAGATACAAGGTTTCCTCTAATTGTAGCTCCCCCTCGGGTTTAGTATAGTTTCTCAAATTTTCCGAGTCTGATATAAACGTTTCTCCGGTTTCCCGGTTCCTATATGGGATCGTATCTAGTTCTCTGGTTTTTAATCTACCTATTTCTTCGCTATTGAAGAAATACTTTACTTGTTTCTATCATATTGTTTTTGTTCCTAAACACGTTACCACTTCAGTTCCCTCTTTTTCAACTCTGATTTCTCAGACTGTTTTGTCAATCATTTCCCTGTCTTTATTTCTACTTTTTCATGCTCTATTTCTATGTCAGTATTTCATACATGTCCCATTTTCATTCATAGTAATATCCCAATATAATTATTTTTCAATGATTAGCAAATAGCATCGACAAGGTTCAGCACGCATGGTTTCATGGGAATTTAAAGGGGGTTTAGGGATGTTGATATAGCCATTAACCATATCATCGCTTTCTTAAGTCACTAATATACACTTAATAAAATTTAATTTCTTTCCTTTTTTATAATTTTATATTTGGTAATCTAATGTTTAATCTTACATTTATTCAATTCCTACTACTTATTCACTTTCTCCCTATGTATATTTATATATCTTGCTCAAATTCTCAATCGTTAATGAAATACTTTTTATTCATCCAATCACTTTCCAAAACATTTGTGTAAACTTGTAGTGGATGACACTTGATGGTAACAGTTTTTTCAAATATTACTTGATTACCTAAATTTAATTAATTAATTTCGCTTTCTATTTTGCCACTTAATATTGGGATTCTGTCATATGTATATACATATTTATATTATTTTTAAATTAATGGTAACTAAATTAAAATTTGTCTTTGTTGACCTAAGTAGGAATTGACTTTAAAATAATAGTTTGAAAAAACGTCTTTGTGCACGTTTTTAAACGAACTAAAGAGTATAAAATTATTTGGAATTTCTGGGAGTGTAAATTTTTAATGTCCATATAAAAATTCAGTAAGGAAAACGTGAGTAGCATTTACTGACCTTTTCCTTATTCTTTTATAGAATGCGCCCGACGTTTTCGCCGCTGATTTTTCATATGGAAATTAAAAATGTATACTCCCAGATTCCAAACTGGTTTATACGTTTGAGTTCGTTTAAAAACGTGGTTTATAATAAAGGTGCCTATTATCCTTTTTAGACGACGTAGTTTTATAATAAGGTTTCTAATAACTTATGGTATTCGGGTTTTAAGTATTTCCAAAGTTCGTCCCTCCTTTCAATTCCCTCTCTTCCATACTTTACAACATATACTCTAACACAAAGTTAGGTATACTTACATTTTTGTTTTTAAATTTTGCCAGTAGGTTAAGACAGTGAAGATTCTAAATGACTAAATTAAAATATTATTTTTAAATTTAAATTGAACACTGAGACGCACGATGGCAGCCCATTTACTATGTTCACATTTGTACTATACTGTTTCTAAAAATATTTACTTGTGCCACGGTTACATAAGGAAAGTTGATTCCGTCTGTAACAAATAGAACCATTTCTACTGTCTCGCTATCACAACAAGTCAGAAAGTATGCAAAATATTTGTTTTCTCTGAGTATACATTCTGAATGGCTGGTATTTCCTTACATGACAACTTGTAAACCTTAAAATTCATTTAAAGAATAAAGTTTATGACGAGCAAGGAATCAATAAATATTTTCCGAAAATATATTAGTGTATTAATATAATATGGAAAGGAATGACGAAATGTGGTTCTAGAAATTATTGCGGTTGTGATGGTAACATAACTGGAGAATAAAGTAAGCAGAAAACGTATAAAATAACTCTGACAAACATATTTGTGAGATTTGAGTTATTTTGCATGTTTGTTACTTAATATGAAAAATTTATTTAACAAACATTACTTTTTTAGAAAACAATTTGAAGTAAATGTATTCTATATTTTTTAACGGAACTAGTTTTCTTAATTTTTTAAAGCCATAGAGTACGATAGCTTACCGTTATTTGTGAGGGAGTGGAGAAACGGGGAATCATAGGGAGATTAAGATGAGAAAGTAAAATAACTCAGGTCCAGGTAACGTTGAAAAAAGAAAGTTAAATCTTCAAATTCCTCTCGATTGTGAAAGGGATCTGCCTGTAGAGCAAGCGAAAAAATAGGAATAAATAGACACGTGTTGAAATTGACAATAATAGTTATGGTAACAAAATTAAATTTAATTTTAGAGAAGGGATCTACTGTAGGGCAAGCAAAACAATAGGGATAGCTATTGACGTGTTGAAATTGACATTAATAGTTAAGGTATGAATATTAAATTTAATTTAGAGTGTTACCCTCTGAAAATAAAAACTATGTAGCTGAAATGTCGATAACCTTATCAAAATATAATTTTACAGATTGACATATAGCTTACTTGCCTTTCTGTTTGGGAGGGGTGTGATAAATAGGTGATTTAAAATTGGAAGACACATATCCAGTTTCCAACTGCATAATAAGTCATTAGGTCGTCGGTGAATGTATGAATTAATTCGCCCGCAGGGATTCAATACTTACCCAATAATACCATAAATACCCATTAATGTTGGTATGATGACTCCATAGGCAACGGCCAATACGCTGTAAGCTGTGCACTACGAGAAGGTTTAACGGCCCGTATTAGTGCAGCGAACGTCATCCATCGCGTAACAGTGAAAGGGAACCGCGTGCCAAGTATACACAATGTAATCAGGAAGCAACAAAATCACTTGGTCCAGAATAACAGCCAACTTCCGTCGTGATAGTAGCAACCAAAGCCTTATTGATATTTGTAAGCCTTTGGAAAACGACCCTCAAGTTACATATCTCTAAATAAGAAAATATGTCTTGAGGAATTTATGGAATAATTTATTGTAAAGAAACCCACTCTTATCATTCAACTCATTCCACGGAAATTCTTGTTACATTTTGATTTACGTAGCAAAATCTCTGATGACGCCCTTTAAAGCCGAGAAAATAGTGTTTACTACATCCTAATGTAGGAGGTAAGGTATCTGAAGAGGGCCTTAAAAGTAAAGTAAATATTGCTTGCTACATTCTGATTTAAAGTTCGAGGTATCGGAAGAGGGCCTTAAAAGTAAAGTAAATATTGCTTGCTACATTCTGATTTAAAGTTCGAGGTATCGGAAGAGGGTCTTAAAAGTAAAGTAAATATTGCTTGTTACAATATGATTTAAAGGGCAAAGAATTTGAACAGGGTCTTAAAAGCAGAGTAAATATTGCCTGTTATATTCTGATTTAAAGGGCGACGTACCAAAAGAGGTACTTCAAAGAGGGCCTTACTATATTCAAAAGGCTATGTATCACAAGAGAACCTTTAAAGCCGAGAATATAGTGCTTGCACCATTCTGATTTAAAGGGCCAAGTACCGGAAAAGGACCTTAAAACAAGAGTAAATATTGCTTGCTATATTCTCATTCAATATGCGAGGAATTGGATGAAGGCCTTTAAAGCCGAGAAAATAGAGCTTGCTACATACTGAAGGCGAGGTACCTCAAGAAGGCACTTGAAGCTGACAAAATAGTGCTTGCTACGTTAAAGGGTGAGCTATCGGAACAGGGCCTTTAAAGGAAAGAAAATAGTGCTTGCTACATTCTGATTTAATAGCTGAGATATCAAACGACGGCCTTTAAAGTTGAGAAAATAGTGCTTGCTACATACTGATTTAAAAAGGCGAGGTACCTCAAGAAGGCACTTGAAGCCAACAAAATAGTGCTTGCTACGTTAAAGGGCGAGCTATCGGAACAGGGCCTTTAAAGCCGAGAAAATAGTGCTTGCTACATTTTGATTTAATCGCCGAGGTAATAAACGACGGCCTTTAAAGCTGAGAAAATAGTGCTTGCTACATTCTGATTTAAAAGATGGGGTATCGGAAGAGGTCCTTAAAAGAAGAGTAAATATTGCTTGCTACATTATTCATGAAGCCAATGAATCTTCCATGGTAGTGGGAAAAGGATCTGACCTCTATCAGGATCTTAAAGATGTAACTGCTTCCCCACACCATGGTATGAGAGGATACTTCAAGAGAAAGATTCATAACTGGGGTTAAAGAGAGGTGTCGTGGTGTGTATCCTCTTCTGCTTCATTTGCAACCGTAAAAAACATAGAAGTACCTTAACTGATACTTTTATCCTACGGATCAATCTTTTTACAAATATCTGTAACACGAAGTACAAATTGTATTAACGAATCGAATCAGCAGAAAATCGGAATCGAATTTATGAATTTAGAATCTGTCTCCAGCAGGTTCTAAAGAAGTACATAAGTTTTAGGCTTCATACAACTTCATGTGAATTAAATATTCATTCGCTTACACATAGAATATCAACTGTTTTATCGCATTGGGCGGGTTGTTTTGAAAAATCAAAACAGAACCGGTTTCCCTCCTGCAAGGTTATCGAAAACCAACTTCATACTGCTCTGAGATCTTCGGTTAACTTATACAGGATTGGTAAAACTGAACGAAATGAGAGTTTCATCGTGTCATTTTCGGTGTTTTAAGATGGACAACTGTTTTATTTTATTTTCTCTGGACTTGGTAACGAAAGATGTATTGCGCGGAAGGGTTTACTTTAGAAACACCATGTAGGCTTAAATACTTAAACAAAACCTCATGTTATGAAAAACAAACTTTTCAGAACGACCTTGAAGTAGATGTCGCAGCACTTTGGCGATGAGGCAACTTTAACTTAGCTATATATATATATATATATATATATATATATATATATATATATATATATATATATATATATCACTTAGAGATGTATATGAAATTATAAGAGATAAGTTTCTTGCAATAGTGAAGCATTACAAGAGGTGGGTAGAATGAAAAGTTATAGATTACCATCAACTTCATAAATTAAAATGAAAACAAAAGAAAGTGAATTAGTAGTAACAAACAAATACAAGTTACATAAAATTTAAACCAAAAGTAAATTCCTACTTAAATTTTCAAACAAAAATTGTATTTTAGTTCCTTTTTATTTTGTAATTACAATTAATATAATTATATATATATATATATATATATATATATATATATATATATACATATATATATATATATATTTAAACAACATAGGTTATTCAAATACAATAATATTTATTAATTTATATTCAAAGCTTTTCGTTGGTAAACAGTATCAACATCATCAGGAATGAAAATTACAATAATGTAAGCTATAGGCCTAAAACATTAAACAAGAAAACGTATTATATATATATATTGTGTGTATATATATATATATATATATATATATATATATATATACATACACATAGCCTATTCCAGAATAACAATATTAAGTGGCAAAATGAAAAGTGATTTATTTGCAATTTTCCATTTTCCTTTCTATGTATGATGTTGAACTATTTTTTTGTTTGTTACTATTTACACGCTTTCTTTTTTCGTCACTTGCATTGTGTTGTAGTTTCTTTTTGCTCTCCTTTCGCATTGTCCGTTTGTTAATCCAGTTTGTTTGTTTATTTTATTCTTTTCTAATCCTAGAGCATTATTTATGATATTGTGTATTAACCATGGCTACAATTTAAGATTGTGCAATGTGGATTCGACGACACACATGGGGCAAAAGAAAAGTTTATATAGCCTATATTTTTGACAAACACATTTCTAGCGATGAGAAACTTGGCTCAGTGCCAAATCGCTAGACTTCGAACATGAAGGTACTCAGTTCGAATCCAACCTAGACTCCCAAATTTGTATAATTTAATTATTAAATAAATATATTTAAAACTGCATTACCATCAATTGTCATTCACAATAGGTGAAAATAAATGTATTTCAAATTAAATTAATGAATAAAAAGGTATTTCATTAACGATTGAAAAATTTGTACAAGATATTTAACAGGAAAGTGAGTGCTAATAGAAGGAATTGAATAATAGTCCAACGCCTTATTCTGAATAGAGAGGAAAATGGAAATTTTCAAGGAAATTTGCTTTCTATTTTGCCACTTAATATTGTTATTCTGTCATATGTAAGTCTTTATACATATTTATATTAATTGTATTTAATTATGAAATAAAAAAAACTAAAATCAATTTTTATCTTTCTCGGCCTCAGTAGGAATTGACTTAATTTTTTTCTTATATATTACTTGTTCATCTATACACTTTAAAATATAGGAAAACGTGCCTAAAATAGCAGTTTGATGTTATAATGAGGATGGCAGTTTGGAGGTATAGGCGTACTCTTTTTTCAACTCCGCAACTTTGAGTTGTGATCTAAGTTGACCGCGGAATATGTCTCCAGAAAAGGCCGTTCTCCCTATAACAACAAAGTAAGCACCACTTTATATAGGGGTTTCTACATTTTAATGTATTCAGGTGAACATTAGTAAAAATACAAGATGGAAGCAAGCAATGTAATTTTGTCTCTTTCATGTTAGGTGCTTCTTTGTAACATTGGAAGCCTCTCGAGTTTTTTTTAGCCTAACGTCTTTCAGGCAGGCGTTTTGCAACGGAGTTTAAGCAAATTCTAATACAATATTCGAAAGTATAACTATCCAGAGTCATTCGTACTGCTTTCCTACAACACGTAAACCAGGTAGTGGGTGTAGACCTCCCTTCACCCCTTTGAGAGCCTCTTTACCTCAGATAAGCTACTCTTCCAACGTGATCCCACAATTCTACCATATTACCAGTACCAACAGTTCATTATGTCTATTCGTTGTTATATCTTTCTTTTTACAAGTGGTGTAACTGATAGACCCCCGATAGAAAGTAGACCAACTTAAGGGTTGTGATCTTGCTAACCAGTTTTATTCCCTTTATCAAAGTGTTTTGATAAAATTAATCATATATTCGCTATTCTTCAAGATACAATCGGAGTCATACTGACTGATATTATTTAAGCTACAAATATATAAAGTAACAAATAACATTAAAAAAATATAAGTCTATTCCTACTTAGGTTGAAAAAGAAAAAAATTATTTTAGCTAGTTGTTAATAAATAATTCAATTATATAAATAAAGTAGCACAACCTATTCGTTAACAGCTGCTCTACCACATATCCTATAACATAAAATCAGCTGTTAAATATATATATATATATATATATATATATATATGGTATCACTTATTTTAAGCCAAATAGGACGAAGTTAATATATTGCATACCTGGCCCCTTTGTGAAAAGTTTTGCTCCCATAAAAAACTATAGGCCTAATTCATAACTATATTAAACTATATTCATGACTATTAAAACTATATTCATTAAATTTAATAAAAAGATACAGATTTGAAAAAAATGTATTGACAACAATTATCATTCATTACAAGTTTTAAAATAATGTATTTGAAGTTGAGTATATGAATAAAATGTATTTTATTAACGATTGGAAATTTAAGGAGAGTGTGAACTAATAGCAGGAACTGAGTAAAAAGTAATCTTTGTCTATAAATATGCGCTTATTATTTTTATGTGTGTTTATTATATAATCCTTGTACCCTATGATCATATTCTAAACATTTTGCATCGAGTGTGCCCTTTTTTTCAAGGCACTCCACTACCTCTAACAATGTTTACAAATGGAATAATTTATTGGGTTGGTCAGCAGAATATTGAGTATTTATTAGTTAATGATGCTAAGGGACAAACAATAGAATAAGTAATCTTCATAACATATTTGGGAGCTAATGTGAACAATCGTGCAACACGGAAGAAGAAATATTAACAAAGATTGCAAAAGAAAGGGAAACATATTTATATGAGCACGAAAACATTTTTCAGATCTCAGTCTGAAGCTCAGAGTTGGAATAGTCAGATGTTACGTTTTTTATGTCTTCCTCTCAAGGTGCTAGAGTTGGACAAGCAGAAGAATAGAATAGAGGCATTCGCAATGTATATATGCAGACGGATTGTGCGAATTTCATGGATACAGAGGGTCACCAAAGACGAGGTGTACCTACGCATGTAAAAAAATATAAACAATATCAAAGAAAGGAAAATCCAATATTTGGGTCATGTGATGAAAAGTGAAAGGTACGAGTCACTTGGGCCCTTAATAGAGGGTAAAGAATCAGGTAAAAGGTCAGGTAACACGTTTTGGAAAGACGCCGGAACATCAAAGAAAGGAAAATTCAATATGTCATGCGATGAAAACCGAAAGGTACGAGTCACTTGGACTCTTAATAGAGGGTAAAGTATCAGGTAAAAGGTCAATGGAAAGACGCTGGAACAACAAGGAAAAGAAAATCGAATATTAGGGTAATGGGATGAGAAGTGAAAGGTAGGAGTCGCTTAGACTCTTAATAGAGGGTAAAGTATATGGTAAAAGGTCAATGGAAAGACGCTGGAACAACAAGGAAAAGAAAATCGAATATT
The DNA here is from genome assembly GCA_036971475.1 of Prosapia bicincta. NCBI lineage: Eukaryota > Metazoa > Arthropoda > Insecta > Hemiptera > Cercopidae > Prosapia > Prosapia bicincta. The sequence goes on along the minus strand of JBAIZL010000007.1, from coordinate 52,944,475 downwards.
AGGGTAATGGGATGAGAAGTGAAAGGTAGGAGTCGCTTAGACTCTTAATAGAGGGTAAAGTGTATGGTAAAAGGTCAATGGAAAGACGCTGGAACAACAAGGAAAAGAAAATCGAATATTAGGGTAATGGGATGAGAAGTGAAAGGTAGGAGTCGCTTAGACTCTTAATAGAGGGTAAAGTATCAGGTAAAAGGTCAATGGAAAGACGCTGGAACAACAAGGAAAAGAAAATCGAATATTAGGGTAATGGGATGAGAAGTGAAAGGTAGGAGTCGCTTAGACTCTTAATAGAGGGTAAAGTATCAGGTAAAAGGTCAATGGAAAGACGCTGGAACAACAAGGAAAAGAAAATCGAATATTAGGGTAATGGGATGAGAAGTGAAAGGTAGGAGTCGCTTAGACTCTTAATAGAGGGTAAAGTATATGGTAAAAGATCAGTGGAAAGAAGCCGCGCCGGGGAGCATGGTTGAGAGACATTAGGAAATAGTTTGACTGCTCGTCTACAGAAATCATTCGTGTCCAGAGCTACAGTTACTATTTTCAACCTTTGGCGGGAGACGGAGAAGTGAGAAGAAGATGCAGTCTATGTGTTCTCTGTCAGTTTGTATACAAATTTCATACGGTTGTTGTGGAACATTCTTGTTTTGGAGAAGTGATATTTACGTAATATAAAGCGCTTTTACAATATTCTGCCTATGAATTTTTATTTAAGGTTACGTAATACAGATAATATCGTAGAGGACTACCAGAAATCATGAATCTCCCGTTGCTAATCATTTTAAAAGCGAACCATTGCAACAGTGAATGGGCGATTCATTGCCACTTGTTTTGAAAGGAGAATAGTAAAATATCTTTATAACGCAACTTTAAGAGAGACGTAAATTATAGACGGGGAAAGCTTCTTGGGGTTTATTTCAGGTTTATAAACATTAGGTTCGTTAATTTGAGAGACTGAAATTGCGCGTTTTGTGCAACCGGTACAGAGGACGTAAGGTGGTAACAATCACGAGGTAAGGTAGTACAGACAGTGTAAAAGATCTGAACATTATAAAGCTGAGCTAGGGTGATCCGGTGGCCTAGATTAATCGAGTAACTAACGGCCTTGCAGCCGGCACGACTCGACTCGCCTCGGGGGAGGTTATCGCTAACCAGGTTAGCCTGCCACTGCCACTACACCGTCACTTCCAACACTGGCTTGGGCGGCTCCGAGTCAGATCGTTGTACGATTTGTTGCTAACAGCGAAGGCGAATGGTTTGTTTATAACTAGCCGAACAAGAGAAATAAAGGCCACGCTATTTTAACTGATTTGTGAGATCAAGATTTATTTTAGATACAGTTATAGTTCCCTCTTTTGTTTTATTACAATGAATTTTGTACTCTTTCATCCCATATTGATCAGGTTTTCTTCTTATGTCTTTTCTGCTCCTGACTCCTTTTCGGTTTCTTTACTAGATATTCACACACACGAGTACTCGTTTACCAAGAAATAGATTTGGTTTCTCTCATTAACGTGACATCACCATAAGAAGATATTTTCTTGTTTGTATTCTATATTATTATCAACTTGTACTAACCCCATACGATTATCACACATTCTGTACAATTTCGTTTTTTTTTTTAAAAATAGAATTTAAAAGTTTCGTTGCAGCTTATCTATATTATTTAAAGAGATTATTTATTTAAATAAAGTAATACAATTTACTATTTATATCATTTAATTATTTATGCATTAAAATTCTTTTATTAGTTCACACTCTCCTTACAAAAATCTTGTTCAAATTGCAATAGTTAATAAAATACTTTTTATTCGTCCACTCAAGTTCAAATACATTTTTTTAAAACTTGTAGTGGATAAAATTTGATGTTAATACAGGTTTTTTCAAATATTAATTCATTAAATAAATTTAATAAGGAATTAATTTAAGTTTTATATGGGATAAAAGCTTTTCAGAAAAGTGTCATTTAGTTCATTCAGGTTGCAATATGTCATTTAGCAAGGTATGTTAGTTTAGTTATTTCGTCCCAATTGACCTAAATAATAACATATGATTTCATAAAACAGCTGTTTTTTTTTGTTATAGGTTATGTGGTAGACCAACAATTTTAGGTAATAGGCTATGTTACATATTCGTATTATTTGTAACTATTTAATAACAAGCAATTGAAATAAAATGTTTCTTTGTTGACCTAGGTAGGAATCGACTTAAAAAATATCTTTATATTACTCGTTTTTAAAAACATTTTTTACCAAAGGATTATTTCGAGGAGAAACTTTTTTCACTTTACGGTATCTCAGTTATTTTTGTAGTAGGATTTTTATTATACGAATTAAAGTTTTTTTAAGTAGCAGTAA
>JBAIZL010000007.1:52909621-52937121 GCA_036971475.1 Prosapia bicincta | reverse complement strand
AAGCTGTATAAAATAACGTGTAAATAGTGCGCCTACAAGATTTTCTGAAATGGAGCAAATATTAAGCTCGCCGTTGGGATGGTACGTGTTCGGGATCCCTGTTAATCCGATTTTTAAATCTCCTTGTTATTCATTAGTGTTTTTCATAATGTAACTGTAAAATATGCAAATTGATTGTTGTTTATTCAATCCTTGGTTGTTGTTACAAAACCATCCTTGACCGCTGTTCAGAAGAGCGGGGACAAAATTCGGCCTCCTAGTGTTTTTATAAATAAGAAAATTACAGGTGTCTATAAATAGAACAACGTGTGAAATATGGTTGTTTAGGCGCTTTTGTTGTGACGCTTTGCTTCCTGTCATGCACTGTGACAAGGCCGGCATGACAAACTGTGAGAAAATACTTGTTAAATGTAGAACAATTTCAAGTGCTCGCATGTCAACCTGTCAACCACTTTAGCTAAATTTGTTATGTCCGAACCTACCTCTGCTTGTAGTATCAGTAGATCGTTACATCCTCTTTATTCATCCCTACTTTAACTCAACAAAACCTTCTATTTCTAATTTCTACAATACGACACATACACTAAGGTACATTCCTATGATCACGATAGGAAGTGAATCTACTGCAGGTAAAGAACCCTGATACCCGCGTGATATCATGAACTTTGTCTATATTCCTGACCAGCGAGTTTTTTGTTCTTTCCTTAATCTTTCCAGTATTTACAATCCTTCGTAATCCTCCATACGTAATAGTAGACATCTTGATAAATACAAATTGAAGTGAACAAAATCTTAAGATCTATTCAGAATGCTGCAAAGAGTGTACATAATAATAGCTCGTGTGCAGCGTTACATCATATAACTAGACCCGACTATCTAAAGTGAAAAAGGAAACCTGAGTAAAGATAAAAGAAAACAGAGACGATAATATTAATTTATATAGGATAAAGCCAGAACGTGAGGTGACGATGCTGCAATGATCGTAGGAAATAATAGCTCAAGTGTACGGAGTTTAGTTAGACTCAACTAGCTATAGTGTTAATAAAGGGCACCTGTGATAAAGACCATAAAGAGGTAACAAAACGGAGACCGAAGGGGAAATTTAGATGGCAATAAAGCAAAAACCATAGAAAATAATAGCCTAAGTATGCAGAGGTAGATGTTCCAGTTAGACTCATCTCTCTAAAGTGATCATATAGAGCATATGTTTTGTGTAGAAATAAAAATAGAGAGGCGGTAATTTGGAGTATAGGTAATAATAATATAGCTAAAGCTCCATGACTTATTTGGCTCCATGACAAATAATAAATATTTTCCCCGTTAATCCAAATAAAAGATAAACAAAATATTTTGTGATGCGTCATTTATGTAGGCTACATGCTGCATATTATGTACATATATACACGAGTATTTGCATGAGATGACGTTTTCAATTAGTGGAACACGCCTCCGCTCGCATTGTAATTCCACTCACGTAGCAATAACAACAGAATGACAATCAGGCAGGCCCGGGAACAACGTGTAATGTTTGTATGAATGAAATCCTTTTTTAAATTGATTTGGTCCCTACAATATATAACCTTGACCGAGCAGCTCAAGGTCGTACAGACAGGAAAGGGTACGGCCGCTTCGCGTGATACGACGCAAATTCTGGCTGTAATAATAGTTGGCATATCACATCCGGGATAGTGCAGAAGTTCAGGGATTTATGGACGTGCGCAGAAAGTTGTCCGGATTTCTGGAGCTGGAAAAGCCGTTTGCTTTTTTACTGCAAAGCTCAAATACTCAAGGTTTGTTTTTTTTACAAAGGAAAACAACGCTTTCGTTAAAGTTTACAAAAATCACTCATAAAAATGGCCAAATTCGTAAAAACATACCTAACAATAAATGAGGAAACTAGCAGGTAAAAATGCAACCGGCTGGTCAAAAATATTTTAGCTAGTATTGCACCCGCGAGGGAAATAGGCGACTGTAAGATGTCTCATGCCAGGTTATTTACAAACAGATACAAGTAAAAAGAGCAAAATCTGTGTCTTAGACTCGGGTATAGGCCTAAACAAGTTCTGTATGACTTCCGCTCAATTTGACTCCGAACTTTTGATTCATACCGTTCTTGAAAGTTTTGCATCATTTTGGTGAAGAGGATTTGTTTCATGTTCATGATTCACATGGGTATGTTTTCCTGTAGTTAAACAATGGGATTGGTGGGTCATCACGGGAAGTCTTCCCCTTCATCTTCCCAGACGTAGGTGTCAGGCGGTGTAAGATCGTGGGAGTGGGCTGGGTAAGGAAAGTTTTGCATCATTTTGGTGAAGAGGATTTGTTTCATGTTCATGATTCACATGGGTATGTTTTCCTGTAGTTAAACAATGGGATTGGTGGGTCATCACGGGAAGTCTTCCCCTTCATCTTCCCAGACGTAGGTGTCAGGCGGTGTAAGATCGTGGGAGTGGGCTGGGTAAGGAAAGTTTTGCATCATTTTGGTGAAGAGGAATTGTTTCATGTTCATGATTCACATGGGTATGTTTTCCTGTAGTTAAACAATGGGATTGGTGGGTCATCACGGGAAGTCTTCCCCTTCATCTTCCCAGACGTAGGTGTCAGGCGGTGTAAGATCGTGGGAGTGGGCTGGGTAAGGAAAGTTTTGCATCATTTTGGTGAAGAGGAATTGTTTCATGTTCATGATTCACATGGGTATGTTTTCCTGTAGTTAAACAATGAGATTGGTGGGTCATCACGGAAATTCTTCTCCTTCATCTTCCCAGACGTAGGTGTCAGGCGGTGTAAGATCGTGGGAGTGGGCTGGGTAAGGAAAGTTTTGCATCATTTTGGTGAAGAGGAATTGTTTCATGTTCATGATTCACATGGGTATGTTTCCCTGTAGTTAAACAATGGGATTGGTGGGTCATCACGGAAATTCTTCTCCTTCATCTTCCCAGACGTAGGTGTCAGGCGGTGTAAGATCGTGGGAGTGGGCTGCGTAAGGAATGTTTTGCATCATTTTGGTGAAGAGGAATTGTTTCATGTTCATGGTTCACAAGGGTATGCTTTCCTGTAGTTAAACAATGGGATTGGTGGGTCATCACGGAAAGTCTTCCCCTTCATCTTCCCAGACGTAGGTGTCAGGCGGTGTAAGATCGTGGGAGTGGGCTGGGTAAGGAAAGTTCTGCATCATTTTGGTAAAGAGGAATTGTTTCATGTTCATGATTCACAAGGGTATGTTTTCCTGTAGTTAAACAATGGGATTGGTGGGTCATCACGGGAAGTCTTCCCCTTCATCATTTCCAGACGTAGGTGTCAGGCGGTGTAAGATCGTGGGAGTGGGCTGCGTAAGGAAAGTTTTGCATCATTTTGGTGAAGAGGAATTGTTTCATGTTCATGATTCACATGGGTATGTTTTCCTGTAGTTAAACAATGGGATTGGTGGGTCATCACGGAAAGTCTTCCCCTTCATCTTCCCAGACGTAGGTGTCAGGCGGTGTAAGATCGTGGGAGTGGGCTGGGTAAGGTAAGTGTTGCATCATTTTGGTGAAGAGGAATTGTTTCATGTTCATGATTCACATGGGTATGTTTTCCTGTAGTTAAACAATGCGATTGGTGGGTCATCACGGATAGTCTTCCCCTTCATCTTCCCCAGACGTAGGTGTCAGGCGGTGTAAGATCGTGGGAGTGGGCTGGGTAAGGAAAGTTCTGCATCATTTTGGCAAAGAGGAATTGTTTCATGTTCATGATTCACAAGGGTATGTTTGCCTGTAGTTAAACAATGGGATTGGTGGATCATCACGGAAAGTCTTCCCCTTCATCTTCCCCAGACGTAGGTGTCAGGAGATGTAAGATCGTGGGAGTGGGCTGGGTAAGGAAAGTTTGTTCTAAGGGAGATGATGTGGCTGCCAAACGTTTCATGAAGGAAAGCAGTGTTGTCTGAGTAAGCGTGGATGGTCGCGTCATCTTGCTGGAACCAATGTAACGAAAAGACAGGTTTCGGGCACAACAAAATCTCCTGAGGTCTCCTACGAAACGAACAAGAATGAACTTATATCGGTAATTCTACTACAGCTGATTCAGTTTCAGTACTGTTTATTTTGGTGCATAAGGTATTTATCCCTGAATTGATGCCTGAGCGTGCTAAATAGAAATCGAAAAGAAGACAAGATTTACATTGAGATCTTGAAGATTCAAGCCGCTATCAGTGAGAACGCCGACATTAACTCTGTGGGGTACTATACATGCACTTCAGACTCATTCACGGAGAGTTTATATTCAAATTAATGACCCCGTATCATAATAAAAAATGTTTTTTCTTGATACAGTGTTGTCTCGTAAAGTTTTATTTATATTTTACGATGATTGGAATCCCTTCTTTTCATCTGAAGCCTCGTACAAGACATAAGTTACTTCCACTCCAATAAATGCTTAAAGGAAATTTAATCAGAAAGTCGTTGTGAGCCGTGTTGAAATAAAAAAGTTAAATTATTGTTTGGAAATGAAATGTCCAATAAAACAAATTTCAGATAATTCTCCACGATTTGACAGGAACTTATTAATACATTATCCACTCGGAAAAATATCGGAATTTTTTAGCAAATTGCTCATAATCGAAAACTTGTAAAGTCTACAATTATGCATTATACTAACTCCAACACAAAATGATTTATTTTCCACCTTATATTGGCCCTTAAAGTTTCTACAATCTGCCAGTGTTAATTTGAAACTTAGTTTCTTAAACATGTTTATGAACTCTGTAGGGAGCAGTTATGTTTCCGTCATTACGTTATAGGCACTGCCATTATAAAAGTAACTTAATGTAAGTACCAATAGCCTAATACTTCTACCATTTTTCCTGTGCGTATCAATCCATAGAGAGAGACACGTCCCTTTTAGCAGGACAGAGAGTAAGTTTTACTCATGGGTGAGTCTACTCTCACACATGCAATGATTTTTCATCCCCGCTTCGCCGGGACCGTTTTACCGTCTACGCTGAACAGTCGTAATGTCACGGGTGACTCATGGGTGAGGTTATTCACACGTTTGCCATTATTTTTTACCCATGCTTCCCAAACCATTGGAATTGTATGTACTTAAAGTATTCCCATCTGCGGCTGAACCGTGACAGCTGCCTCATGGAAGAGTCATTCATAAGTCAGCCATGATTTTCTCCCACGGTTCTCAAACCAGTGGAAATGTATGTACTTAACTTAGGTACATCTACAACTGAACTCGTAATGTCACAGTTAACTCATGCCTGAGTCTATTCACTCGTCAACCATGGGTTTTCTCCAACGTTTCCCGCAGGCATAACATTCATAATGTGTGGTAAAGTAACAACTATAATTTTTAACAATGTAACAACTTTTAAACAGCTGTAACAGGAGTGACGTAATGTAACAATCGTAATGCATGTAATATAATAACTGTAACTTACGGAAATGTAGGACACCATTTATAATGTGCTGTAAATTAACAGCTATAATTTTTAACAATAGAACAACTCTAAAGAGCTGTAACAGGAGTAACGTAATGTAACAATCGTAATGCATAGTAATGCAATAGCTGTAACGTACGGAAATATAGGACACCATTTATAATGTACTGTAAAGTAACAGCTATAGTTTTTAATAATGGAACAACTCTAATGAGCTGTAACAGGAGTAACGTAATGTAACAATCGTAATGCGAAGTAATGCAATAGCTGTAACGTACGGAAATATAGGACACCATTTATAATGTACTGTAAAGTAACAGCTATAGTTTTTAATAATGGAACAACTCTAATGAGCTGTAACAGGAGTAACGTAATGTAACAATCGTAATGCGAAGTAATGCAATAGCTGTAACGTACGGAAATATAAGATACCATTTATAATGTACTGTAAAGTAACAGCTATAGTTTTTAATAATGGAACAACTCTAATGAGCTGTAACAGGAGTAACGTAATGTAGGCCTAACAATCGTAATGCGAGGTAATGCAATAGCTGTAACGTACGGAAATATAGGACACCATTTATAATGTGCTATAAAGTAGCAGCTATAATTTTTAATAATGGAACAACTCTAATGACCTGTAACAAGAGTGACGTCATGTAACAATCGTAATGCGCAGTAATGGAATTGCTGTAACGTACGGGCATATACCAGTTATATGTGCGGTAAAGTAACGGCTACAATTTCTCTTGTGCGGTACCTTATTGGAACTGACGTATATTACTTGTCGCCTTAAAACATTTTAAGAAAAGGAATATCTGTAAATTCCTCAAAATAACTCATATGGTCTATATTATGAAATAAATGCGTTATATTCACAGTTAAACCGTTACAAACGTCCGATGTTAAAAATGCCTGTTGGAATATTTTTGACCGTGATTAATATAATTAAATACTTCTTTTCACTTTCATTTCTACCATCACCCATTAGGTTCAACAATGACCCTATCTCAGCTGATTTATCGCTGGGACTATAAAAATAGCCGCCGCGCCACCCACTTAACTCAAGTCAGCCTCCTGTGTTAAAGTTTGAAGCTAATTCTTGATTTTGGTTTTAATGGAAAGCTTTTGTTACCAATTATAAAAATAACTTAAAAACACTTTTGCAGGTAAAAGTGTGACCCTTGAAATGAATTGCTGAGGGTTCGAATGTTATCTACTTGCTTAGAAGTTAAAAGATTGTTCATAACCACACAACTAAATAGAAATATCGATGGAGAGAATTGATGTTTAAAATGTAAATTAATCACATTAAATGTAATCAGTTACAACCTTAACAACTAGATTTCGCCTTAATATTCAGCGCCTGTCTCCATTCGAAAGTCGCGTTTTGGGTTTACGGCTTCATATCCACATGCTCATAAATACAGCAATTACGTATCAGAAACATGAAGGCTTTTTTATTGAAGAATTGCCACTGCTGAATTTAATAGTTAAATTATGTTTACAATATATTTTTATCCAAACTTTATCCAACTTTATTTTTACTCTGACGTTTATGGTCGTGTAAAGTGATATTTCCGCAGTTTTCTCAGAAGCTTCAAAGACTTGTATAAGATGGTAATTGTGATTATACGAGATATGGGGCTTTAAATAGATCTAGTCACGTGTTTCCAGTGCTTTACGATGAACTAATATTTTTCAATTCCTTCTTTCTGTTCACACTCCTTATATATATATATATATATATATATATATATATATATATATATATATATATATATATATATATATATATATATATATTATATATTTATATATATATGTATATATATATATATATATATATATATGTATGTATAACATGTATGTATATATATATATATATATATATATATATATATATATATATATACAAATACATATATACAACGTCTTTATCTAGAAATACAACTTCTTTAAACTTGTAGTGGATGACACTTGACGTTAATACAGTTTTTTTTCAAATATTAATTCATTAATTAAATTTAATATTGAATTGACTTTAATTTAATATGGGAGAAAAACTTTTCACATAAGGGGCAATGTATGCAATATAGTTGTTTCGTCCATTTTGGCTTAAAGTAAGTGATAACATATGATTTCATAAATTACCTGTTTTTTTGTTATAGTTTATGTGGCAGAACAGCTGTTTTAACTCATAGGTTATGTTACTTTATTTATACTAATTGTAAGTATTTAATAAAAAGTAACTCTATTAAAATTTTTGTTTTGTTGACCCAAATACTAAATGATCTAATTTCTTTTTGTAAAATTAATTGTAAAAACAATTATTTCAAATAATGCTAAATCTTACCACGTCGCCGGCGGGTGTATCAGATCCGGTCCATAGTACAATGACAAACATAATCTTCAGTACGCACAGGGCTCCTAATGGGAGTGGTTTGTATTATCAGTTTGTAGTGCTAGATTTCTGTTTCACGTGAGTACATGTCGTTTGCTGTCGTGTATCTGAGAATTCGGTGGGCCTTTTTATTTATTATTTTACTGGTGTTCTTTTTCTAATTCTGTCGTGTTTTTGTCTTTTGCGTGGAAAGATAAACCAACACAAACCATAAAACGCTAACAACCATGAATAGCGTTTTTACGCTTATCACAAAGACATGTTACAAGTAAGTGATAGACTGGTCTGTAAATATTTTATGTATAGAACCAAAGTGTGAACCTATTCTATCTCTGACAATATTTATTCTGTAAATAGACATATCGCCGATAGTGATTTACGTGACTTACCAATGCAGTAATGAATGGTACACAGGCGACTGGCGTCAAACGCTGACGCTAAATGCAACATTTATAACGTCATCAGTGGCAGTCATTCCGGACCGAAACTAATGTAGTCCATCATTATGTAGAACGTCGTTGATATTATTAATTAAATTTATAAATATCTTAATTCAGCTATTTACCTTTTTTTTATAAACTTGGGAGCGGGTTTAAACTGCCCGAAGCACTGCTACCTTAAGGTATATTGTACTTACCTCCATGATCTAGTCAAAGAGCCCCTTCCCTCTTACCAGGTTTAGGAGTTTCCTGACTAATGTTTTACCTTCAGCATCCACCAGAGCTGTTCCATCACCAAAGAGGTTGAAGCGCCTCTCAGCGAGTACTTTACATCTGTAAATATTGTGTGTGGCAGTCTCCAGTTCCTGCCCGCATAATCTGCACACTGGTTCATCTTTGTAGATACCCATTTTATGCAGATGTTTTCTTAGTCTACCGTATCCCGTGAGTAGACCTGTGGCTATCCTCAATTCCTGCCTAGACAGATAGATGAGACTCTTCTGCAGCCCCAAGGAAGGTTTCCTAAGGGTTAGCTTACTGTGTCTCATCCCTTCAGCCCTGATCCAGTGCTCACAGTGTCTTTCAGCTATCCACCTTCGCACTGCCATCTTGACCATGGATTTGTAAATACCTACCGCAGGCTCCGGTCCAATCAGGGGAGTCGAAGACCCCTTTCTGGCCAGCGCATCTGCGGCTTCATTTCCAAGTATTCCCCTATGCCCTGGCACCCAACTTATCTTGATTTGATTGTGCCTTGCCAGGGCTTGTAGGTTATTTAGGCACTCCCTGACTATGGCCGAGGTGATCACATGTCCGTTTAGTGCCTTAATTGCTACCTGACTGTCGGAGAAAATAGCAATCCGGGTCCCGTGTGTTCCCTTTCTCGCTATCTCTTCCAGACAGGCATTTATAGCATATATTTCGGCCTGAAAGACAGAGGTATGCCTCCCCAAGGAAAAAACTAGTTTTACCCTTGGGTTTTTACAATACACCCCCGCTCCAGTGCCGAAGTCCATCTTGGAGCCATATGTGTACCAGATCTGAGTTCTCGATGTTAATGTCCCTGACCATTCCATCATAGCTTGGTGGACCTGGTCAGGTGCAAACGTTCGAGTAATGTGGTCGCTGCCCATTTCCAAGATGGGTTCTTTGACCACGCACTCGATACTCATGTGTCCCGAAACATCTGGGAGGTTAGCCCAGTTGTTCGAGTTGCGCAATCTCCATGCCGCCAGCCTCGCCTCTCCCCTAAGGACAAGCTCGAGAGGAGGGAGGTTAAGCATTACTTCCATTGCTGCACCAGGTGTAGTTGACATCGCTCCCAGTGTGCACAGACAGGCCAATCTCTGGATAGAGCTCAGTTTAGCTCTTGTCTGTGCCTGGTTGTCCACCCCACCAGAGCTCCATAGGTAATCATAGGTCTTATCACCCTCAGATACATCCAGTGCATCATTGATGGCTTCAGTCCCCATTTTTTACCCACCATTCTTCTCACAGTCATCAGTGCCCTTTTGGCCCTATTAACCGTCCTCTCAAGATGTGGGTTCCAGGTGAGTTTCCTGTCCAGAGTAACTCCCAGGTACTTCACCTCCCCCACAAACTCAAGGTATTCACCAAACAAGCGAGGCATCCTGGTCGTCAGATCTTTTCGCTGTCTGGTGAAGTTAATAAGAGCAGTATTTTTCGGATTTACAATAAGGTTCTCCTTATTACACCACTCTTCAATCAGTCGTAGAGGATTTCTGATTACCTCAAGGACTGTATCAGGGAATGTGCCCAGGATCAGAACAACTATGTCGTCCGCATATCCTAGACAGAAGTACCCCTGTTCATTCAGGAGTTCAATAAGATTGTCAACCACTAGGCACCACAACAGAGGAGAGAGAACCCCCCCCCCCTGTGCACAGACTTGTCTCCGCCCTTCTGACCTCCCCTGTCACCTCTACAGGAATGCTTCTGTTTGTTAACATGGAACTTATCCAACCACAAGTGGTCGCATCCACTCCATGACGTCTTGCACCACTTACCATCGTCTCCACTGAGGGGTTATTGAAAGCCCCTTCAATGTCAAGGAAGGCACCTATGGCACAACCTTTCTTAGCGATCATTTGCTCAATCCTACCAACCATTTGATGGAGAGCTCCCTCGCAGGATTTCCCCGGTTGATAAGCATACTGGTTCCAATGAAGTGGTTTTATGGCCAAAGCACCCCCCCCCCCCTAATATGCCTATCAACCAGTTTTTCAAGTCCCTTAAGAACAAAGGACATGAGTGTAATAGGTCTGTATCCTTTCCCTTCCGATTGGTTACCGGTGGGCTTAGGTATAAAGACCACCTTACTAGGCTGCCGGCACATGCCCTAGAGCAATGCTTAGCCTGTATAATTTAGTAAGTACCAGCACCAGCATATCCATTCCCTGCCGCAGCAGCACAGGATAGATCCAATCTGGACCTGGAGATTTGTAGGGTTTAAATGTGCCAATAGCCCATCTTACCCTTTGTGGAGTTACTATCCTCCTTGCCACTTCCCAGTCCTCCCTCTTACCACGTCTTGTGTTGAGTTTGGCAACTGGTTCAGTGTCTGCTCCCCCAAGTTTCCTCAGAGTACTGAAAGGGAAATGTGTTCTGATTAATTCTTTCACAGTTTCCCCTGCCGTTTTTGTCATATTTCCCAGTGGGGTTCTTACCATCCCCACCGGGTTAACTGGGTCCTTAGAGAGCACTTTATACAGTCGTGTCCCTTCCCGAATCTCTTGACAAAACTCCTTCCAGGACTTCCTGCGTGCTTCTCTAATTGCCCTATTGTATTCGGTTAGTGTTTTCCTATACTGGTCCCACTCCCCGTTCTTTTTTGCTCTATTAAAGAGTCTCCTGGTGGTCTTCCGAAGTTTGGCTAGCTTCTTGTTCCACCATGACGGATCCCCTACTTTTCTCCCCTCACTGAGAGGGCAGTTATCAGTTAAGGATTCTACTACAGCCTCGCCAACCAATGTGACAGAGTCTTCTAGCTCTCTCCTCCCGCCATAGTCCAATCCAGCCTCCTCAATCCGACCGCCCAGGTCCCTCCTGTATTAGTCCCAGTATGTTCTTCTTGGATCCGTGGTTGGCCAAAGCATGGCTGGATTTAGGGAGATATCATACCTAATATGTCTGTGGTCAGAAGAAGATGGTTCATCCGACACATACCAATTTAGTACATACCTAGCCATCTGGTTCAATGCCACCGTAATGTCCAGGATCTCCTGTCTGGCCCTAGTGACAAACGTCGGCTCTTCCTCCTGATTTAGGACTAGTAAATTCTTAGAGCTAAGATAAGCTAAAAGTTCCTCCCCTCTAGTGTTGGTACCTGTACTTCCCCACGAAGTGTGATGGGAGTTAGCATCCATCCCCACCAGCAGCTCCTCATCCACAGCCCCGCAGTGCTCGACCAGCCTCCACAGCTCATGTGTTGGTAGAGCCCCCACGTAGTCAAAGGGAAGATATGCAGTGGCCAGGTTCAGCCTCTTCATCCTTCCCTCCGTCCGCAGCTCCACCATCACTGCTATCAAGTCCCTGAAGCAGAAGTCCGTTAGTACAAAAGCACTCAACCCCCTCCTAACCAGGATACACGTCCTGGGAACACCGGAGTCCTTATCATATAACAACTTACCTCCAGATGTCGCTAGCCCGCATATTCTTCCTCCAGAAATCCATGGCTCCTGGATGAGAACCAAGTCCACCTCTCCCCTGTCCAGCATCCTACACACGACAGCACTAGCCGCCCTGCTATGCTGTAGGTTCACTTGGAGGATCTTGATAATTTTTTTCTGCTTACTTCGCAGTTGCCTGGGTCCGCAGATCAGCCCCAGGACTAGAGAGCACCTTGAACGTAGCCTGTCTCAGCCCCACGTTCACCCTCGCAGTGCCCTGAGGGAGCCCTCTCCTATATACAGGATCAGGGTAAGACCTGCATCCTCCCTTTTCCTAACAATCACCTTCCAAGTATCCTGAACTATCCCACTGTTGTTGTTTCGCAGTGCCCTGAGGGAGCCCTCTCCTATATACAGGATCAGGGTAAGACCTGCATCCTCCCTTTTCCTAACAATCACCTTCCAAGTATCCTGAACTATCCCAGGGTTCTGGGTTTTGACCACCTTCAGGATCTCTTCCGTCTCCTTGTCATTGTAGGGTTTGGGCACCCACATTGAAACCTTTGCAATGCAAAAGATCTCCTTAGGTGGCCCTGCCCTCAACTTTACCCCTTCACTCATCTGCTGCAGACTCACGGTTTGCCGTCTCATTGGCTCCCGCTGTATGTGCAGTCTCGAAATCAATTGTTATATTTTTATGGTCCATTAACGTCCCACGAGTATGGGGGAAATAACGGTCGACCAGAGCAGAGCCCCCACTGCCCTGGCAAGACAACATACAATGAGGTTTTGTCTGGTTCCTCAAGGGGATCGTGTGCGACTGCATTTTATACCCTGCAGCCATACATCCTTTGCACGATGCCTTCCACCTTAGATTGGGTATTCAGTCACTGACCTTGAAGCACACCCCAAGTTCAGGACATATTAACTGTTGCTCATGGAGCGAACAGCCTGCTTTACTCTCTTTTTTACAACTGTGTCGTTAGGGTAGTTTCCCGCCCATACTTCACTGTCGCATTGCCCTTGGTTCACCTGGGAGGTGAGAGTAGCATTGTGAGGACTTAATTCCCAACTACCCCAGTCTCCCCAGTCAGAGCAGTTATTTCTACCACACCCAACCGGTTGACTGACGAGGAGGGATAATTCCTCACCTTTGAACCATTGCCTTGGTCCAGGCCTGCTTATTCAGAAACCTTCGGGGATCCTTATTCACAGGTAACCTACATATCTGTAGGCAGTCCCACTATCCGCCACCTGTGGATCCTCCCATTTGCTCAGGCCAGCTAGCCGGGATATTTTACCTTGCTCCACGCAATGTGTTTTAAACCAATATTTTTAACGACAAATGCTCACAAATACAAGTTGAATTACCAGTATCTCTGAGCTTCTTATTCCTGCATGTTGCAACTATCGCAGAACCGGAAACGCTCAGATAAACTCACAAACAACTCTTTCAGAAACCTTGTTTGCGATTTATTAAACCTTTAGTAGATTTGTGATGATTTGCTTGAATGGTGACATCGAGAAGCTGCAACTTCGGCCTTGTTTCTGGTTCCTGGTGACCAGCGTAAACCGCAATCACGATTGCAACGGAACGTTTCTTTCCTGTTTCGAAACTGCCGTTGCAAGTCGAAACGCTTTGCCTGAAGTGTCACATTTTGTTTAAATGTGGACAGCGTTACACATCTCCCGAGTATATAACGCATGTGTTCTGACTTTATAATTGAGCCAATCTTAAGGGCATTTATGATGTAAGTAATTAAACAACATCAAATAATTTAACAAATCAGGGTGTGAAAGGAGAAAGATATAATGAGTCCAATGTAAGAAAGATATAGTCAGGGTACATAGGTTTGCTAAAAATAACTGTGGTATACATCCCCTAGCACTACTAGTAATTACAAAATTATATTTATGATAAAAGTAGGATTCGAAGCTTCTATGATTGTGATAATCAGGATTCTCGTGGGCCTGGCTCCTTCATTTAAATAAATTTTTGTTCTGGAATGAGGACATGAGTATTTGCCAACCTACAGCCTACATATATAGCTGTAGCATGCGTTTCTCGACCAATGTACTGCGACAGAAATCACAACTTTAGTAGGTGTAACATCTATAATTCCCTTCAAAAAATATTCGAAGAGTTGTCATTAAAGCGGAATTACATCCTATTCAAGTTATTGTACATTGTATCCGAATCCATAATCGCACACATTTAGACATAGACATTAAGTTGGATCAGGTAGGTCTACCCAGTGCTACTATAAAGAGTAGTTCATTACAGAAATTGTAATCTTTATTGTATCTTTAATCTTTAACGCGGTTTTTTGCATTCTTAAGAGTGAAAACTGTCTATATTTTATAGCGTTTCAGTTTATTTTCACTGGAAAAAGTTCTAGTGGTCCCATCATCTGAAGTACTCTTTCTGCGTATAAAAAAGGTCATAGAATGGGTTAGCTCGACACGTCCCTAAAGAAAAAACTAAAATGGCAAAGCAAACCTATATTTGTAAGAATAATGCAGGATTTATTCTGATTCATAGATTTTGTTAGTATGTCGTTTTATATTGACGTCATATATAAAAGTGTCAGTGCATATAAACAGAAATAATTGTCGAACTTTCATTGTTTAGTGTAAAAAATTATATGAAGGCGGAAAGCTGTCACAACTGTAAAAACAATTCTGATTTTATGACTCATTAAACAGACAGAAGACACACACACACACACACACACACACACACACACACACACACACACACACACACACACACACACATACACACACACAACCCCCCCCCCCACATACATACAAACACACACACACACACACACGCGCGCGCGCGCGCGCTCACACACACACACACACACATATATATATATATATATATATATATATATATATATATATATATATATATGTATGTATATATATATGATGAATAGTTATTATCTGGAGTACATCCGTTCATTCTGCAGTGTATAAAATCGCAGTTCCGACGTTTCGCTAGAATCTCATCTACCATTGATGAGGTGAACCCAAAAACAGTTGAAGAGCGAGAAAACTGTTGTTGGGTTCACTTCGTCAACGCTAGATGAGATTCTAGCGAAACGTCGGAGCTGCGACTTTTATGCACTGCAGAATGAACGGATGTACTCCAGATTATAACTATTCATCATATTTTTCCATCCGTGAAGGAATACGTATCAGCATATATACAAAGATCTACTAGACCAGGAAATGTTTGTTTTAATATCAAAGTAAGAAATCAAGGGATTAAAATGGGCTTTCATGAAAAGGTCCGTTGTTTTAAAGTTCATACTCTACTTTTAAATAGCTACATTAGAATAAAAGTTTTTTTCATAAATATCTCCAGCTGATTCAAGTTTCTTATTTGAAAAAGAAAAGTATGTCAATGAACGAAATTTTCAAAATGACTTTTCCATTCTTAAGAGCAGGTTGAAGAGCTCGGCTTTGGAAAACGTGGTGAGTTTGTTTGTTAAAATAGAACAATAAGTCCCAATACGTAAGTTGTAATACGCATATTTTGAAAAGTGACTTCTTTGACTGAAACACAAAACAAAACAAAAAATAATATGAAACAAAAATACAAAATCTGTTTTGGTGTACTAATCAACAATATGGTTTAGTTTAGAAACATTTTCAGTTATTTTATATATTTAATTTATTTAAATCATATTATTAATCGTAATGAATTCCCGTTCTTTGGATGGAGACTTCTGTAACCCATTGCTTCCCATTGTAGAAGTTATCTCGTCCCTAGAAAATGTGCTTTCTAGTCATTATTGTCAATTTTCGTCATTCCTTCAAAAAAGCTACGTCGTTTACTGTTGGACCCTTGTTAATGTGTTAACTTCTCTATACTTCAGATAAGCACGTGAGATAAGCAAGATCGGGAATAATATAATACGCAATTAGTTAAATACTGCAATAAATAAATCAGCTTGGTCACATCTCCTTTCCGAGATCATATCAATATACGATCTATAGTGGTTGGGTTCGTAGTTTAATTAAAGGCATCATCTACGAAAGGTAGGGGGGGGTATTGTGAATCTAGAAAGGGTATTGGCGAGGGAAAACTTCCTGAAGACGATAATGCCACGTGAGCAAGGTTGCATATCAAAAGAATAAGAAATCTCTATCTGGTCATAAACAGATGTTTGCTACAGAGTAAACAGTGTCCCTCTTTTGCTCTCATATAAAAGTAAAATTAATTTATTTTAAATTTAATTAATAAATTAATATTTGAAAAATATTATAATATTTAATTATATATATATGTCTATATATATATATATATATATATATATATATATATATATATATATATATATATATATATTATATATAATATATTATACATATAATATATAATATATTATATTATAATATTTGTATTACTCGTACATCAAATGTCATCCACTATGAGTTTTAAAAAATGTGTTCGAACTTGAGTGGATAAATATTAAGTATTTTATTAATGACAGAAAATTTGTACAATACATGTAACGAGAGTGTGAACTAACAGATGGAATTAAAAAAAATATAAAGCCAAAACCTTAGAACCTAAAATTGTTTGTCGTAAAAAATTACAATAAAATATAAAAAACAAGCAGAAAATGAACCGTGTTCATAACATGGGCATAGATAGGTTTACATGTCAAGTAAATAGGGCTTATCGCTCCCACAAACCCATCCATTCCTCACGTTCGGTGAATTTGTGCTTAGTTAATCGGCACGTAATATTTCCACAAACAGTATTATTAGCACTGTTAAAGCAATGATTTTAGACGGCAATTAATGCTATAAGTGACTGCAAAAGAGTATATCGAAAGCTATGACCTTTCCTGGATTTATACGTCTACATAATATAAACAGTTTATAAAGCGGTGTTAAATGGCTTTGATCCTATCTTAAACGTTTATATTTATCCTTTTGACAGCTGGTATCAAACCTTTTATCACTACTTCACCAAATATTCCATTACCTAAGTGTAGTTTATTAAATATTAAACATTAAAGTGTTTTATTACTTATCTAGATATTAAAATTTGTAGATATCAATAAGTATTCTTTTTGAATACACAGAATAAAATATAAACATTTTAAAATATTTTTAACTAAAGCTTATTAAAAAAATGAAGCCACATAAATATTTAACGCAGTAACAACGCCGAACAATAAAATGAAGTGTTCTCTCTTTACTCTGGTTGAGATCCAGTTTACTTCAGGTAAAAGCAACCCTTCAAAAGCGTTGGCATAGTTTTCCCCTTATTATGATCAAAATTCCTTCAGGAGATTTGAGATTATTCCATTTAACTCCTTAAAATCCGCCAATCCCCCTTTTCCCGCCATTCCCTTAGATCCTATAACCAAGATCTTCTTCATATTCTCCTTTTTCCAAAGATATTGTTCTAAATTGTATACTGAAGGAGCTAATAAATATCGTTTCTCATGACATGACGGAGATATTGCAAACATCTAATACCTATACACCTGGAACGTCAAAGCCTTCCCCTTCCTATCTATCAACTGTAAATCAGTCGGTCACCCTCTGCACCCAGGGTATCCTCAGCTTGCGACTATAACAAAACATTTCCCTAAAACGTTTGGTAGATGCCCTTCGGTACCATTCTATTAGATCCTAAAACCAAGATATCTTTCAGATTTTCCTGTTTGTTTCTTTGTGTGTGTGTGTGTGTGTTTGTGTGTGTGTGTGTGTGTGTGTGTGTGTGTGTGTGTGTGTGTGTGTGTGTGTGTGTGTTAGTGAGTAAATAGATAATTACAACGATATCGGACAAAAAAACTGAAAAATGGAATTATTTTAAACAGTCAAACTAACAGCTAAAATCAAGGTAAAACACGGGTGTTAGTGTATACATAGGTATAAGTGCATGGGTTTTTGTCCGGTTTGGCGTCTAGATAAGACAATATTACCAATGTAGACAGTTAAATGTCAAGATAGCTGTGACAATAGAAATATAAATTGACCTAAAGAACACACAGACTTAAAAAGAATAAACATTAAATTGTTACTAAACCTTGTTGTCGTATGAATGATGTTACAAACGGAAGTTCAAAAATTAACACATAAGGATGAAGTTGTTTGTTTGAAAATTTGTTGGGTGAACTATACTATAATTTATTATTTTTTTTCTTAATAAAAACTGGGACCTTATCGCTGTAGAGCACACTTTGTACTCTCTTCCCATCCCTAACACAGGATTAGCTTAGTGGATACCTACCTCTTTGCAGAAACCAAGTACCTAACTGATGCTAAATTTTCTGATATCCTCTGGTGTATATACCTGCCAGCCAAACCACTTTCTCCTTGCAGCTCCCAAAGCAGGGCTCTCACAGAGCACGTGGATCGGGCTTTCCTCTTGGTCCTCGTCATATCTCTTGCACCCAGAGGACCTAGATCTTCCAATTTTGTATTGGACCCCTCAGATTCCCATAGACTGTGACCAGCTCTACAGTAACTCTGAGGTAAGGTCTACTTAAGGAGAGTAGTTCTTTGCCCCACAAGTCTCTCAAGTATCCCCACAGTACCTTGGATTTGTTGCACCTAAAAGTCGCATTCCATTCTTCCCTCCACAACCTGTCTATATGTGCCGTGATTCTCTTGCCCCCCTCCTGAGGCGGCATGCCTACTGCTCTCAGCTACGGTCCTCGAGCTATACACCCTGGTTTTGCTAAGGCATCCGCTCTCTCATTCCATATACAGCCAGAATGTACTGAAATCCAGGTTAGGTTGAGCGACTTATACGTACCCAGCTCTGCTAGAGAAGCTATAGACACAGCCACCAGCTTAGAGCTGGCATTAGCCTTACCTAAAGCCTCCAGAGCTGTCTGACTGTTCGAGTAAAACCAGATGGTCTTGCCCCTCTTGCTTGAGAAGTCTGGCTGATGCCTCATCCAATCCTAGGGAGAGGAGGCTTGCAGGTCTCCGCTCAGTGCACCGTAGAATCTTCCACTTCAAATTGTCAATTTCCGTGTTCTGCATTCCCATGAGGATGACCAACTAAGTGGCAACCCTTTGAGGCAGTGGTACGAGCACCGTCACTTTCACCCTTTTGATCAGTTCATTAGACAGGACTAGCCTTGCCTGAGATCCGTCCTCGAGCTTAACTGACGGTACCACTTCTCGCAGCCATTTTACCGAGTCTTCCTCAGCACCAATGAATTCTGCGGCTCCATCGCTCAAGAACGTGTACCTGAACCGCGGAACAAAACCTCAACTAAGAATGTTCAAAATTTGGTCCATGACTGTGCCCTTAAAAATGGTCGATCACCGCTATCTCCATCCTCACGCCTACACTATCCCCAACTACCCTCGGTAGGTAGGCGGAGATCGACGAGAAAGCCGTCCCCCATGCGCGGATCAAGCCTCTCTACCAACGTCAAGGTCATGCAGCCCATAGGAGAGGTACTATAATTTAACTGAACCGAAAAATCAATTTAGTTTTTAGTGGGTTTAATCTGGTAAACAATATTTAAAAAAATTCTTATTTTAAGATTTTAAATATTCTATTTAAAGATTATATCACGACATTATAGTAGGGGATGACTGATTTCTGAGAGTGGAGTAAGTGGGCAAAAAATTCAGTTATGCACTTCACATTACTAAAGTGTTAGTTAATGTAATTAGTACTCGTTTTTGTATTAAACACTTTTAACAGAAGAAATTTGCTGGTGTTACAATTTAATTATAAGCAATTATAGGTAATGATATTGAGTGATATGCGTGAAATACATTATATCTTAGAAGTGAATTTATTACTTACCTCATAGGACTAAAGCAGAACTAAGGAAGGAATAACTGATTTTCGGAGGGTTGGTGTTAGGGGAGAATATGACTTGAGTCTCATCCATGAATAAATAACAAGGGCAAAACACTTAGCTTCGATAAATGTTGTCTGCCAGTTACACCCCTTTTAAGGATAGGAATAAGGAAAGTCGGGTGAATTTATTTAGAACTAAGGGAAAGACAAATTGGTTTCTTGAAGCTGGGACAAATCCAATGAACACGTGGTTTATTGGAAACAGGTGCTAAACTCAAGAAACCCACCGCCTCGTTACTTACACGACAGTAAGAATTAACTTATGTATACGACACTAGGGATATGTAAATGCTAATGAATTTTGTTGTGAGCTAGTTTAATATTATGAAGTTAAATTGTACTATACCATGTACATAAATACACACACATGTATATATCGTTCAAATTTTCAATCGTTAATAAAATACTTTTTATTTATCTACCTAAGTTCAAATATTTTGTTTTAAACTTGTAGTGTGTAAAACTTAATTATTAATAAAGTTTTTTGCAAATATTAATTCATTAATTAAATTTAATATTAAATCTATAGTGAAACTATAATTGCATTTGGATTAAACTAAGCTATAACATATATTTATAAAGAAAACTACTTTTATATTATAGGTTATATGGTAGAACAGGTGTTTTAATGCATAAGTTATATAACTTTGTTAAAATAATGTGGAATTATTTAATAAACAGTAACTAAAATAATTGTTTTCTATATTGACCTAAGTAGGAATTGACTTTAAAAAATTTTTATTTAATTTATTTTTAGATTTTTTTGTAAAATTTAAATATTGACTAAGACTTTGAATAAGTACAATTTTTTTTATAAAGAAGAAAATTTTAAATTGTAAACAATATACAGTTGTGCAGTATTTTTTTGTAAAATTCCTATTTTTGTTTCTGTTGACGCGTACTGAGGGCGGCGACGTCACTTAATTGTTTGTTTGTTAAAGTTTGTTTTAACAAAGTTGTTAAAGTTTAATTAAAGTTTGTTTTACTGTCTTATCTGTCATCATTTTTTACTATCATCTATAATTTTCATTATTTGCAACCAAATCGGAAGTTTTTTTCATAAAAAGTACTCGCCGACGTAACGACAACATTGACGCTAAGCGAACGCGGCAGACAGATAACGAGTTGGAAGTGCTTCCATCACGTCAAGTTTGACGTCACTTCTGTGCCCAATGTTGCGGAAAATTGATGTTGTGTTAGTATTCAGAAAAACTGTAACTCACTGCCCACCATGCCGGCAATGAATTGTAAAAGTATTTAGATAGTTTGATTTATATTAAAAGTCATATTTTCCACTGCACTTAACACTGGGTGGGAGAAAAAATATTAATTGACCGGAAAAGCGGCCAATATGATATGCACAGTACATACTTGTTTGCACGATTCATATATTTATCCTGGAATATAATAACTGTGACAAAAGGATAGTAGATAAACAACATATATAAACAAAAGGAAATTAAAGTAAATTCTGGTTTAACAAAGGAAACCTTTATTTTTTAATTAATAATTACAATTAATATAAATAAAGTAACATAACCTATGCCTTAAAACTAATTTTCTAGCAAATAGCCTATAACACAAAATCATCTGTTTAATGAAATCATGTTATCACTTATTTTAAGCCGAATGAGACGAAATAAATATATTGCGTACCTTGCCCCCTTTTCTGGAAAGTTTTTCTCCCATATAAAACTAACATTGCTTCATTAAATTTAATTAACGAATTAATATTAGAACAAACTGTATTAACATAAAGTGTCAACTACAAGTTTGAAAAAATGTATTTTTGAACTTGAATGGATGAATAAAAAGTATTTTATTAACGATTGAATATTTGAACTCTCCAGTATGTATATGTATATGTTTATATAAGGAAGGAGAGTTCGAACTAATAAAAGGAAATGAAAAACAGGAAAGGGTCTATACAGTAACAAAGGAACGAAAAGAGAATAAAATAAGAGACAAATAAGAGTTCTTAAAATGGTTTCAATCTCTTCGTAAATGTTTAGAAATGTCAAAAATAATCGATCACGCCCAACTGAAAACACACCTACTGTATTCAATGACTACTTGCAATATTGCAGAATACTGTAGACTTGCTGGGGATATAACTAGCGTCTGGTTTTAAAGTCAAGGTTCCAGAAATCCGCAGAAGCATGTGGGTGTGCGCAAGATGTTTTTGTACAAGTACAGTCCGGTTAGTGCAGCTGTACAGTCTCCGACAGATATTTCTCTAAAATATACAACATTTGTGAGGAAAAGGTCGAATAAGAACAATGGAATTGAAAAACATAAAAGAGAAACGTATGAAATTAACTGTTTTGAAAAAAAATGTTTCAATTTTTGTATTTATTTGTTATGGAGTGAGGTTCGGTTGTGGCTTTTAAAATTTTTGTAAGGTTTTTGTTAGTTTTGGTAGTTCGAGTTTGCTAGGACTTCGAGGGTTTTTAGAAAAAGACACTTTCTTTATTTACACATTACTTTTTTTAGAGTTCATTAAATGTTTTTGAATTATTTCCCTAAAGCCTTAACTTTACACATTCCATACTTACTATTTCTTTAATAAACCTTATAAAAAAAACAGTTGTTAAGTTCAGATTATATTTTGTTTACAACTGTTCGGTCCCGAGAGGTCAATCGCGGCACTCAAGCACCTATTGTTTTAGTAGGCATTACTTCCTGACTGCTCAGATCTGGAGACACAAGGAAGTTATAACATAATCCGCTTGGTTGCGCAACTTGCAATTTAAACTTTATTAATAACCTCGATTGACTCACTTCACTTACACAACTCAATTACTTTGAGTTTCCTTAATGCACGCTTATATACTTAAACATTCTAACATAATTGTGAACTTCTTGTTTTGTTTGCAATCTAATCTGAAGTACAAAGAGTGCTAACCTTCATTTCGCAATCTATAGTTCAGGGAATTGCTACCTAAACCAGTTCATGTGTATGTTCCTTTGTCACGGGAAAGGTACCTTATCTGAGAGAGGTGTGAGGGTTTGAAGCGTTCTGTTCGATCAATGACGTATAGAGCAAAGTCGTCTAGTATCGGACAGGGGGTGGTATCGGACAGATCATGATTAACCAGGATACGACTAACGGCAGTAACTGTCATGCCATCAGATTGTTTCTTTAAAGAAACGGAGCAGTTGTCACCATATAGGATGATATCGCTGCGTCGTTTAGTTGCAGTGTCATGTTTTGTTGTTTAGTCGGGTCTGATACAGTACAAAGTTAGGTTTGGGAGATTATAACTTCAGTAAATGAGGTATTTATATGTATTTTTTCTACCATCATAAATTCAATATATTCCACTATAGGTTATAGGTTAAATGAATTCCTATATAAACTATTAACTTTTATATAGTTGAATACATGTCAATTGCCGTTAGGGCGGTATCGGACAAAATACTTTCGGGTGGTTTCGGACAAAGGAATCTGAAACTTTTAACACTTGAAACTCAAATCAAAGAATTTTCTCCAAATGGGAAAGATGACAATGATGATGGGAAATGATTACCCGATACCATCCTCCATAATCTGTAGTACCAATAATGCAAAAGTTTTCAAATTTGCGAAAAATAAATATTTGTTTTGTATTTTGAAACAAAAATATTTAATGGTACTTGCGTAAAGGTATACAGGTTAGAATGGGAAATAAGTCAATTACTCTAAGTTCATAAATAAAACGTTAAAGTGGCCAATACCACCCGACCTTAATCTATTCAATATCTAAAGCACAATGGTAGAATGTATTACAATAAACATATTGGAAACAGTCCCATTGCCACAAAAATAACTGATAATCCAAGTTACCTAAGATTAAGCCGTTATGAACATTTCATCATCATCAGAGAATCTTATCACAAACTAGACTGACCAATGACATCTCAAATGAGGGATCGAATAGGAAATATTGACTTACGTACTTGATAGCCAATGCCCACTCTTGGCAGTTGAAGCATTTGATTACGCGCTAACCTGTGTAGTCGGGCATCTACCCCCTGACCGCTGTAATGGTCGAACACTGAGAAAATGTTGAAGCTATCAAGGGACATTGAATGCAAGAGCAACATTGTTATTTTTAACCACAGGAAATCGGTAATGATCCTCAGTGCTTTGCTCTGGGATGAGTGTTACCCTGTCTCTTATGGGTGTGGTTAATGAGCCGGTATTGCGAAAGATAATGTTGCTGGTGTTACATTTTGTATTTGGTCAGCCTTACAATGAGCAAAATTAGAGATTTCTCTCCGGCCATTCGATACTGCGGTTCTCACTAGAGTTACCCTTAGCGTACCGGAGTTGACATCGGAGCCGGAGAGTGTTGTCAAGCATCTGGCTTTAGTAGCCATACTTTAAGATTCACATAAAGATAATTGAGCGACATAAGCACATCTATGTGAGAATCCTATGACGATCGTTTTGTCTGTATTCGTTGCTATTTTCCACTTTCGAAGCCATGACTGCAGAAGTGTCAGTATGTATTTTGTGCTGGACTCTATGTTTAGGGTTGGGTAGTAGCATTTGTAATCATCAGTGAAGAGGGGATGTCGTTAGTGTACAAAGGGTTATTCTAGAGTGTATACTTCTTATGACGGCGGAGAAGCTATCAGTTGCGAGATGCGTTCTTCTACTATGCTCTCACCAAATATTAAGTCACCACACCTAAGAATTAGTCTGCAATTCTTTGAACTTTTACAACTTTCATTTGGCTCTGCTGTGTGAACTTTTACGGTGTTTGGGAGTTAATAAATTATTAACAGCAGTCAGAGAATTGATAGAAATTATTTTTAATATACAAATAATTCAATATTCACATTTTATTTGTCGGCGTGTTATTTTAAAACCTTTATTATTTACTTTTAACTACTTTAGGCCCTAATGTTTATGTCTATTATTTTTTTATATAATTTGCTCCTAATGTTTTAATGATAAAAGTAATATTTGAAACCGGTTCTAAAATATAATGGTTTTTCGTTTTACTTAATACAGAGAAATCGGTAAAAGAATTCATAAAAATATAGTAGAACGATATACAGAAATTAATTGTAAAAGGCAAAAAGAAGGGAAATTTAGGAGTATTAAAGAGGGTGAGAAAAGGCTGACCATAGTAAACGGAACCTGTTGAGGATTCACTAAGTCTACCATTGCTGCACCTCGGCTTCATGTATTTCCCTTTGTACAACAATTAGATCCGAGTCGACGAGTGTGGCCTTTAAGGCCGCCTATTGATTGCTTTACTAGGCATGAGTTCCTGTTGTGTCAAGATGTAGACAAGGAAGTTATAATATAAATGCTTTTGTTGCACAACACTCAATTTAAACTTGATTAAAACCTCGACCGACTCACTACAATTACACAACTCAATAACTTTGAGTTTTCCTTTAATATATACTTATTTACTTACAGAGAAGTAAGGCAAATTTTACCTACTTGTTAAGTTATATCTTTTACTCTTCTATCTTATAGAACAACAAAGTGCAACTCTTCTAAAACATTCCGTCTATGGAAGGCTTTAGAAAGTGTTTACTATTACACTCATTTGGCCTATGCAACTCTATTTGGGACCTATAATAAAAACTCCTGGTTAAGTTTTACAGAAATATCTACAGTATTGTAAATTCGTTACATTGTGATCACTCTCCTTGCGTCACAAGATATCTAGTTGAAACCTTTCCTAAGTAAGTGATTCTTGTCCCAAAATAATTATGATAAATAAATAACAATAACCCTTGCTACATATATTTAAACACCCTTGATGTACATTTCGCCAACACAGTTAGCATCATCAGAAGGTTACAAACATACTCATTCTGATGATGCTAACTGTGTTGGCGAAATGTACATCAAGGGTGTTTAAATATTTGTAGCAAGGGTTATCGTTATTTATTTATCATAATTACGCTACTGTGCTCTGTATCAAATTTCTAAAATAATTAAGTACTTGATTTTTCAATTAGCTCAGACGGAAACAAAATTCCCAAATGAAGTTTCCTCACGCTTCAGTCTTTTTTTTTTTTTGGTGTCCAAAATGTTCCTAAAAACTAAAGGAAACACAAAATGTATTCTCTGGCGTAGTTTTGAAAAAAAAACGCTAATATAAGAACTATTTTAATTTACATCAGCTGGTACAAGCAATTAGTTGCAGCCTTTTGGATGGATCACGTCTTCAGATCTAAATAGTGAACGACGGTACACATTCTATCATTAATACCATATGCGCCAAAATAAACAGTACTGAAACAGTTGTCAGATTTTATTTTATTCACATATTTTACAAACACTTGCAAGTACAAAGAAGCTAAATAGGTTAGACTCGGGTATAAACATGTTCCACATGACCTACGTTCAATTTAAGGCACCACCCGTTCTTGTAGATTTTGCATCATTTTGTTGAAGAGGGTTTGTCTATAACGTTATACACATTGTTATTTTTCCTATCGGTGGACGATGGTGATTGGTGGTGGGTCATTATGTAAAGTCTCCTTCGTCATTCTCCACACGTAAGTGCCAGGTAATGTATGATCGAGGGAGTGGGCTAAATAAGGAAAGTTTGTTTCAAGGGAGATGAGGCGGTTACCAAAAGTTTCTTGAGGGAAAGAAATGTTGGCAAAGATAGTGTGGCTGGTTGCGCCATCTTGCTGAAACGAAAATGTAGGTTTCAGCAAGGGGTCTCCTAACAGATCAAGATACAAAATCTCTTGAGGTATCCTATAAAACGACCAATAATATCTATATCTTAGAGAAGGAAACTACAGTTGTTTCAATACTGTTTATTTTGGCGCATACGGCAGTGTTCATATAGAGTTCGCAGTCATTTATAGATCTGGAGATGATATCTGCCCAAAAAGTGTCTGTAAAAACATGCTACAGCCGAATGTTAAAAATAAAAATTATAACAACAAGATGTATTTCATCCAGCAGGAAACGGTTGCTTTTTCGAATAGACACATCAAGAAACTTATTGAAATAAACTTATTTTTAAATAAAGGTCCGAAATTAAATACTGTATTATACACTCGTGGTTTACTAATACGAGTACAAATTTCAATAACTAAAAATTGGTTATTTTAAATCACGCTTTTTCACAATGAGTATTGAGTCAGTTCACAGATTTGTTGACAATATGAGAAAGAAATAAGAGAGAGAGAGAGAGAGAGAGAGAGAGAGAGAGAGAGAGAGAGAGAGTTGGCAATGAGAGACATTTGAAATTTCTAAGTAGTTTGCTACTAACGTATTATTCATGTGGTTGAATCTCCTAAATTTTGAAATCAACCAAAATATTATAAAACAACCCATTACAGGCCATTACATTTAACGACGTTTCTTATGCTTGAGAAATACATAGTTTATTCTAAAATAACTTTTATAGAGTTTATTTCACACCCGAACAAGTTTCGACATTGATAAATAGCAAGATGTTAGTCGTCGTAGATAACTGTTATTATACGGTAATGACGGTACATACTCGGTGAGGTAACCACAGAGACTGAGCGCAAGTCAAGTATTCAGAAATTATAGGCAGCTGGTTGTTTGGAATTTTTAATGATTTTCTGTTGGAAATGTGTCGCCATTGTTCCCGTATTTGGTGTTTTTGTGCACCCGGCAAGCAACCTTGGAAACTGGCATTTACGTAGCAATGAATATACGGTAGAAGACAATTTTTAAAATGCAATGACAAAAAAGAGCCTTTTGAGATATCAAAGAACTTATTGCTATCTCTTTTCGCTC